>JAHSPW020000013.1:26745370-27280370 GCA_019985065.2 Arctostaphylos glauca | reverse complement strand
CCTGGCATGAAAGGCCAGGGGCAGAGAAGTTGCACCAGATGAGCGATTAACGCTCAGTAAATAAAACTACCCTAAATCTCAAATCTATGCAATGGATCAAATGATGCATGATCATGACGATAGTATGAATAGTCAATCAAGTATTATGAACAGAACAAAATAATCAGAGTTGACATAATCAGATTAAACAATAAGCGGAAGCATTAAACACGTAAGTAAATGAATGAAACGGCGACAATATATCCTTAAGTCAAATCCTATGACTTGTTTCTAAGTTTCTGACACACGCGACCGACTTATATCCATAAGTGTCCACCACTTCAAATAAGTGTCCAAAATCTTTTTCAAAATACAAAGTTCGGGTCGACACAAGCGTTGCCCGTCATCAAAATTTCATTTTTCAAAGTGGTGTTATGATGTTCCCGACCAATATGGTCCCGACCCCTACGCTGACCTCGTATCCGGCGCTAGTGTACCCAAACATCGGTTCCCGTATCCCATGCTCCCAACCGTTATGCTCCCAGCATTATGTCTCCCATATGTCGTGCCTTGACTCGAAAAATATCTAACTCCTCCCCTTCAACTATATTTTTATTTTTGAAAAGACACGACACGGCTTACGAACATAACCGGCTCACGACATAACTTGGCTAAATACATGAGACTTGACCGACTCGGCTCCAAGACACAGCCCGGTGGTAACAGACGTAGTTCGACTAAAATCCATATCCCGGCTAAAGACATCCTAACACGCCTCCCCAAGGAGTAAGTCAAATCTCAAGTCACCAAACATAAGAGTTTATCAAATTCTCAATTTTCGTTACAAAGCTCGTGACTTTTTATGACTCGTGTCAAAATCTCGAGTGTCGTTTCCACTAACCTCAAACGTTTCTCATTGACTCCATATAAGTTTCGTTTAAACGACTAGACTCACGATAACATGATTATGCGTTGGAGATGCAAGATTAATCAAGCGAACAATATAATACAAATAAGCAAGCTGTGGCACATAAACAATAATCGCATGCTTTCATTTCGCAAGGAATCTTCTAACACGCTAATTTTTGAATAAGATGTCGTCTCATAATGATATAGGATACCTAAAGTTTCAAAATGATAATCTAAACTTGATTATAGGTATAGTGGTCGTAATGTAAGAATTTGGGCGATGTTCTAATTTTCTGAAAAATGTTGCTGTCTAAAATTTTTTCTAAGTATAGAAAAAGTTGAATTTTTCAAGTTTCGAATTTGGGGATAAAAAGTCCCGGAAATGATTCCTTGATTTTTTCTAAGCACAATGGTATATTCATACATCTCAAATGCATGAGTTTAGGGTGAGTTTCGGGCCAAAATATAGGAAGAAAACGGGTGATTTTTCAATTTTGTACTAAAATAGGGAGGGCGACATTTTGATTCAAATCGAATTTCAATTTTCTGTAAATGCCATTGTTTCCAAATGGGGGGTACTTCCTTATTTTCATTAAATAAAATTAAAGTAAAGAAAATAAAATTAAATAGATTTCTTTACTTAAATTTATTTATAGAAAATAAGTATATTTTCATAGAACAAGCCATGCCTTAACAAAGCCTAAGTCAGAAACTAAGTGTCAAAATTCCATAACAGAGGCACCGGTGCAAGGTTTCAGAGGCACCGGTGTAAAGTCTGTTCTGTAGTGTAATACTAAGATACAGAGAGTTGAGGCACCGGTGTAACCAAAACTGAGGCACCGGTGTAAGGCCTATTCTGTAGTGTACTACTGAGGTACAGAGAGGTATGACACCGGTGTAACCAAAACAGAGGCACCGGTGTAAGTATGAAACTACAGGACATTGTAAAATACAGAGAGCCAAGGCACCGGTGTATCAAAAACTAAGGCACCGATGTAACCATGAAAACACAGAACACGTTAACATACAGAAAGCAAAGACACCGGTGTAACAAAACTATGACACCGGTGTAACCATGCAAATACAGAACATTAAAACATACAGAGAGCAAAGGCACCGGTGTCACCAAAACTAAGGCACCGGTGTAACCATGAAAACACAGAACACTAAACATGAAGAAAGCAAAGGCACCGGTGTCACCAAAACTAAGGCACCGGTGTCAACATCATCATATACGAAAATACAGAACTGGGTTTCGTTTTCTCCGAGCTCCGTGGAGCTCAATATCGATCAATGGCATACATTAAAGGTTAGAATAGATTCATTTACCTTAGTATTGGATAATCGAAGCTTCAATCTAAGGATTATGGATAGAATTTGAATGATTGGACACCAAGAAGTTCTTCCTCCTCTCTCTCTCTCTACTGTTATCTTTTTCTCCCAACAATGGAAACACCTAACATCTACTAAGGGCTCTGAATTTTCGTAATCAAGGGAAGGAGATGTACATGACACAAGTAGGAGTATATGTAGAAGAGGTTGAGTGTGAAGTTCTTTGGTTGCATGGATGGCCATTGGTAGATGAAATTTCTGTAGTTGTAGATGAGTATTAGGGATGTTTTAAGGCAAAAATCAGGGAAAGGTAGTGATTTGAAGGTGGAGTGGAGACCAAGGTGTGTAACTTCATTGGGGGGAATGAGAGATATGCTCAGATGGAGGTATCTTGCAAGGCAAAGCAATAGTTTAGGATTTCAACGTGAAAACCTTCAGAGCATGTGGGGGATGATCATCACTAAAGAAAAAATGATTCCATGTGACAAGTTCAATGGGAGATGGCTGATCCAAAGGGTTTTGGGTCAAGTCAAAAAGGATTTGGGTCATGGGCAGGGTTAAACCAAGTTGGGCTTGGGTTAGGATTTAGTCCAATGGGTTGGGTCTACACACACACAAACACAAACCCATGAATATAATGTACGGCTAAAGATAAAAACGCGCAAATTTAATAAATCAATAAATAATTTCATACATCAAAATTTATTTTTATTTTTTAATTTTTTTAATTTCATTTACATTTAAAATTTTAGGGTCTTTACATGAAACCTATAGTAAATTATGCATGTATGGATAAATTTTTCTAATACCATTATATTTTAATGAATTCACATTGAACACCTCTCTACTCTTTGAAATCACAGCGCGCGCACACACACATATATACTATATACTATATATATATATACACTTACTTCAACTACCATATTAATACCTGCCATTGTAAATAATCAAATCTTTCCCACCTTTTGTTATCAAAAAAAAAAAAAAATCTTTCCCACCTTTTCAGTCAAGATGCCAATGCCTTGTTCACTCCAAAAATTGTGGGGATGGTTTCACTCACACAAGTCTAGGGATGGCAATTTGTATCGAACCGAACTGCTTAATTTTTCCCGAACCGTAACCGTTTTTTTTCCCATTGGTGTGGATATGGTATGGACGGATGAATACCCGTTCGGGTTCGGTTCGGTTATGGTTAGCAGAATAACCGAACCGTTACCCGAACCGAACCGAACCCGAACTGAACCAAAAATGACTTCATTATATATATATATATATATATATATATATATATATATATATATGTATGTATATATATTATAAATATATATAATATATATTGAAGGATGAGTGAGATAGAGAGAGAGAGAGAGGGATTTAGAGAGAGGGCGATTCGGTTTGGTTTGGATCGGTTCGGGTAATTAATAACCGAACCATTCGATTAACCGTTCGGTTCGGGGAATTGGTTCGGTTATGGAATATTCTCTCTCCCTCCATTCGGTTATCGGTTCGGTTTCGTTTCGGGTATTTTGTCTTCGGTTCGGGTTCGGTTATCCAAATAACCGAACCGAACCGCCCCGTTGCCATCCCTACACAAGTCATCCATTGCTCTCAAAGCACCAAGTGGTGTGGACCCAACTCATGCCAGAAGACACGACACCTCAACTGCATGTTTGTTAGCGGTCAAAAATTTAAAAGAGATCTTGCAGATATCGTAAGGAAATATTGTAGGAAGAAAAATTTATCGTAAAGGAATGAATGGTTATAAATGATTTGGTTAAATATTTTTTAAGGATAAAGATATGATAGATACGAGTAAATGGATTATATTTTCGTAATTAATAATGACGGTTTTGTAATTAATAATGGTATTACATAAATAGAAAGGGATATAAAAGGAGATGTATAAGGGGTGGAGCAAGATAATTTAATCTTCATCAGGGACTAAATTAGTCCATTGGATATCATATACAAAGTCTAAAGAAGTAAACAAACTCAAATATGGCAAATGATGATAGCTATATCTGGGGTGACAAAGATGAATCCTTTGAGGACCAGTAAGAAACAGGCCCTATTCTGTGTTTATGCTCAAATATAGACTCTTGTCGATACTCGTAGACTGACACAACTTCTTGGTACATGCAGACCAAGTTCAGAATAATATTACTTAGCTGTTGGTACCAAAGTAATTTATCTTGTACTGTATTGGCTACCTAACGGTATCGACCAACTCTTGTACCATTCTGGCCGGTACTGGACCGGAGCGGACCGAACAACTTTTTTTTTTGTAAGTTATGATTTTTGGGGTAATTACATATAAAATGAATCTAAAATCATCTATTTTTTTATATTTGATGATTTATTTTTAAGTAGTAAGGTTTTATTTTATATGTTCATATGATTTTTGTTAAAAAATATATATTAATTGAAACAATAAATTTAAAACAGTACGCTGGTACACATCGACACCAGTACGTACCATACTAGTAATAAAAATGGTATGTTCACCGGTACGAGATTGATAATTTTGGTCGGTATATGCATTACCAATAACAAACAGGGCCTAAATATTTATGTATGGTTAAATTTCGCTAATATTTCTTGTAGTTTAATGAAATCACGCTAAACACCTAAATATTGATGTATGAGATCCCTCGGTTTTTTCTTTCCTTTTTTTTTTCTTTACAACTCAGAATGTCCGAATTAATGTATACGCACCTCAATTATTTTCTTAGAGACCCACCTCATTTCCGGCTTCTTTATCGCATGAAATGCATGCAATCTTCATCACTTCGCATGGTGTTATGTACGAAAACTAGGTTTGATTTTGACATGTAAATTTGAAAAAAAAAAAAAAAAAACCTACCAAAAAGAGGACGGCTGAGACATATATTTGACGTTCTTGTTCAAAAAAAGGGACGTTCAATCTTAATTTCTATCTTATTGATAGAGACTAATTTTAGCATGTATGGCATGTAAAGGCCAACCCATGGAAAACACAAACATGTAAAAAACGAAAATAAGTACAAAACTTGAATTGTGACGGTTTATTTATCGGCCTTTAATAGTATGTTCGTGTTTGTAATAACCCGTAAAATTTTTAATCAATAAATAAATTCGAAAATTTTTATACTCCACGTTTAAATTTATTTTTATTTTTATTGCGTTTGCGTACGCGAAATTATTTTTTTCTCTCTCTTCTCTCTCTCCCGGGTTGGGCCTCACCTGGGCCGGGTTTGGGGCGCTTTTGGGCTGGGCCTGGGCCGTGCCCGGCTCCTGGGCCGTGCCCGGCCGGCTGCCCGGTTTTCCGTCCGGGTTTTGGCCGGTTTTGGTCCGGTTCGGTGAATTTTTGGCCGGTTTTTGGGTTTTTCCGACCGGTTCCTGTCCGGTTCTGATTTTATATATATTTAGACTAATATATTTTATTTATACATATATATATATATATATGTGTGTATATCTGTGTGTGTGCGCGCGTTGGGAACAGAAACAGAACGTCTTCCCCAAGCCTCCTCTCTGCCTTAGCCACCTCCTCCCCGTCAAGTCGCCGCTCCCATCAATCACCCGTCCCTCGTCAGCTACTCCTGCCACCAGCCACCCCTAAACCATCATTATTTTGCCCCCGCCGTTGGATGCCCCTAAATTCCTCTCCACCGTCCGTGGTTTTCCCATAGATCGGCTATAAATAGGAAACCCCCCCTCTGTTATTCTTCACCCCAGAATAGCAACAAGGAAGACGAGCAAAGAAGAGGAAGGAAGGAAGAAGAAGAAGAGCAGCCACTCCGCGAACCAGATACGCGATCAAAACTCCAAACCAATGTAAGATTCTTACTCTGGAGTATTCGTTTTAATGTTCGGAGTGTTACGAGGTCCTGTAGGAAGAAAATGGTGCCGAACGTGAGACGACAGTCCGGCCGGATAATTTCAGACGAAGCTTCTGTTTTATTTTGTTAAAACAAAATTACATTTTTTTTTTCCCCGTAGTTATTAGTGTATTTATGAGGATAAGTTATTTGGTATAAATTACTATTTGCACTCCAAGTTTAAAATATAAAGTATTATTAATTATTATGTTACACATTAATCTTATTATTTTTTTATATTACAGATTAGTTCTTATTCTATTAAAATTACAATTTTATCCTTAAAATATTAAATTACAAATTGTCATAATTTATTTAATTATAAGTAAATTTTCTTTTTATTTTATTATAATTAAAACACTATAATATTAGTTTAAATTTTTATTTGCACAACTATCTTATGCAATTTCTCTTTAATAGTTGAATATTAGTCGAGCATGAGATTATCCTGATTATTGCTATGGTTACTTGACTCAGGGTGTCCCGTGGATACCCGAACGTAAACACACTGATAATAATATACGTTTAGTGGTTGTGGATTATTCCCCGTGGGAATATTATGCGTGTCTTGTAGCCGTGATGCGACATGAGCCGAGCTTTGACTTTAACCAGAGGATGTGATAGACCCAAGCTTTTGTATCACCCAAGCGCTGTAATTTAGCCGTGTCGTGCGTTTAGCCAAATTTCGCTTGAGCCGAAATTATATCTAGCCCTATCGTGCCTTTTCTAGTCTAACGATCTTCTAGTGTAAACTTTAAACTTATATTGTCCGGCACGATAGGAAAGGATATAATGTTAGGAAAAGCATCTTGATTGGGAACATGACGATCGGGAGCAGTGCGGTTGGGGCGCAGGGCGGTTGGGAAGCATCGGTTAGTTGGGCGGTCGGGATCGTTATCGTTCGGGAGCACCATTTGGACTTTATTGATTGAGAGAAGCCTATTCGAAATATATGACGATGTCATTGATGTTAGAAAAGCCTTTTGAATTATATGACGTGGTCATGCTTTGGAATATTGATTAAAGTCGTGTTCTGTGGAAGATTTTGAATTGATATACTCTGTGTTAGTTATAACTGCAATTCTATTAATTCGATTAAATCTTGTATCTATCACTGTTCACACTTATTGTATGATACTACCAAACCTTGATTATTCCTACACATTTACACATTGCATATTCTTTTAAATGCTCTAAAAACATTAAAAGGGAAACTTAAGGGTAGGAAACTTACTGAGTGTCAAAACTCATGGTGCAACTTCCTCCTGCTCCTGGTATTTCATAACCAGGTACTGACGATGATGGAGCCGGACCCGACTTTACACCTTATGATGACGCTTACCCCGCAGAAAACGTGATCGAGCCGTGGATCACTTAGACTAGTTTAGACTGCTCTGACTTTACTTTTAATGTTTTTTTAAATGTAAACAGTCTCTTCTGAAATGTATTTTGACGATCTCATGTATCAAACTCGTATTTCAATATAATGATGGTATTTTAGTTACTTTACTCTTTTTATTAACGTGTCCGAAATTCGGGGCGTTACAGTGTCGGACTAGAGAATTCTGCTGAGCATATTTGATCACTAAAATGTTGTCTAAATATTGTTCAAGTACTACAATTCAAGTACTGCATACCCTTTGGGTAGTTTTTGGTTGACAAATCGACGCGGTTTTGGTAGTAGGGTCCTCGGGTCCCTTCGTGCCACTTTGTTGTTGTTTTCTATTCTCATTTTCAAAAAATCATGCGAAACTTGTTCGTCGAACCCCACTTTTCCATACTACAATGATGATTGTTTTGTTCGCTTTCAAAAAGCTTAATTCGATTTTAGTTGTCACTTTGTTGATTATGATGGGATTCGATTTGCTGACGCGAGCTATTGATGTATCTAATTGCATCTTTGAAGAACCAGGTAAAAATTTCTGTGTTGTTCCTTGTGATTACGTTATTTTCTTGATTATTTCTTCGTGCAGTTGTATTTTTGAAACTCCACAACAATTTTATTATATATTAACCAAATTTCAATTCGATAGACTAGATTCACTTGAATGTATAGTGCTCATAAGACCAAGTGAATTTGATCCATTAATTTTAATTACTTTAAAAACTCTATTAAAAACCAATTCTACCATTTATTATTGCAAAACTCGATCAGATCCTTAATATCTCTAAGTAGTTGATTTCACTACTTACAAGTCGAGGTTACATCGATATATTTCGATTTAATTGTTGTGCTATTGTTGCTGTTATAATTGGTTAAGAAGATTTACTTTTGTTTCTAAAATTTTGAAATGGAAAGGTAATATGTGTCGGTGTGGTAATTTTACTTAGGGGTGAAATCGATTCAGTTCGGTTCAGTCCGGTCGATTTTTCCAGCAAAGACGGACACAACCAATCGGTTTGGGCTGAAAAAAATGATGCCCGAACCCAACCAAAATCGATTCAGAGTGTTTCGGTCCGGTTAGCTTTTTCAGGGATTTCATAGATTTTGGGTTGTGCTAATCAACTCAGGTCAGGTTGGTTTGGTTTGGTTGGGGTTTTTGTGAGATTTTTTATTGGAACTTCAAAATCACTTCAAATCGTTTTAATTTTTTACATGCTCTGGTTCAATTCAGTTTAGATCGATTTGGTATTCTAAATTAGTTCGGTTCTATTGGATATTATATCATTCGGTTTGGTTCAGTCTAGAGATATTTAATGAAAATCGAAACCGAACTGAAAATTGATTTTTTTCCCTAAAAAATCAAAACCGACCGAACGGACTTATAGACCGACCGCAAACCGAATATTCCAATCAATTTTTTTTTTTATTTTTTCGGTCTTCAATTTTTTCTTTCGCCGCTTATTTTTACCCTTGCCTTTTAAGCCCTAGAAGGTTCTAAGCCCTAATTTGTACAGAAAAGTTTCCCCATGTAAAATGTGGGGTAAAACACTTTTTAGCTCCAAGATTTTTGGTGTTCCATTTCGCTGCAAACACTAAAATTAGACCATGTTTTCAGCACGAACAACAAGTGGATATATATTCTTTTGTAGAGCATTTATCATATGGGGGACGCAATATTTTACCCGGCTCTTCCTAATAATACTCACGACCTCTACTTTTTGCCAAACTTTTCCTCACATATAACTAAAAATTATTAAAATCAAATCGAGCCGAATTGACAAATCAAATTGAATTGATAGTTTGACCAAATTCTTTAGCTAGATCTATCAAATCCAACTCGATTTTGTATATTGAAAAAAAAGACTCGGGTTCAATTTTTTGGTCCTAAATACCAGACCAAACCAATCGAACCGACATAAAAAATAAAAAGTCTAGGAACACAAATGTGTTCCGACACATCTATTGGATGCACATGAAATTTACAAATTTTTGAAGGCCCTAGGTGCATCCAATAGTTTAGGACACATCTGTGTCTGAATGTGTCCGAAAGATATATATTTGTAGCATTACTCCATAATTTAAAAAAACCATTTTTTCTTTGTAATTTGTATTTTTTGTAGTATGTGTAATCTGTACTAATTTATATTAGGTTTGATCTCTTCATAGTCCAAATGCTTATTTTGTGAGTCAAAAAATCCAAATTCCTTTTTATACTAAGCTTAGTCTAACAAAACCGCAAGAAACCAACAAACCGGATCAAAACTGAAAAAAGTAAATCAAACTAAATGTGATTAAATTAACTCATTACAATGGGTTAGTGTTGCGACAAATGTACACGCCAACTTACAAAAATAACTCCTTAGATTTTGGGTTAGTGTCATGAAATTGACTCATTATATTTGTTTAGTTTCACAATGCGTGTGCATGTCAAACATCTGTAATATACAGAAACAAACTTCATTTTTTTATTTCTTGAGTTGTCACTGTCAATTAATTAGTACAATGCTCTTATACTCAACATTTGGTTTTTAATAAAATACCATTTACTTTCATGTGTACTATAAAAAATACAGTTATTTGGCCTACCATGGAAAACGACGATGTTATTCAGTCACCTGAATGGTTAGAAGAACGACAAGCAGAAAATCGCACTCGCTATCACAGACAACGGGAATGTCTAATTGTGAAAGCAATTGAACAACGTAGACATCAAAATAGGGAGGCTAATAACTGGCGTATGCAGAACATGAATCCTATAGAAGCTAGCCAAATATTGGAGCCACGACGTCTTGCACAACAAATGAGAAGGTCAGCTAATCAAACTGAGCGTATAGTATCCCATAGTACATCACAATTAGAGCATTGCAGACAAAGACATCGTGAGTGGACTAGACAAAGTAGGGCTGCATTAAGCAACAAAATGCGTGACCAACAAGTAAGGCAGTGAAGGACAAATTACAGTCGCCGAAATATGCCACGTAAAAAATATACATCCTTTCTTCGACAACCAAATTTCATATGCTACAAGCAAACATTACCATTCAATAATCACAATGAGCAATACATTACCAGGGTCCACAATTAGTTTTTTTGATAATTTACCTCAAAGGAGTACATCTCAACGGCATCAACGTAGACTATCACATATTGTATTGACTAACTGTAACGCCCCATGTAAACCATTAACCCAGTAACTTGTTGAACCCCAACCACGTGGCCCAAAATGCTTCAGCCCAAATTGTTAGTAATAGTTTACATGTCTCTTTATATACCCAGTATCACCCATGTAGACTTTCGATGTGAGAGGAGACATCAGAATTTTCTCACCTTTAAGACCTTGCACCCTCGCAAGGGGTCGAACACTAGAGTCACCACAGCCTTACCCCGAGTTTGTTCTCTAGTGACAAAATAAAGTCTCGACCCCACACTCGATCGTGTACACAGGTCGCTCTGATATCATTTATAATGCCCCATGTAAACCACTGACCCAACAACTTGTTGAAGCCCAACTTCTATAATTAGCTAAAGTAGTCTTCTTATCCTCATTCCTAGATTTATCTCCAAACGGACATGAACACCATCAAAATTTTTTTTTTTTATTCTTATATAAAGTGAAAACATACGGTTTATGCCAACAATCTCTTACAGGTAAAGCCCTTCTTTTTTTCTTCTTCTTATGGTTGCTTGTAAAGTCAACTTTCGATTTCCATTAACGAAAAGTTTGGAAACTAATTTCTAACACTACTATTATAAGTCTGATGTATAAAGAAATCCATTACACCCAAGTGAGATCCCACAAATTTCATGATAATCAAGGTTTCAAAGAAGATCACTTTCTCCATAACATTGGGCATGTCAACTATACATAAACTTTCAAAACTCTATTTCCATTCGCTGCTCATGACTTAGACTAATCAGTTTCTCATTGTTTCCCACAACATTACATTCAAATGCATCTAATTTAGCTTCTAATAATAGGCCACAACTCATCTTCGAACAATGCACTGACCAAGATAACCAAAACCAATGGTATCAAGTTCTCGACGAAATTTCAAATCTCCATAGCCTTAGTCAACTAAGAATTTTGGGTCACGTGGTTGGGCTAACACTCCATGTAAACCACTGACCTAACAGCTTGTTAAAGTCTAACCACGTGGTCCAAAATGCTTAAGCCCAAGTTGTTAGTAATAGTTTACATGGTTCCTTATATAACCAGGATTACACATGTAGACTTTCGATGTGATATAGGACATCACAATCTCTCCACCTTTAAGACCCTGCGTCCTTGCAAAGGGTGGAATGCTAGAGTCACCACGGCCTTACCCTGGGTTTGTTCTCTAGTGACCAAAAAAAATCCTGACTCCACACTCGATCGTGTACACGGGTCGCTCTAATACCATTTGCAACGTCCCATGTAAATCACTAACCCAACAACTTCTTGAAACCCAACCACGTGACCTAAAATGTTTAAGTCAAAGTTGTTAGTAGTAATTTACATGGTTACTTATATACCCAGGATCACCCATGTAGATTTTCGATGTGAGATGGGATATCACAATATTTGTAACGTCTCATGTAAATCATTAACCCAACAACTTGTTGAAGCCTAACCATGTGGACTAAAATGCTTAAGCCCAAGTTCTTAGTAGTAGTTTACATAGTTCCTTATATATCCAGGATCACCCATGTAAATTTTCGATGTGGGACGGGACATCACAATCTCCCCATCTTTTAAGACCTTGCCCCTCGCAAGAGGTTCACACTAGAGTCACCACAGCCTTACCCCGGGTCTGTTCCCTAGTGACCAAACAAAGTCCCGACCCCACACTCAATTGTATACACGTACGGATCGCTGTGATACTATTTGTAACGTGCTATGTAAACCACTAACCTAACAACTTGTTGAAACCCAACCACATGGCCAAAATGCTTAAGCCCAAGTTGTTAGTAATAGTTTAATTACATGGCTCCTTATTTGTAACGCCCTATGTAAACCTCGAGGCTTTTTTTTTTTTTTTTTTTTTTTGGGGGGGGGGGGGGGGGGCTTACTTCATAGTACTCATAATGAAAGAGAATGACCAATCAAATAATTTTATTTTTTTCCATGAAGAGAAAAATAAACAAACAAATAAAATACAATGCTAATTTAAATCGAGAGGGACTAGTGGAGCAAGCAACTAAGGAAGAGTTGTTCATGTTGGGGGCCTGACAAAATGCAATTGAGGTGAAATCAGTATTACGCAATAGAGGAATCCATCTAGGGGATGAAGAAAACCTAACTTGTAAACACTGTGACACTTCAGTGGAAACCACTTCGCATCCACTCCTGCATTGTCAATACGCCTGGGAAGTTTGGAGTGGCATCCTCCGTTGGTGAAATTCGATGTGGGTCATACCCTCTGTGATCAATCATTTGCTAGCAGGATGCCCTGGTCCGAAATTCAATCTTCTGAAAAAAGTAATCATGAATTTATTCAAAATATTTGCATTTTAATGTAAAAAGGTCCTTATCTTTCAATTCTAAATAACTTAATAACACTCATTGATTGAACTCAGCGCTCAATAACTATATACTTCAACCCTACGAGTCACGTAGTTGTTTGCAAAATCGAAATAAAAAAGTGATTGGTAAGTAAAAAATAATGCAGACACAAATCTAATATTTTTAGTCAAGTAGAAGCAAAAATAAAATTATCGAACTGCGACTTCCATTTAACTCGGATGATTTAGATCAGACTGTTTATTCTAGTTATTTAATAATGTAGTTTAGTTTTGCTTTAGATAATGAAAAACTAAATTAAATGGGTTTTCTCTGCATTTATGCTATTAGTTTTTTTTTTTTTTTTGCTAAACAAAAGAAGTGTATTAATCAAAGTAGAAGATTACAATGATTAACTTGGCTTCGAGAGAAGTAGTACACGAAGCCTCAAAGATAGTAAACGTTGGCAAGGAGCCAACAAAAACTGAGACTAAAACTAAAAAGAAACTGTAAAAAAACTCTTCAATTGAATACCTTCCTATTGGTAGTACGAATCACCTCCAACACTCTAACAATTTCATCCATAGAATAATGGGCGATGCGGAACTTGATTTTTATGAGACTAGCAACTCTAATTTGATCAAGTCTCTGATTTCTTCCTTCGATTCCTTGCCAGCCACAACGACCACATCGTTGTATATACCGTTGCCCACCACATCTTCCTCTCCAGAGATCCTCCTCTATAAAGATGTCGTAAACTCTGTTATTTGTTCTCATTTTGATCCGTTCATTGATGTTGCCTGTGTGAGAAGTTGCAATAAGGACCTTACCCACAATAAATGAGGATTGGGTTAAGGTTTCCTCTCCTACCTTTAAGAACTCACCCCATAGCTCTCCAATTTTGGTGGGAGTTTCCACACCCCAGGCATTTAACCGAATTCCCTTGCAGTTTATCCAAGTAAGCCTTTCTAGATTTGCTGGATGACCATCCCATTTGGCTATATTAGTAAACCACCTGCTGATACCTTCATGTGATATGAACTCTTCCATCATCTCTAGGCAGTTAGAAATGTTTATGCAGTTAGAGATGTTTATGCCATTTGGCATTGGAGTGCATGCTTGTCTAGGGAATGAGCTCGCCAAATTGAAGATGTTTAGTAATCCAACATTTGGTTACCACGATCAGGTATAAAAATGGTTGTCAAAATTCTCTAGGAGAAAAAGGAAAAGGACGACCGAATTAAAAATTTTGTTGAGCAATATAAAAACTTTAAGGCTCTTCAACTGTACATGGAAGGAAAGACTAGGAAAAAAAACAATAGGGTAAATAAATTTTGAGAGTACCTTACGACAATGAACCCCAACTTATGACGTCCATTGGTAATTGGCAGGCGGCGTCATTTACGGTCATTCGGCAGTCAAAAAAATATAAAAGTAGGAAATAAAGAATACATAAATGGCAGTCATTAAAAAAAGAATAGTATCCTAGAGAGATGTTAGTAGCAACCAACCTAAACAGTTATGGGATAGACCTTCCCATTTTGTGTGCGTGATTTGTTTCCCACAAATAATCCCACTTCTTCGTTTTCTGAAAAAAAAAAAAAAAAAGAAATACCTGCAATTAAGTAATGATGAGAGAGACAGAGAAGATGCAGAGAGAGACAGACGAAGTGGCACTACAAGAAAATAAGGATCTCCCAACGGTTTTTATCCCAACGGTATAAAAAACTGACGGTGTAGGTAGGAAATAGCAATGGCTTAAAAGTGTTACTAAAAAAGGGGTTTTTAGTAATGGTTTTTTGTAAACTGTTATTGTATTTCTAATTTTTAGCTACGGCTCATAATAAACCGTCAGTATAGCCAGCAAAATTATTATTAAACAAAAGTTAAAAATTAAACAGAAAAATTAAACAAAGAAAAATAAACCCCCATGTCAAAACCACCCCATTTACTGATCTCCACCGATCAGTTCAGCCCCCAAATGCGCCAAAACTCAGTCACAAGTTTTGAAGGAAACCCCGCACGTTGTACATAGCCTGGTTGACGCAGATTCTAAGATCTTTGTGCCGAGACACAGCCTCCATGATCCACCTGAACTTGAAGGCGTCAAGGATCCTCTCCCAATTTGGATTGGTTTCATTGAACCGGAATTTGTTTCTAGCCATCCAAATCGATCAGGCGGAATTTGTTTCATAGGGTTAGTCATTCTTCCACCTGATCTGATTACTTCTGTAGAGTAATAGATCTGAGCTACCTGTTATTCTTATATTGAATGTGACGAATTTCTTGAGCAGTTTTGGGGTTTTATGGCCAATTGATAGGGGTGGGAGGGTTCGTCGGTTGCACATGTGCGAGAAATTGATGGCGGAGACGCCGCGCAAGGTCTTGGCCATTGACTTATATAGCGACAAGAACGATTCCTGTACCGATCGCTTCTAGTTCCACCACATCAACAACAAGAACGATTCCAGGATCGAAGGCCTCATCAAGATGGCAGATCTGGTACTCTCTCTAGCTATACGGTGGTCTGAGTTTTTGGAAAGCAAAAATGGAAATTTATAGCCCTTATTGTACTATTTTTCACTTTGATATTACATGTCGCCTTTATTTTTTATGCTCTGCTTCTGAATGAGTTCCTCTGATCATGGTGACTGATAGAGAGTCTGGTTGCTTCTATCTCTCAGACTAGTGTTCCGCTGATCCTTTGTGGTGTTGTACAACACTCAGATGTGCGATTACTTTCAGCTAAATTGAAGTACATGGTAACTAAGAGGAATATTTATTTTTTGCATTCATAGAGCTGTAGTTTTTTCGGTATAGTAAGACATAAAACAAGTACACCGTAAAATTTCTATAGGAGGCTTTAGGGAAATTCCTTTGGAGGTGCAATACCATCAACATTTTTCAAACTAACCTTGATGGAGAACTTGTGAATATTGATTCTTTCAATAGTGTTTGTTCAGATTTAGGATGTGCTGCATATCAATGAAGCTAATCTTCTCTTGTGTGATAAACAGGACAATAGTGATTTATCTAAGGGAAGCTCCTCACTGGGGTTTCTTGAGGACATGAAGTCTCTAAATAAGTGGTTTTGGATGCTAGTGGATAATGATTCATGTAATTATTCTAGTATGTAAGGCTGTGGATTAAATGCAAGACTTTAGTGCCCAGGTTTAAGATTAACAAGTTACCAGTTAATCTTATAAAAGGCTCTTATAATTTCACTGCTCATATTCTTTCATAGTGTTTCCTAGTGGTTCTTAATGTAGCATGTGACTGCTGAAGGTATAGCCCTGGTTAAACGAGCAGAAGATGCAGTGGTTTGCTTGTACATAACTAGGGCTGAAGGTACAGCCCTGGTTCTCATCTCTGTATCCTTGAGATAATTTGATACTTCAAAGGAGAGGTTTTATAATTAGGGCTGTAGTTACTTCTTTACATAAGAATCTGTAATTCTGTTTGTGGCATGATCTATATCTTTGTTCTTGCTTTCACTTTTGCCTTTGCTTTGAACTATGTTTTTCTCAAATGATTTATATATAGCAGTGGTTTGTTTATACATAACTAGGTTTATCAATTAACTAGCGAATTTGCCCGTGCCTAAAGATGTTGCTTCAGCATTCCATATATCATCTCACCAATCTCTTCTGGTTTATTGATTATGCTGTCTTCTGATGTATTTTTTATGATCTCTTCTGGTGTTCGTTATGGGTCATTGTGGCATGCATTTTTCAGAGCAGTGTTGTACCCATTCCTATTCATATTAATTGGCATTTTTCAGACCTGATTATTCATTCATTCTACCAAAAAAAAAAAAAAAACTTTTGCAAAGACAACATAAGCTGACTTTCACATAAATCCGTTTAACTTAGTTAAGGCAGTTCCATGAGGCCATTGTGGTGCTTAATAGGAACTTTTAGCACCATTTTAACATATGTTCCTTTATTTTTTTTTCGAGATTCCTTGATTAAAGGATTGCTTTGACCAAGCTTGTATGTATTATCCAATGGCTAGTCTGATGTGTTTAGTTTTCTAAGTGCTAAATCACTTGAAGTTTTATGCGTGCAATCTCTTGTATCAAGTGCTGCAATAGGATTTGAAGGGCAGGTAAAAATAATGCCAGCGGTTTTCTCATTGGTTTACTCGGCAAATGGTTTGTATTCTTAGTATAACTACATTTTCAAACCATTTGTGTAGCTTACAGTTTAAAATTACCATGAAGGTCTGTGCTATTGGTGTCTATTTCCTAATATGTCTCCTGTCAAAGCTACTCTGATGGTGGTGTTGTGGGAGTTGGTAAGTCATGAATTCTTGTGTCTTAGACTCAGTCCATCCAACTAGAATACGATTCTGATAGATCACATTTTGGTGTTAACTGCTAGGAGTTGTGTAAGTGGACATCATGGAATTTTAGGAAAACCTCTGTAATTCATTTTTTTTCCTGATAAATTGGGTAGTGGGTGGTTTTGTTTGGTGAGTTACTAAGTGACCCCTACAGTTAATTTTAGTAGCATGATGTGTGGTGCAAAAAATAAATTTGTTAACGGTATTTTCGGAAATTACAATTGTGAGCCGGCTTATTTATGTGTTCACACCAAAAGAGGTGTTGGCTTTATATAATAGTGTGTGTGTGTGTGTGTGTGTGTGTGTATGGCGGGCGGTGGCGTTGTGGCAGTGGCAGCCACAGCGGTTGGAGGTGGTGGTGGTCGGAGGTGATGGTGATGGCGTGGTGGGGTGATCGAAGGTGGCGGCGGTGGCAGTGTGGTCGTGGTGGTTGGAGGCGGTGGATATTGGTTGTAGTACAAACGAGATTAAATAAGTCACATCTCCTTCCTAGAATTAAATAGTACCTCACATATAAGTATTATGATAATTTTGGGATTATTTATTCTGATTTAGTTTTAGAGAACCAAACATGAGATTGTGCCAGATAAGGTACAGATAGTCTAATCCCGCACGTTTAATCGACAAATCAACCAAGGCTTAACTTAACTGATTTTAGTTCAAAAGATAGTTTTTTTGTGGATTTCAGAAACTTGATGGAGTTGAAACTCCTTTAATTTTGTCAATTGTTTGAATAGTTCTTCGACTAACCTAAATGGATGACAGAGGAAAGAGAAGTTCTCGGATAAAATTTCATTTGAAAAGTTTAGGTTTCTTTTTTTTTTTCTTCCTCACAAACACTATGAGAATAAATTAGACAGAAATAAAGAAATTTCAATGACTTGGAAAAATCAAGTAGTTAGTGTGAACAGAAAAGGAGTTCAACTCCAAAAATACGGCTACATCCTCTTAAAATCAAGAAAGTAGAAGAAGGGAAGCGACAAATCATAGCTTTAAAGGGAGAAGACAAAAATAGAGTAATGGAAAATGAATTAAATTATACTAATGCCATAAAAAGCCAAAGGTTGTATGTAGGCAATTGGGCTAACTGTGTTTACATATATATTTGTAATAGTACATCTCGGAAGACAACTTTCATGCACAGATTTGAACCGTTAGATGCATATAAAATCTTTCAAAACAATGTGGGATTCATACAAATCAAACAATTTCGAATACATCTGTGTCTATATTTATGCATGGAAAGATGTGCCTAAACTTTTTGCATTTGCAAAAGCATATTATTTCCTGTTTTACATTAGAGCAGCTAAACTAAAGTACCTATCTTCTATTTTTGAGTACATTGAGGAAGAAAAAAGGGTGACCTAAAGAGGTTGAAATATTAGGGGTAGCCCATGAGTAGGTCTAAGTGATAACAATATAGAGGGAAAGTGGCAATAGCCTGGGGAGAGAGAGAAGGAAAACCTAGTGAGAATTAGGGTTAAAACAATCTTGTACTCCATCATGCTCAAGTTTCTACCAATACACATTCTCCCTCCAAACCCAAATGGCAAAAACCCCATCTTGTGGCTGCACCCGCCGTGCAAGTCGCCATTAAACCTCTCCGGCTTGAATTCATAGACATCGTCCCCCCAAAGTGTTTGGTCGTGGTGCATTGCGACGACGTCTATCCACATGTTGGTTCCGTTAGGGATAAGGACATTGTCGACTTTGATGTCTTCTCTCGCTTGCCTTTGTACGTTTGGTGCTGGTGAATATAGTCGTAAAACTTCGTTCATAACCCATCCCATCTGCAATTCAAAATTGTGTCCAAAGACAACTTAGATGAGAAGAAGATCAAGAAGTATAGCATTATGTAAAATGTATAAATCCATCTAGATGCAACACTAAGTAATAAAATTTAGGTATGATGTTTGTTTAGATAATCAACTCGGTATCCAACCTAAGAGACTAACTAATTTGAACGTCATTGACCAGTAGCGTAGTTCAAAGTCATAGCTTTTGTCTCATATGAACTCATCCAACACAAATTAACACTAGCGTGCACCCCTGGTCCATGAAGAAGTAGCCTATCTACCCATCCTAACATGCAACACGCCAAAATAATATCCTCAACGTTCGAATCCATTACACCTTATTATGCATAGCACACACGAGTTTAAGTCTCCCCACTTTTTTGGAGAGAGTGGTTCCTCATGTAAAGTGTGACGTGATCAAGGTTTCTATCACCCACTTGATGATGGGGCACACACAAGGACGGTGATTGGTCCATGTTGTGTTGGCAAAGCTACTAAATGTTTGGCCGGTTATGTTGTGTTGTGGTCCTTTGATATTGGTCGGAGTCAAGATAATTGCATTGGGTTCTGCCACGTGTCGATGGACTAGTCTATTATTATGACGTGGACATTTGATAGATCAAAAGAATGTCAATGGGGGGAGGGTCCCACTTTCAATCTTTCATCCCCCTGAAAATTCTGGGACAGTTCATGCAATTCCAACGCGTGGACTAGACCAAAATATATTCAAAATCTACAAGTCTATTTTTCAAAGGAGGAAATTAGGTCAGCTACTTTAGAAAATTGGTCTTTGAAAGAAAATGTTAATAACGGCCAATTAGATGATGAATAATGTATAAAAAATAATTGATATTCGTAAATTGTATATTAATATCTGTAAGTATGTATTGATATTCATAAAATATATATTTATATTTGTATTTGTTTAGTGTTATATGTATATTATCTACTGTTTAGTGGACTGTGGTAAATAAGAAGACCCTACAAGAAAACAATGCAGAAAACACTAACAATTGTCATGCCCTATGTAAGCCGGTACGAATGATGACTACGTTTGAATATTATATGCTGATGTATATTTGAAGTTATTTAAATATTTTTAGAGTTTTATGTTTTGTTGTTCACGTGATACTCCCGATAACTTTAAGGTGGTGAAAAATTTGAGACATACAAATATATTTTCTATGTTACACTTCTTGTACCGCAACAACGTAACAATGCCACTTGACACTTTAAAAATATCAAATAACTTACCGACCTAATTAATGTAGCTTGTAACATGAATAAGAATACTTTACAGGTTATATATCTCGATGTGTGATAATTCTACAAAACACTAGGACTCACAAAATTATGTGACATAAATATTCATAATTGTACTATATGTCGGTCACGTAGATATTTATTGTACTACATATTAGTAGTATGGAGACCTGCGGTGCACATCATAGCGTGTTACGTTAACAATGCTGTCAAAATAGTGTCTAACTGTTTTTAATAACCAAAATAGTGCCATTTGACGCATAATATATCACGGTGTGCGTTTTGTTGTGCATAACAAAGTCCTCGAATTCTTTGGGTCCTACGCATATTATTAGTCAAATAACGTGCATGGAATTGTAATAAAAAGTAAAAAATTACCTTCTTTAGTCCAGCAAGCATGGTGGCATCAATCTCTCTATTTCCAACCACATCTTTGATCTCTTCCCTAAGCTGATCTTGCCACTCCCCATGCTCCGCCAAAAGCAGCAGCGTCCACGTCAGAGCCAACGCCGTCGTTTCATGCCCACCAAAGAAAAACGTCTTGCACTCATCCACCAACTCCCGCGTCGTCAACGCCGCCCCCCGCCGCCCGTCCACCCTCTTTTCCGACATCAGAATCCCCAGCAAATCGCTCTGATCATCCGCCGCTCGGACGGAATTCGATTCCCGTCGGGCGGTGATGATTTCGGTGAGGAGGTAATCGATTTCTTTCCCGAGTTTCTTTGCGGCTAGGGTTTGTTTGGGGGAGACGAACTTACTGAATGGGACCCCAACGAATCGGTTGGAATTGAAGAGGGTGACTTGCATTGCCCGGAGTTTTTCGAAAACTTTCCGGCCGTTTTCGTAGCCGATTCCGAAGCTTGTTTTGGCGATGATTTCTCCGGCGGTGCCTGTGATTTCTCTCTCTACGTCGATCTCCGCTGTGCCGGAGCCAATGAGGGCGGTCCACCGGTCTAGCATGTTTGTTGTGGTTTCCACCATTAAGCTTGACATAGCCTGTTGGTCAATATTATCTAGTTAGTATTTTGTTGATAAAGGTGAAATTTTTGCAATTGTGAGTACAAAGGTTGTTTTTTGTTTCGATTATGATGCGTGCTAAAACGATGTCAAAATATTATTGGCGTCTTGACGAAACATTTTAAAAGTAAAAAATAGTGTCATTTTGATACGCAACACATATTTTTGTGCATTGCCCATAACAAGTACCCGGTGTTTTGAAAAATCATACCATCTTGTGCAAAAATTTTGTTTGATGCAAATAAAACTCGTGTGTCTTGGACGATTCTGGACGGACATGGAGTGGGTGATGTGCCAAGAGGGACAGCAAAATTACTTCCTCTCATTAAAAAAAATTTATTTTAAAATTTCGATTTTGCAGTTAATCTCAAAATATTTTTTAAATTAACGGTAAATTTTTAAAAAAATTTCGAGAATAAAATCCGAACATTTTTGACCAGGAAGAGCTCAAATGAGCGGTGTAGATCACTTTTTTTAGTGGGTCGTTGGATAAGTGAACATATTTTTTGTTTTTGTTTTTACGTTTGCCACCGCCCCGTTAAAAAAAGTAATTGATACCGCTTATTTGAACTCCTTTCAATCGTAATTTTTGGAATTCACCCTCGATTTTTTTAAAAAAATTTACGGTTAACTGAAAAAGAATAAAATTTTTGTAACGAGAGAAAATAATTTTGCCCAGGTATTCGATTTGGAATTTTTTTTGACTTGTGCCATTTTCCTTCAAAACATTGTCACTTTCCAGTCGCAGCATGTGCCCCATTCCCTTCTGGAAATTGTTCAAGATGTAGTGTAATAATATTCCATTAAGCCTGATGGAAAGTGGGTCTCAACAAATAAATATAATAGTGCCAACTTATCAAGGATCCAAATGAGAGAGAGAGAGAGAGAGAGAGAGGAGAGAGAGACCTTCAAATTGGCCGGAGAAAATGCAGGAGTGATAACATGTCTATGACGAACCCAGTCTTCTCCCTCAACCATAACCAAACCATTACCAAACATAGGCTCTCTATCATTTTTAAACACAGTAGGCTTCCCCCAGCTTTTCCCCATCACACCTGCCGACATCTTCTTCAGAAACTCTGGATCTGCAATATACAAAAATGGCTCTGTGCCTAACCAATATATAAACACTTTCCCTGCACGTAAAAAAACAAATCTCCTTAATTATTATATAACCCACATGCATCTAGAGAGAGCGAGAGAGAAAGAGAGAGAGAGTAAAACCATCAAATTAGAATTTGAAAGACTCACCGTGAGATTTCTGCCACTTAGCGAAGAAGGGAAATACAATGGAATGGATATCATGGGTGATATTTGAAGACGATGATGAAGAATTTGCAGATTTTTTCTTCATCATATCACCAATGTTTCCGAGTGGAAAATTTGGAATCGGACCACCAAACCCATTTTTCCTGAGCTTTTGATATCTCCAATTGGGCAAAATCCAGCATGAATACAACACTCTCCAGAATAAGAACAGGAGAGGGAGAGTTATGGCTAACCCAAGAACTTGAACCAGATGAACAAATCCCATCTCTCTCTCTCTCTCTAAATGGATATATGTTTCTCTCTCTCTCTCTCTATCTCTAGATCTCTTCAGTAGTAGGTAATGGATCTCCTTAATTATGTTGGTTGATGTTGGAGAGAGGTGGTGTGAGGATACGGCTATTTATAGATGGGGATGGGAACAGTATTTTTTTTATAGGCGAGATATTCGGTCAGTTTTGAATTTTTATTATAATTTAATACTGACTACTTCTCCGAACTATAAGTTAACAATTGCATAAATCTCTAGCGGCTTCTAGTGACTTATTCTGATAGAATCTAACCTTGTAACTTTGACAGATAAGTCCCTTAATCACCCTCTCTTCTTCCACTAAAACTAAACACTTTAAATTGGAATTGAATTAGAATGAGAACACCCATGTCAAACATTTGACTAAACAAGTACCCCTTCGTTTCAATTCTAAATCTCATGAGCAATCGAAAAAGTCTTTGAAAAGTACATTTATTTGGTTGAGAATTGATTCGATATTTAAAAAAAAAGTTGTGCGTTTTGTTTTTATCTGTTTGATTTGTCAACCAGATGTCTTTTAATTCCTCTTTGTGCGTCTCATAACTACTCAAACCGAGTACAAAACTTTAGAGGAAATATATTTTTTAATTGTTTTCCGGCCAAATAAATGTACCTTTATTTAGTATAATATAAATATTTGATTATAGGGTGTTGGGTCAAATATCCAATATATAAAAGTCAAAGGTCAAATATAAAATTCTATTTTTTCTCTTCAACATTTTCTTTGACTGAATATGATCATGGGCTTATTTTAAGGTGGTGTCATATTCCGTACACTATTAAATTTTTGAGGAAATTACACTGTTCTTTTTTTATTTTTTTTAAAAATATAGTATTAAACTCTTTATATTTTGAAAAATTACTTTAATCTTTCTTGCTTTTAAAATTATTATGTAGTTTCCTCTTGTACGGTTCAAATTAGTCAAACGCCGTTAGTTAAACTATTGAAACTTCAAGTTCAAATTTTTTTTTTTGGCCAAAAGAATTGCAATATAATTCTTATCACATCTGATTTTGCCCATGTAGAATTTTTAATTTTTTTGAAATCGAAACTTTGACAATTTTTTTTTATATTTGTTTGAGTTTTAGTTTGAAAAAAAATTTAAAAATTCAACTTAGGCTATTTCAAACGTGATTGAAATCATATTGCAGTTCATTTTGCTGAAAAATTATATATCTTGACTAATGGTATTTGACTGCTCATGCTTATTCAAAAGCATTATCGTTCTTAGGATCTGGATCTGTTATTTATTGAATGGAAACTGTTGTTGGATATTCTCTGGATAAAAATCAGAATATGATTCTTATGGGAGGTTTAACAAAACACGTACCTACCAATTACAAAAATTACTTTTTTTTATTAGGTACACTTTCTCTTTGTGGTATTCCACCCCTTGCTTGTCATCAGCTGGACTCGAACCAACACCTTTGGGAGCAAAAAACATATCAAGCGAACTACCTTTCATTTTGATCATGACTTTGAAAAAGAAATAAGAGAAAGAAGTGGGAGTTGGGGTCTACTTGCTTACCAAGCGATCCTGCCTTTCACTCCTCCGTTTCGATTATTCCGCTGTGTTCACTCTAATAATCTGACGGCCTACCCTAACAGAAGTAAGGGAAACCATAACAATTTCTCAAGCTACAAAAAAGTCAATGTATTTGTCGAAAGACTAACGAGAAGTCAGTGTAATTTATACAACCTGATGGGAATGTACTGATTCGATCATAGAACTTATGAGATTGTATATATTTTAATTATTAATCTTGTCAACGTCATTTAATTATTTATCTTTATGCATCGAAGCATTGTGTTGTTGGTAAGAAGCGTGAGCAGCCTAGTTAGAAACTCACACGAGTAAGTGAAGGATCCTGTAGCGCTTGCCTTTTAACTCGTTGGGCCAATCAGGCAACCAAAAAACTAGAGTTCAGGTGAGTGTGAAAGCCGGCCCGCCCAGCAACAATATGAGTTTGCTACCTTACTACGCTTCAAGCTGCGAATCGAGAAAAAGGTTGAGCAAGCCCTAATCCTACTAGAAGTTAATTCTTCGCCCCTGAATCATAAGCATAAGATTTCTTCAAAGTCTTTCCTTCCTCGAAATTCGATAAGAAAAGAAACGAGAAAAACCTAAGACCTTGTTTGATTCGCAAAGTAGCTGCATAGGATTGGACTATTCGTGTCTAATTCCACACAATTTCATATTTGGTTCCCCAAAACTGAACCACGACAAATAATCCAAAGATTGTTTTAATACCTATATATGGGGTATTATAATATATTTTATCCTAGGGGGATAGGTGAGACTATTAACTAATCCTGTCTATACCAAGCATTAATTGCTCCACCGACTTTGACCATCACCACCACCATCACCACCTTCAACCACCACCGCCGCCAACACCACACCAGCCACACTACCACCACATACGTATATTCATATAATTACAGCAAAACATCTCTGTGCAAAACCCTAGACATCCGAATTGGATATCTTGAAAATAATCCAGTTCAAATCAAACATGATATTATGTCTGACTGATATTAAAACAGTATTAGGACAAATAATCCTAAGACTATTAATCTTACCAATTTTAATCCACGAATCAATTGAATGATCTGACCTACGTACGGCTTCCCTTTGTTCCCCTCAGTACTTTTCTTTCCCTAATATGAACCTTGAATCAACAAAGCCATAAAAATCAAAAGCTAGTTTTACTTATATCAATAGAAATATTGGGGTTGGATACAGAGAATTCAAAAGTTTCCTTCTACTTTTGGTAGATTTTCCATATTTTTCCCTTTTGAATGTTTTTTCTTCATACATATTCAAAAGTTTCACAAGTTGCTTCTACTTTAGGGACTTTTTCCCTTTCCTTTAACGTTTTTTGTTCTTAATTTTTTAATTTTTAATGTTTTTTTCTTCTTACTTTTTGCTTTGTTGTTTCCTTTGTTTCCTTTTCCTCTGCAAAAACAGTGTACCTTGTTTCCCTTGTTTTATTTTCCTCTTAATTACGTATGCATAGACGATCGCTTTTTTTTTTTTTTTCCATAACTCAAAGTACTGTTCAATCGGTTAGCTTACGCGCAATTCGATTAATTTTAAGTGGACTAATTGCACCACTCACTTGCGGGAATTCTAATTAAACTAGCCCTGTAAAGTTCATGATAACACGCGGGAGGTTGCGAGGCTTACCCTAGGACCAGCCCTAGAAGGAACAATGGAATTGAAGAGGTTGGCATCATGATTAAAGTTTTAGAGAGTTTATTTTTTTGATCGTAAATGTAACGACCTGTATTTTCGGAGTATTTTTTTTATTCGACATTTTAATAAATAAATAAATAAATTTTAATTTTTAGATAAGTTGCTAAATTTTTTAGATGTAATTATTTTGGTGTCTAATTATCCTTTCATTTTAATTTTTATACCTACCCATTAACTCTCTCTCTCACTCTCACGTCTCCCTCTCCACCCACTCACTCTCTCTCTTACTCCCACCAACTGATTCTCTCTCTCTCTTTCTATTTATTTTATTTTTTTCTCCTTCTTTTCTCATTCTTCCTTCCTCTTTTGCTCGGTTCTCTCTCCAGGTACTAACTCTCTGTTTCTTTGTTTTTTTTTTGTTTTGTTTCTCTATTCTCTCTATTTTCCTCTGTTGTTTCTCTTCTCTCTGTCAGGTTCTCTCACTTTCGTACGTACTCTACCTCTCTCTTTCCCTGTCTTTATTTTATTTTTTTCTCACTTTCTCTCTTCTCTCTTCTCTCTCCTCTCTCACTCATTTCCCCTCTCTCTCTCTCCGGCAGTGGGGAAAACCCCCCACTGTTTTGTATTTTTTTATGTATGTTTATTTTGTTTCTTTGTTTGATTATTCTAGTCATAATATATATATACATATTTGTAGTTAACTCCGGCAGTGGACAAACCCTCCACTGTTGATATTTTTTTATATTTATTTTGTTTGTTTGTTATTTTAGTTATATATTATATATATATATATATATATATATATACTTAGCATTTTTATTTATTATATTGTGTATTAGTTATAGTACACTGTTTTTTTTAATTTATATTTTTAATGAATGATTTTGATTCTTTTTTTTGTATATAGTGTTGCGATAAATCGGATCTCAGTGCGGTATTTGATTCGTGGATTTTCAGTAGCGCCCTATTTCGTCGAATCGAGGTAGAAAATTTCAGACCGAGCTCTATTTATATAATGTGTGATTTACGAGCATTGTAGATCTTATTTCGATGTTCGAGTAGGGGATATAAATCAATATTGTTTTTGACTAAATATTAGAATAATTAGGTGTATTCGGTTGCATTAATTGATCATGTTGTGAACTGGATAAATATTAGGTGTCAGGTTGGGATTGGACCTGAACTATAGGAATGTTAAAAAAAAAATTATTATTTTATGTGTTGATTTATTATTTAATTTAGTCTAACTGATTAATTAAAGGATTTACACTTGTTGAGACCAATTTGTATAATAGGACCCACGAACGTTGTATGTAACATAGATTCGATTGATGTGGATATTGTTTTATGAATTATTGCAATTTAATTTATGCTCGGTGCATATTTAATTGGAATCACAAGTTGAAATTTTATTATTGCATGTTGAGTATAACAGGAAGCATTGTGCATGCATAAAAATTTAAAATTAATCAAACGGCAGGGTTAGATGATCTCATTGTTGCGATAATGAGTAATAACCATAATGATTTGGAGTTGTGGTGAATTATGAAGGGGATTGCGAGCCCTGAGATTGAAAATTTGGCTAAGGGGGGATTGCGAGACTCCGATGCTGCGATACCAATGAAGGAGATTGCGAGACCCTGAGGTTGTACTTTCGATATAGGGAATTGCGAGACCCCGGTGTGGAGATATAAAAAATAATAATAATAATAATAAAATAAAAGGAGACTAAATGCGAAAAAGAAATTTATGCATGACATAGTAGATTTTCTGTTGGTTTAATGTTCTTTGCATACTATATAGAAGAAATATTATGTATGTTTATTTGTAAGTTAGGAGTAAGGTTAGATTTTTTCTACTGAGTGTTAATCACTCATTTGGAGCTACTTCTTGGCCCCTGGCATTTCACGTCAGGTTTTGAGGAACAGATTGAGGGGGAAAATGACTCAGAAGTTCAAGAGACTGAGTTAGATGAGAAGGATGTACCAGAGCCATGGCTGTACCAGTAACAGTCTGATGGTGTAACTTAGGGTGTCCTCTCAGTTGACTTTTTATTTTAATGAAAATTATGATTTAAGTTGTTAGTTCTTTTTTCAAAACTGTTTAGTGAATTAAATTCTGATTTGATTACTTTGCAAACAATTATTAAATATTATGAGAATTGAGTTCTTCATGTTAAATTGAAATTTTATTCTGCAGCGTAAATGCTTATTATTTTATTTTAACGTACCATAAAAATATGGGGCGTTACACTTGGTATCAGAGCCCCAGGTTGAGAACCTAGAGACTTTGGGTTGGGTAGCTTAGTGAAATTGTTCGTGACCTTAATAGTTAATTAGGCTTTCGAGTGTGTTGTCACGTAACGTAATTAAATTTTTTTAAAAAAAATTATAGATATTTGAATTGATTGAGCTTTGATATTTATTTTTGTTCTCTTTTGTAGATGTCGTCAGATTCGAACAGTGTTAGTTTTGACAATTGGGGTATTTATCGCCAGCGAGGGAGAGCTATCGTGAATGATAACCCGAGAGTGCTAGAAAGACGCGTACAGATGAGAGCCGAGGAGGCAGCGGCTAATGCTATGAGGTGGGTTCATGATGCAACCTTTGGAAAAACCAGAGAGTATAGGCGCCGATTAGTGTAGCGTCGTCTTCAGAACCAGTATCTAGAGGCGCGTCGAGCCTTACAGATCAGCAAAAATGATACATTATATAAAAAGACCGTGGAAAAGACTTTTGCTATAACTGAAGCTTGGTTGCCAGTCCAAGCTACAATGAGGAGAAGACGGGGACAGGAGAATCAAGCACCTCCTGGGGTGATTGATATCTCTTCAGATGAGGAAAATCCACAAGAGGAAGAACCCATAGATGAGTATCCATCAGAGGAGGATCCAACTGAGGAAGATCCAGAAGAAAATGACCCGGAGGAGGGTACTTCCCCGATTAGGTCTACAGCTAATAGCACCGAGTGGTGATTAGGAAGTCTTGAGTATAGGACGTAGATCGAGTAGGAGACTCTTTAATTGATTAGTTGTTAGTATATTTTCTTTTGTTTACCGAATGTTCATCGAGTTACATTTTGGAATTAATTATTTATATATGGTCATTTTGTTACCTTTGCGCTGATGGTTTGATTTACTGCATGTTTCTGTATTTATTTCTATTTATTGTGTTGTTTGACTCTTCCTCCGAGATAGTTAGTGACCCTTAGTTGTTCGCGTAGATGGTGTCTAATTTACGTTCGGGACCAGTCAACGGCAACGATGCACCTGCCACTACTCCACACCACAACGTGGGTGCAACCGGTGTGTCGCCACCACCACCAACAAACGCGGATGACATGCCAAATCCGGGAATTAACGACTTTGCTCGGATGTTTCAATACTTCGCGGCGAGCATGCAGAATGCTCAACCACGTGGACCTGCTAATCGTACATCGATCTTTTCGGAGTTCAGGAGACAGCGACCACCAGTATTTCACGGAGAGCCTGATCCGCAAGCGGCCAATGGTTGGCTGAGGCAGACAAAGAAAATGTTTGAAGTAATGGGCGTGTTACACGATGAGGATAAGGTGGCTCTTGCTGTTTATCAGTTAGACGGGGAGGCGGATCATTGGTGGGAGACAACCAAAAGGTCAGTACCTGCTAATGAGTTGACGTGGGATCGCTTTGAGCAGTTATTTTTGGAGAAGTATTTTCCTGCCCCGGTGAAGGAGGCCATGATACAAGAATTTTTGGGATTGAAGCAGAGGACTATGACAGTCGCCCAGTACGTAGCGCGTTTCGAGGAGTTATCTCGCTATGCACCGGAGATTATTGCAACAGATTCAGCTAAGGCAAGAAAATTTGAGTGGGGTTTGGAACCCGCACTTCGAGGGAAGGTAGTTGGGCTGCAATTACCGACCTTTAATCAAGTGGTCAGTGCGACATTGGTGAATGAAAGAGAATGGTTGGATTCGAAAAGGATCTGGAACCAGAAAAAGATTGGCACAGGAGGGCCTGTGCGCAATAACGACAAGGGTCAGAGTACGCCGAAACCTTATAACAACCCAAGTCAGAATCAGCAACGGAGGGGACCAGACACCAGGACTTGCTTCGGATGTGGCCAGATGGGTCATATTCGGCCTCACTGCCCTCAGGCAAGTGGGGGAAATTATCAGAAGTCAATAGGTAATGTTCAACAGGGTCAAGGAGGTGGTCAACGTCAACAAGTGCCCCAAGGACAGAGTCAGGGAGTGGTGAAGACAAACAACCAGCCAACTGTTGGAGGTAGAATGTTTGCGCTTCAAGGAGAAGAGGAGCAGAACCCGACAGTCATTCAAGGTAACCTTGTATTATTTAATTCTTTGGTACAAGTGTTATTTGATTCGGGTGCGTCGCATTCTTTTATCTCTACGTCATGTGTGGCTTCTTTGGGACTTGTTACGGAACAACTCAGGAAGACGTTTAGTGTAGCGACACCTTTGGGAGTCCACGTCTCCGTAGGACTTATTTGTAAGGATTGTGAATTAGAAGTGTCTGGTTTGCGTTTGTCTTGCGATTTACGAGTGATTGATATGTCGGATTTTGATGTCATTCTTGGGATGGATTGGTTGTCCACGCACCGAGCTTTGATAGATTGCCACCAGAAGCGGGTAACTGCAATCGCTACAGATGGTACTTCTTTCACATTTAAGGGGGATAGGCAAGAACCTTCCTCTACTACCAGACGATCAAGATGGCACCAGAACCTAACCGGATGGATAGCAAGCGTGATGCTTGATGAGGAAGACCGTAAGGAGTTGGATTTGCCTAGAGTCGTGTGCGAGTACGCTGATGTTTTTCCAGACGAATTGCCTGGTTTAGCACCACACCGAGAGGTAGACTTTACAATCGAGTTGCAACCCGAGACCGGTCCGATTTCGATGGCACCGCACCGAATGGCACCCGCTGAGCTTAGGGAGTTGAAGGTTCAGTTACAAGAGCTGTTGGATAAGGGTTTCGTTCGACCCAGTACTTCTCCTTGGGGAGCTCCAACATTATTCGTTAAGAAGAAGGATGGAACTTGGAGGCTATGCATCGACTATCGACAGTTGAATAGAGTTACGATCAAGAATCGTTACCCTTTACCAAGAATCGATGATCTGTTTGATCAGCTACGAGGATCAAAATGTTATTCGAAGATCGACCTACGGTCAGGTTATCATCAGCTACGAGTCAGAGAGGAGGATATCTCAAAGACAGCGTTTAGAACCCGATACGGACACTATGAGTTCGTAGTGATGCCGTTTGGACTGGCTAACGCTCCAGCAGTCTTCATGAGTCTCATGAACAAAATTTTCGCACCATACTTAGATCAATTTGTGGTGGTTTTTATCGATGACATACTAATCTACTCGTCATCGGAGGAGGAGCATGAAAAGCACCTGAGAATAACATTGCAAGTGTTACGAGACAACCAACTATATGCTAAGGCGAGTAAGTGTGAATTTTGGTTGAAGGAGGTGAAGTTCCTTGGACACGTCATTTCAGAGCAAGGGATTGCTGTGGATTCTAGTAAGGTGGATGCAGTGTTGAATTGGAAACAACCTAAAACAGTGTTTGAGGTTCGGAGTTTCTTGGGACTCGCAGGCTACTATCGGAGGTTCATTGAAGATTTTTCTAAGTTGGGGAGACCAATGACCCATTTGACTCAGAAGGAGGTCAAATTTGTTTGGGACGAGGCATGCGAGCGATCTTTTCAGGAATTAAAGAAAAGGTTAACTACTGCGCCAATATTGGTGATTCCGGCTAGGGATGAAGGATATGAAGTGTATTGTGACGCTTCGGGAGAAGGTCTGGGAGGAGTTTTGATGCAAAAAGGACAAGTGGTTGCCTATGCATCAAGGCAGTTGAAGCCACATGAGAAGAACTACCCGACTCATGATTTGGAGTTAGCAGCAGTGGTGTTTGCATTGAAAACTTGGAGGCATTACTTATATGGGGAAAATTTTGAGATTTTCACAGATCATAAGAGTCTGAAGTATCTTTTTACTCAGAAAGACTTGAATATGAGACAAAGAAGGTGGATGGAGTATTTAGAGGATTTTAGTTTCACTCTGTCATATCATCCAGGGAAAGCTAATGTCGTGGCTGACGCTCTTAGTCGTAAGTCTAGAGAGATGGTAGCAGCTCTAGCAGTTCGAGAATGGAAGATGATGGAAACTCTTAGTGAGCTTAGTTTACAACCATCTACTTCAAAGCCGGGCGCTTTGCTTTGTGCCGTAAAAGTTACGCCGATGTTACATCGAGAGATATTGAAAGTGCAGACGCTTGATCAAGAGACGGATTTCTTCAAGCATCGTCTGACGTCAGGAGTCACTCTAATAGGTTGGTCTATACATGAAGATGGAAGTTTGAGATTTCAAGGCAGAGTGTTTGTTCCTGATTTTGGAATGTTACGGGAATCAGTGCTGAAGGAGTTCCACAAATCGAGTTTTGCCGTACACCCAGGAGGTAACAAGATGTACCGTGATTTGAAGCGTCAGTATTGGTGGAGTGGGATGAAAGCGGATGTGGCAAAATTCGTTTCTACATGCCTTGTTTGTCAGCAGGTCAAGGCTGAGCACCAAAAACCAGGAGGAACACTCCAACCTTTGCCCATTCCGGGTTGGAAGTGGGAGCATGTCACTATGGACATTGTGACGGGTTTACCCCGCACAATGAAGAAGAATGACGCTATTTGGGTTATCGTTGATCGATTAACGAAAAGCGCGCATTTTCTGCCAGTAAGGGTGTCTGATACCTTAGAGTCTTATAGCCGTCTCCACATCAACGAGATCATTCGACTGCATGGGGTACCTGTCTCTATCGTGTCAGATCGAGACCCCCGTTTTGTATCTCAATTTTGGCAGAGTCTACAATCAGCTTTGGGCACTACCTTATGTTTTAGCACGGCTTTTCACCCGCAGACCGACGGACAGTCCGAGCGCACAATTCAAACATTGGAAGACATGCTTAGAGCCTGTGTTTTGGAATTCATGGGAAGTTGGGAGAGACACCTACCATTAGTTGAGTTCGCCTACAACAACAGTTTCCAAGCAAGCATTGAGATGGCACCTTTCGAAGCCTTGTATGGAAGACCTTGTCGATCACCTATATGCTGGACAGACGTTGGAGAGACTAGCCTTATTGGACCGGACCTAGTTCGCGAAACAACAGGGAAGATTCAACTCATCAGGCAACGACTTTTGACTGCGCAGAGTCGACAGAAGAGCTATGCGGACAAAAGGAATCGACCTCTAGTCTTTAATGTTGGAGATCACGTATTTTTGAAGATTCGACCGCGACGGGGACTTATTCGTTTTGGCAAGAAGGGAAAACTATCACCCAGATTCATTGGGCCATTCGAAGTGTTAGAACGAGTAGGAGAAGTAGCATATCGTATCGCTCTACCACCACAGCTATCTAGAGTTCACAATGTGTTCCATGTGTCAATGCTAAGGAGATATATGGCACACCCAGAACATACACTTAACTGGAGGGAGCTTACACTGGATGAGAACGCAACATTTCAAGAACAAGCAGTCCAGATTCTTGACCGGCAAGAGAAGGAACTTCGAGGGAATAAGATCGCACTACTCAAGATACTATGGCGTCATCATGGGCTGCAAGAGTCAACATGGGAACGAGAAGACGCAATGCGGGCTAACTATCCAAATTTATTTGTCGAGTGAGGTAAACTTTCGAATTTCGAGGACGAAATTTGTTTAAGGGGGATAGTTTGTAACGACCTGTATTTTCGGAGTATTTTTTTTATTCGACATTTTAATAAATAAATAAATAAATTTTAATTTTTAGATAAGTTGCTAAATTTTTTAGATGTAATTATTTTGGTGTCTAATTATCCTTTCATTTTAATTTTTATACCTACCCATTAACTCTCTCTCTCACTCTCACGTTTCCCTCTCCACCCACTCACTCTCTCTCTTACTCCCACCAACTGATTCTCTCTCTCTCTTTCTATTTATTTTATTTTTTTCTCCTTCTTTTCTCATTCTTCCTTCCTCTTTTGCTCGGTTCTCTCTCCAGGTACTAACTCTCTGTTTCTTTGTTTTTTTTTGTTTTGTTTCTCTATTCTCTCTATTTTCCTCTGTTGTTTCTCTTCTCTCTGTCAGGTTCTCTCACTTTCGTACGTACTCTACCTCTCTCTTTCCCTGTCTTTATTTTATTTTTTTCTCACTTTCTCTCTTCTCTCTTCTCTCTCCTCTCTCACTCATTTCCCCTCTCTCTCTCTCCGGCAGTGGGGAAAACCCCCCACTGTTTTGTATTTTTTTATGTTTGTTTATTTTGTTTCTTTGTTTGATTATTCTAGTCATAATATATATATATATATATATACATATTTGTAGTTAACTCCGGCAGTGGACAAACCCTCCACTGTTGATATTTTTTTATATTTATTTTGTTTGTTTGTTATTTTAGTTATATATTATATATATATATATATATATATATATACTTAGCATTTTTATTTATTATATTGTGTATTAGTTATAGTACACTGTTTTTTTTAATTTATATTTTTAATGAATGATTTTGATTCTTTTTTTTGTATATAGTGTTGCGATAAATCGGATCTCAGTGCGGTATTTGATTCGTGGATTTTCAGTAGCGCCCTATTTCGTCGAATCGAGGTAGAAAATTTCAGACCGAGCTCTATTTATATAATGTGTGATTTACGAGCATTGTAGATCTTATTTCGATGTTCGAGTAGGGGATATAAATCAATATTGTTTTTGACTAAATATTAGAATAATTAGGTGTATTCGGTTGCATTAATTGATCATGTTGTGAACTAGATAAATATTAGGTGTCAGGTTGGGATTGGACCTGAACTATAGGAATGTTAAAAAAAAAATTATTATTTTATGTGTTGATTTATTATTTAATTTAGTCTAACTGATTAATTAAAGGATTTACACTTGTTGAGACCAATTTGTATAATAGGACCCACGAACGTTGTATGTAACATAGATTCGATTGATGTGGATATTGTTTTATGAATTATTGCAATTTAATTTATGCTCGGTGCATATTTAATTGGAATCACAAGTTGAAATTTTATTATTGCATGTTGAGTATAACAGGGAGCATTGTGCATGCATAAAAATTTAAAATTAATCAAACGGCAGGGTTAGATGATCTCATTGTTGCGATAATGAGTAATAACCATAATGATTTGGAGTTGTGGTGAATTATGAAGGGGATTGCGAGCCCTGAGATTGAAAATTTGGCTAAGGGGGGATTGCGAGACTCCGATGCTGCGATACCAATGAAGGAGATTGCGAGACCCTGAGGTTGTACTTTCGATATAGGGAATTGCGAGACCCCGGTGTGGAGATATAAAAAATAATAATAATAATAATAAAATAAAAGGAGACTAAATGCGAAAAAGAAATTTATGCACGACATAGTAGATTTTCTGTTGGTTTAATGTTCTTTGCATACTATATAGAAGAAATATTATGTATGTTTATTTGTAAGTTAGGAGTAAGGTTAGATTTTTTCTACTGAGTGTTAATCACTCATTTGGAGCTACTTCTTGGCCCCTGGCATTTCACGTCAGGTTTTGAGGAACAGATTGAGGGGGAAAATGACTCAGAAGTTCAAGAGACTGAGTTAGATGAGAAGGATGTACCAGAGCCATGGCTGTACCAGTAACAGTCTGATGGTGTAACTTAGGGTGTCCTCTCAGTTGACTTTTTATTTTAATGAAAATTATGATTTAAGTTGTTAGTTCTTTTTTCAAAACTGTTTAGTGAATTAAATTCTGATTTGATTACTTTGCAAACAATTATTAAATATTATGAGAATTGAGTTCTTCATGTTAAATTGAAATTTTATTCTGCAGCGTAAATGCTTATTATTTTATTTTAACGTACCATAAAAATATGGGGCGTTACAGTAAATCTAAGACTCGAAACTTCGTAAGTGCTATTATTTCTTCTGGGTGTAATCTAGAGGAACCTTACCACGACTTTAATCAGATTTTGCTTAGTGAAAATTAACTAGATAAAATTATTTTGCCGAAAACTTTGACTTTAATTCTTGTTTGGTTCAACAAAAATCGAGAATCATGTTGGTTTTGCAAGTTTGAATCCATAGGACGTACGTGAGTCATGTTGGAAACGGATATTATTTTCAGATCAAGAGCTTTGAAGTTGGACTTTGGCCTTAAGAGAAAATCTACACACACCCTTTAGACATGGATCCGAACACATGTGTTCTTATCGTTCGATGTACGTGAAACCTTTTAAAATAATGTGAGCTCCACGTTTATCGGATAGTTCTGAGCAGTTTGTGTCAGCTGGATCTATACACGAAGGGTGTGTCCGTAGACTTACTCTTCCTTTCATTATGTTTATTCGATTTTAATTGCCTCTTTTCTTTTCTTTTCTTTTTTTCTTCTTTTATTTGAAAGTTGAAAATGGCATGCAGTAGCTTGCCTGAATTTTACTGTGCACAATAGAGTATGTTGCGCACGTCAAAATAACGTCATTTGGCTATCAAAATGCTGCCCAAAATGGTTGCCAAATGTATTGCATCAAAACGACGTCATTTGGCTACCAAAATGCTGCGCAAAATGGTGGGGCAATACTTGGGAAGCATTTTAGTGGCCAAAAGTGTTGTACGTCAAAACGACGTCTTCTGGTTAACAAAATGCTACCCAAAACGGTGGACAAAATTGGGCTTCATCAAAATATTGGTGGCCAAAATGGTACTATTTTAGTGCGTTGTGCACAATAAAATTCTCAATTCTTTTCTTTAGTCATGTGTGTCCCAATTCTAAGGCCGTGTTTGCATCCCGAACAATTCATTAAAGGGTTGTATAGCTTCACTTAGATTGAATGAGATTAATGTGACTCCTAATTGGGAAGTCGATCGATATCTTTTTTGATGAGATAAATTGAGAATTTTATGGTAATATAGATCTTTCTAACATATGATAATTTTTTTTGTAAGGCAATGTTTGTATCATGAATTTATGAAATTATTTGTAGAATAAATGGAAAAAGGTCGGAGACAAGAAAACATGGTAAAAGTTTCAAATTTTTTGTCTTACTTTTGTCTCTCTTGATAACCTTTCGGCTGCAGATTGATAAACCAAACGCAACTTAATTACTGTACTGTATATTTAAATTTAAAAAAATTAATTTATTGTTCTTGTCATCCAATTACTTCCAATACACAAAAAGATTTGCTTTACAGATCACAATTGGGTGGTTTCCTTCTCCATTGATTGGCTAGGGCTACTGGTCTATTTGTCTGTGATAATTATTGAATTATTAAATTATATTGTCTCATGTAAAACTTAATCTAGTCAAATTTAATTAGACTAAATTATTTAATGCAAAGTTTGTTTGACTCATGAGATGTAACGATGAGTCATGACGAAAATGTCCTTTAAGCTAACTCTACTTGGACTCTCTTTGTTTGACTCAAGAAGACAATTTGTCGTTTGAACAGGTCAAAAACCCTTTTTTGAATCTTGAACAATTTAGTATAAAGGGACAAAATATTTTTGGTCCAAACAATTCAGAAAGTCAATAATTTTCTTAGGCCAAATAGAGCCGTAATATGATTTTTTTCCCATCCAGATTAAAGTTATGAAACAGATATTATACTATATAACAGAAAGGCTAAACTAGATAGATAACCAAATCTCTACGTATAACTTACTAAATTTTGAGAGCTATTAACTTCAAAAAGTAAATCGAGATCTGGTTGTTTTAGTCTTTCTGTTTTACAGCTTCTTCCAAGTTGTGAGTTTTTTTTTTGGAGGGTTCAAATCTAAAAACCATATAATAATAGGTGGAGTAGTCACTAGATTATATTACCAAGGTTAGGTTGAGTGGCTCAAGGGTTCTAGCTAGAATAAAGTCTAAAACTCTTTGTCGGTAAAAAAAGAAGCTCATTAGTCCCGGTGCTAATAGTCAGACACGCATGCGGGAAAATAAGTTCAAACATGGTATTAGTCTAACATAGTACTAAGAGTAGGTAAAGACAAAGCAAAGAGAAAAAAAAGTATGAAAGGTATATTTTTCCAAAATAGATTCCTAGTACCTTATAATACACCTTGTGTACAGCTTGGTGGTAAGTACAGGGAATGAGAGAGCCTGATACACGTTGTTTTTGCAGGATACACAGTAGGACTCCCAAGTCTCTCGTAGAGGTATGTAATAGCATTGATCCAGACATATCGATACTCGATCAAGTGTGATAAGGCTATCCAAGATCTAGCTCTGTTACAGTATTAAATATATATATTAGAGGATTTCAACCTAAAATCAATTTGACGATAAGTGGAATAACTTCTTGAGTTTGGATGGCTTATTTAAAAGTTCAACAAACACAGTATTGCATCATTCACACTCTAAAGGTGTTGGAGATTGTTTTTTTAAAAAAAGAATTACACAATAAAAACAATTTTTTGTATTATCTCATAAATGGGTTCCTTTCTAACAAAAAATATATAATTAGTTTTAAATCTGACAAATACTTAAAATTTTGTGAAGAACCAAAGTAATCGATTACGAAGCAACTCAACATTGGCCGTGGTCCACTTATCTCACCGCCTATCATCTGATTTCTCATGTAATGTAAAATAAATTCACTAGAATCTTCTTCCACAATCTGAACGGTTGAATTTTTAAAGACTTAATAAATAAATTATTCATATGAAATTTTATGTCAACTAACATGTCATCAAGCATTTGATTACAAAAAATACAATAAAAAAGTCAAAAGATTAGATTATTTAAGCATTTTATAAAAGATCACAGAAAAGAAAATATTAAAGCAGATCAAAAAGGGATATATGGGGTGGGCGACTAATGGATCAAAGCCAAAAAAGTGCTTCTTTGACATTTCGCCCAATGCATATAATCTATTGCAGACATCTCCTTTTTATAATACCAACCTTCGACCATTGGAAAAAAAGGCTACGAGTGGCTAGCCCCTATGCTCCATATTCATATGAGGAGTGATACAATTTAAAAATTAAAATTAAGAAATTTTGTCCGAATTTTAAATTAAAAGGGCATGATTTACTTGAATTTATAAGAGCACAAGTACAAGTGAAATCGTCACTTTTAATTTTGAATTCTGAAAAAAAAAATTAATTCTAATTTTGCGACTGTAGATTTTTCCTATTCATATATCGGCGTTTGGCGTTGGTGTTGGTGTTGGAGTTGGGGTGTCCAATACGTGTCTTTGCAGTGTTTCCTTTTTGCCTGTCGTGAATCTCCCACTAAGTCAACTGCTACTGATCGCACTCAAAATAGTTGGGCTCCAATGTACCAGTGAGCATTGTCAACCATTTGATGTTGCACAAGGCATATAAAAAATTATACTAAACTATACATACATATATTTATATATAGAGGGAGAGAGACATACACACATGGAGGTACTTATATACATACAAAACATGACGCGACAGTGACATTTTTAAGTAACAACTCAATTAACGTCGTTACAATTATATCAAATTAATAAAAAACACTTTAATATTCAAGTCAATCATCATAACAAAATGGAGAATCGTACAATAGAGTACGACTTAATATATGCGTATATTCAAAGTAATTTTCATTAGTCCAAGTTTGTGTTGAGTTCATGTCGTAATATATGCACTAATCTCCCGACTAGTGCACTCGGTTGGTCGAGCGCCTTAGCCTGGCCTGTGCATCGGCCAAATATCCCTTGTGATGGGCTCTGCATATATATGGACCGTTCCCCACTACCAGGATTCGAACCAATACTATGGCTCGACTAATTCGTCATGGCACTCTGAGCTTTGCCATCAATTCACCCCTTTACAAATTAAGAGTCATGCCATTTTATATCATCTGTTTGTACATATTATAGAACTTTGTATCAGCTATGTTTGCAAACTCTAACAACCGACATTCATCGCAAGCTAAGCCACAGTCTCTTAGTCCCCGGACTGTTTCTACTATAGAAGTCAACGGTAAATAATATTCAGATACTATTTGAGTCATGGATTCTGGAAGGAAAAGTCTCAAGAAAAATAAGGTGAAAAGGTATACTAGAGGTATCATGTATTTTATTGTAGGCTTAATAGAAGTAGGAGGCTCGAGGCGTGGAATAATATCAGAGATATATTATTATAATTTGCAGTAATTAAAAGAGTTTTTGGAATAAAGAATTTGCAACTAAGAGAGGTTGACCAACCAATTTGAGTACTCCAATTAATTATAATTTCTTTGATTTGTGTTGACCAAACCGACCACAAAATGACAAAGATCGGCTAGCCATCATCTTGACATTACTCTCTCTCAAACTCTTTTCTTATGATTATTCACACATACACACCAAGTACATTGTCAGAGATGGATGTGTGTGTATATATATATATAGAGTCTCCTTTTAATAACGGATCCCTCATTTTATTAAAATGAGAATTTTTTATTTTTAGATTATATTTTGATGATCCGAACTGTTCAATATTTTTAAAACATGTCTTTAAGGGTATCCGCGAAAAATCGGCTTTAAAAAATATCGAGAAGGGTTTGATCCAAACAGTTTTTTATAAATGCTGATAGGAACAATTTTATGAGAAACTGCTTGGATCAAGATATTCCTAATAACATTTTAATAAAGGATCTCTTATTTTGCTACGGTATAGACCTCTTATTTCTTGATCAAATTATGATGATTCGATTCAATGTGTTTAAAACATATTTTTAAGGGTACACGCAAAAAATCAAATCAAAATAATATTCGGAAAGACTTGATCAATTCAATTTTTCATAAAACTGTTCCTATCAGCATTTATCAAAAACTATTTAGATCAAGCCCTTCTCGATATTGTTTTGAGCCGATTTCTCGTGGATACCCTTAAAAATATGTTTTAAACACATTGAACAGTTCGGATCATCAAAATTTGGTCAGAAAATGGGAGGTCCGCACCGTAGCAAAATAAAGAATCCCTTATTAGAAGGAGACTAATATACAGTCACCTTCTAATAAATATAGAGTCACCTATATATGTATGTATGTATAGGTATGTGTGTGTGGGGGGGGGGGGTTATCAAGGTCTATATGCAAACCAAATTGCAAGCCGACCATATATTTATACTTGAACTACCATATTAACTGCCATTGTAGCTAATCAAATATTTCCCACCTTTTCAGTCAAGACGCCAATGCCTGGTGCACTCCAAAAAATGTGGGGATGGGTTCACACACTTAACCCAATGTTCTTGGGAGTAACACGTGGTGTGGATCCCACCCATGACAATAGACATGACTAGATTTGATAAATAAAGTAAGAAATAAGATATAATAGAATGAGAAATTTATTACTGATAGATAAATAGTTTTAAATGAGTTGGTTGAGTAATTTTTTATGAAATTAAAGAATATACGATAGATAGGAGTAAATAGATGATATTTTCATAATTAATGATTATATTTTTATAATTAATAATAGTATTTACACAAATGGAAGGGCACAACTCGTTAACGGCATAAGGTCAGTATCTATTAGAGGACACTTCGATGCTCAATCCAGACACTAGATCAAGACAAAATTATATTACTTAAACGAGGGGAAAGTACAATCGAACCGAATGACATAATCTATGCATACCTCCTCATAGTTGTGTATTGTTCATTTTATAGTTAGTCCAAGTTTGAGGTCCAAATCAAGCTCATATCGAGCTCGTGCTATGTTGAAGTCATCATAAATAATCGTCTCGCGTGATGTCAGTCCTGGTCTAGGCTCTTCTAGAAAATCTACTTGGCCAGACATCTCAACCTGACTGGTATATCAACCAAGTGTCCCATGTGATGGCTCCGCATCTAGGTTGCTTCTCACTGCACGAATTCAAACCAATACCACGGATCAACCGATTCATCACGACACTCTAAGTTGTGCACGACCAGTCTTGGTCAGGCCTAGTTGGCCTAGTCATTAATTCGCCGCCACCCCCCTCCCTCCCTAAACAAATTGAGGGTCATGCCATTTTATATCGTTTATTTGAACATATCATGTATAGCTTTGTATCGGCTAAATTTACAGACTCGAAGCGGTGATACACCCACCATAAGATAATTACCGCCTCTCAGTCTCTCGATTGATTCTATCATAGAAGTCAACGATACACAATATTAAGTAATTATTTGAGTGATGAATTTTGGAAGGAAGTTTCTCAAAAAAATTAATATGGTGTCATGTATATTATTGTAGGTTTAGTAGGAGTTGAGGCTCGAGGCCTGTAACATTAGAGATATATTATTATAATTTGCACTAAAATAGTTTTTGGAATAGAGAATTAGCAACTAAGAGAGGTTGACCAACCAATTTGAGTAATTAATTATAATTTGACTTTGATTTGTGTTGACCAAACCGACCACAAAACAACAAAGATCGGCCGGCCATTATATATATTGCATGGCATTAATCTCTCAAACTCCTTTCTTATGATTATTCACACACACACATACATAATAAGTACATTGTAATATATATATATATATATATATATATATATATATATATATAATGGGGGAGACTCAAGGAACCAGCACTTTTTTAGACCAATATTAAACCAACGCCTAAACTTTTCATTCCCGATTAAATTTTGATAATCCGAACCGTTCAATGTGTTTAAAACATATTTTTAAGGGTACCCGCAAGAAATCAGCTCAAAATATTACCGGAAAGGGCTTGATCCAAATATTGGTTCAAAATGCTGACAGGAACTGTTTTATGAACCACTATTTGGATCAAGTATTTTTCGGTAATATTTTGAGCTGATTTTTCGCGAGTACCCTTAAAAACATGTTTTAAACACATTGAACGGTTCGGATCGTTAAAATTTAATCGGGAACGAAGAGTTTAGACATTGGTCTAAAAAAGTGTTGGTTCATATAGCATTTCCCATATATAATATAATTTATAGACCCTGATAACTACGTACATATATATATATATATATGTGTGTGTGTGTGTGTGTGTGTGTGTGTGTGTGTTCTTGTGGAGTGTGTATCTCTCTCTCTCTCTCTCTCTCTCATATATATGTGTGTGTGTACTTCAACCTTTGATTTCCCAGAAAACCTTTTTTTTTTTAATTTTTTTTTATCCAACTCCTACATTTAACACGTTTAGTTTTCTTTTGTGCCTCCCAAATCTCAATCTCCATTTTTTATTGTTTGACCTCATAATATACATGCTTTTAATGGATTATAAATTTGTGGATGTAATCTGAATATGTATGTTTTATTCTTAGCAAATCACCATGTCACGAGTAATTATTATCAGTGGTCTTCAAACACCATCTTGTGGTGTCCTAACACCTTTTATCGTCGCATATTTATGTGGGGTTCATGCATTTAATATCATGCCCTATATGATTATGTGGTGGTGAAGGGTTCGGGCTCCACGTGACGGTATCAAGATCACTCAATAATTTTTTCCATGCCACACAGGGTCACATATTTTTATTCTATTTTTTTCGTTGTTTTCTGTTGTTGTTGTTGCACATCTATAGCCTTATCTGAAAAATCAATTAGAGAAAGTGAATGCGACCATTGGTAATTGATTTATTCAAATTTTGTCACTTCCGAATTTCATTCTTAGCTCCGCCCCTGAAGACCCCAATCCGAGACCTAAAACCTCTAGTATATTATGTATGGATAAATTTTTCTAATACCATTATATTTTAATGAATTCACATTGAACACCTCTCTACTCTCTGAAATCATAGCATTAATACACGCGCACGCGCACGCGCACGCACGCACGCACGCACACACACACACACACACATACATATATATACATGTATGTGTGTGTGTGTGTATATATATATGTATGTATGTATGTATGTATGTATGTATATTGATACTTCAACTACCATATTAATAACTGCCATTGTAAATAATCAAATCTTTCCCACCTTTTCAGTCAAGATGCCAATGCCTTGTTCACTCCAAAAAATGTGGGGATGGTTTCACTCACACAAGTCATCCATTGCTGTCAGAAGCACCAAGCGGTGTGGACCCCACTCATGCCAGAAGACACGAAACCTCAACTACATATTTGTTAGCGGTCAAAAATTTAGAAGAAATATTGCAGATATATTGTAAGGAAATATTGTAGGAAGAAAAATTTATTATAAAAGAATGAATGGTTATAAATGATTTGGTTGAATATTTTTTAAGGATGAAGATATGATAGATACGAGTAAATGGATTATATTTTCGTAATTAATAATGACGGTCTGGTAATTAATAATGGTATTTACATAAATAGAAAGAGATATAAAAGGAGATGTACAAGGGGAGGAGCGAGATAATTTAATCTTCATCAGGGACTAAATTAGTCCACTGGATATCATATACAAAGTCTAAAGAAGTAAACAAACTCAAATATGGCAAATGATGATAATTATATCTGGGGTGACAAAGATGAATCCTTTGAGGACCAGTAAGAAACAGGCCCTATTCAGTGTTTATGCTCTAATATAGACTCTCGCCGATACTCGTAGACTGACACAACTTCTTGGTAAATGCAGACCAAGTTCAAAATAATATTACTTAGCTATCGCTACCAAAATAATTTATCTTGTATTGTACAACTATCTAGCGGTATCGACCAACTCCTGTACCATTCTGACCGGTAGCGGACCGGACCGAACAACTTTTTTTTTTGGTAATTTATGATTTTTTGGGTAATTACATACAAAATGAAACTAAAATCATCCATTTTTTATGTTTGATGATTTATTTTTAAATTGTAAGGTTTTATTTTATACGTTCAATATGATCTTTGTTAAAAAAATACGTATTATTTAAAAAATGTACATCAATTTTAACAATAAATTCGAAACAGTACGTTAGTACACATCAGTATTGTTAGTACGTACCATATCAATAACAAAAATAGTATACTCACCTGTACGAGATTGATAATTTTGATTGGTACACACATACCAGTAACAAACAGGGCCTAAGTATTTATGTATGGGTAAATTTCTGTAATATTCCTTGTAGTTTAATGACATCACACTAAACACCTCTATACTCTCTTAAATTTTGTTCACGAAATGTAAGGGATCCCTCGGTTTTTTCTTTCTTTTTTTTACAACTTATAATGTCCAAATTAATTTATACGCGTCTCGATTATTTTCTTAGAGACCCACCTCATTTCCGGCTTCTTTATCGCATGAGATGCATGCAATCTTCATCCCTTCGCATGGTGTTATCTACAAAAACTAGGTTTGATTTTGACATGTTGATTTGACAAAAAAACCACCAAAAAGAGGACGGCTGAGACGTTCAATCTTTCTGTCTTATTGATAGAGACTAATTTTAGCATGTATGGCATGTAAAGGCCAACCCATGGAAAACACAAACATGTAAAAAAAGAAAATAAGTACAAAACTTGAATTGTGACGGTTTATTTATCGGCCTTTAATGCTATGTTCGTGTCGGACTAGAGAATTCTGTAGGAAAAATAATGCGACAGATTCAAATAGTCGATTAAGAATTTCAAAAATATACATCTAATTTTTGTTAATAATAGAATCAATAAATAAAGAATTGATAATACAAAAATCGAAATACATAAATAATTACAGTGTTGCCGAACCGAGTCTGTGTTTAACATAGTTCCCTTAAGACTAAATCGTCGTCTCTCCGTGGGTGTTGAAGGATAGCTTCGGCGTCGTCTCCTAGGATAAAACGGCTCCACGAACTAGATAACACCTAATCTCGTTCGCTTGTCGAACTTATTTGTGTCTGACTCTCTCTCACTAAAATAATGAACTCGAAAATTCCGTTGGATCTACTCTCCTCAATAACAAAAACGGGCTTGGTATATAAAGGCCTTTGGGATCCATAAGCAATGAAAAGACTGCAATGAATGAAGTCAGAAAATGTAATGACTCTTGGATAGTACATGAACAACCTTTGGATGATACGTGAATGGTCTTTGAATGGTACACGAATGAATAAGTCCCTTAGTGGTACATGAATGAGATATTATGGTGACTTTTGAGGTGTGAAACGACTAAGACTTTCCGGTTGCTTTGAGATTCTCTAGTGTCCCATTCATTCAAACCCTTCGAATTTTCAACAAATTATTCTGTTGAGCATAGCGTACAACAAGATGTCATTTTGATCACTAAAATGTTGCCTAAATATTGTTCAAGTACTACAGTTCAAGTACTACATACCCTTTGCGTAGTTTTTGGTTGACAAATCGACACAGTTTTGGTAGCAAGCTCCTCGGGTCCCTTCGTGCCACTTTGTTGTTGTTTTCTATTCTCGTTTTCAAAAAATCATACGAAACTTGTTCGTCAAACACCACTTTTCCATACTACAATGATGATTTTTTTTGTTCGCTTTCGAAAAGCTTAATTCGGTTTTAGTTGTCACTTTGTTGATTATGACGGGATTCGATTTGCTGACACGAACCATTGATGTATCTAATTGCATCTTTGAAGAACCAGTAAAAATTTCTATGTCATTCCTTGTAATTATGTTCTTTTCTTGATTATTTCTTCGTGCACTTGTATTTTTGCAATTCCACAACAATTTTATTATTAAAGCACAATTTCTGCAATCATATTTGCAAAGAAAAATTCTTCGGTCCCCAAATAATATCCCTAAAAATGTTTCCAAATTTCAATTCGACAGGTTAGATTCACTTGAATGTATAATGCTCATAAGACCAAGTGAATCTGATCCATTAATTTTAGTTACTTTAAAAACTCTATTAAAAACCAATTCTACCATTTATTATTGCAAAACTCGACCAAATCCTTAATCGCTCTAAGTAATTGATTTCACTACTTACAAGTTGAGTTTACGTCTATATATTTCGATTTAATTGTTGTGCTATTGTTGCTGCCATAAATGGTTAAGAAGATCTACCTTTGTTTCTAAAATTTCAAAATGGAAAGGCAATATGTGTCGGTGTCGTAATTTTACTTAGGGGTGAAATCGGTTCGATCCAGTCGGTTTTTTCGGCAAAGACGAGCCGAACCAATCGGTTCAAGGTGAAAAAAGTGATGCTCGATCCAATCGAAATTGGTTGGGGGTGCTTCAATCCGGTCAGTTTTTTCGAGAATTTTGCAGATTTCGAGTTGTGCTAATTGACTCAGGTAGGTTTGGTTCGGTTGGTTTTTTTTGGGAGATTTCCGGTTGGAACTTCGATATCACTTCAAATCGGTTCAATTTTTTATATGCTCTGGTTCAATTCGATTTAAATCGGTTCGGTATTTTAAATCGATTCGATTCAATTGCATATTATATCATTCAATTCGGTTCAGTCTGGAAATATTTAATGAAAACCAAGACCTAACTGAAAATCAATTTTTTTTCCGAAAAAAACCAAACAGGCTTTTATAGACCGACCGCAAACCGAATATTCCAATCAATTTTTTTTAATTTTGTTGGTCTTCGATTTTTTATTTTTTATTTTTTCGGTCTTCGATTTTTTCTTTCGCCGCTTATTTTTGCCCTTGCCTTTTAAAAGTCAAGTGATTGGATATCATTATCAAACCCTAGAAGGTTCTAAGCCCTAATTTGTAGAGAAAAGTTTCCCCATGTAAAATGTGGGGTAAAACACTTTTTAGCTCCAAGATTTTTGGTGTTCCATTTCGCCGCAAACACTAAATTAGACCATGTTTTCAGCACGAACAACAAGGGGATATATATATTTTTGTAGAGCATTTATCATATGGGGGACGCAATATTTTACCCGGCTCTTCCTAATAATACTCAAGACCTCTACTTTTTGCCAAACTTTTCCTTGCATGCAAGGGGTGTTAGTATAAATTGTTAAAATCAAATTGAACCGAATCGACAAAATCAAATTGAATTGATAGTTTGACCAAATTCTTTAGTTAGATCGATCAAGTCCAGCTCAATTTCATATGCTGAAGAAAAAAAAACTCGGGTTCAATTTTTTGGTCCTAAATACCAAACCAAACCAATCGAACCGACATAAAAAATAAAAAAATCTAGGGAGACAAATGTGTTCGAACACATCCGTTAGATGCACATAAACTTCACAAATTATTAAGGACTCCATGTGCATCTAATAGTTATCTGTGTCCAAAAGATATGTGCTTGTAGCATTACTCTAAAAAAAAAAAAAAAAACCATTTTTAATTTGTAATTTGTATTTTTTGTAGTATGTGTAATCTGTATTAATTTATATTAGGTTTGATCTCTTCATAGTCCAAGTGCTGATTTGTGAGTCAAAAAATCCAAATTCCTTTTTATATTGAGCTTAGTCTAACAAAACTGCAAGATATACAAATCGGATCAAAACTGAAAAAACCAAACTAAACTAAAATAATTCGGTTTGATTTTGACTTGAAAAATCAAAACCATTTCTTATTTGAATATTTTACTTTATTAGATGACGACATAAGAAAAATGGTATTTACAGTCAAAATATAAGTTCAAAGTGGCTCCAATATTCAAGTTGATTTGTCTGAGGAACGAGTGTAAATTTGTTCACCCACCTTCACCAATTCATAATCTCAACCCGGCCCTACATATACAATTTAACCTAGTAATGGTACTATGGGGTACCGGAAAAAGTACACTACAAAAATCACTATATATGAACAATAGTGTGAGACCTACATAAACAATTGAAACGAGATCTGTACATATTATGAGTATGAAGTAGATATTTCGGTATACTATTTACGTGCCCGTGACACGATTCACTTAAGAATGACAAGCAACTCTTTTCATTTTTATTCCATTTTTCAAAACTTTGTTTCCTAGACCCTAGTTCATACATCTCACTTGGATTTGCCAACTCATAAGGTTTCAACTTACCTATTGCAAGTAAGCAGAAGTATAGTTCCAAACAGAGAGTAATTGCAGATGTAAAAATCCCAACTACTGAAATAATTTAATACCAATAAATAGAAATGTAGGATCACCTACAGCTCTTTGCTCTGTCGGGGACTTCCACGAAATGAAAATGGGGGCATCATCGCATGCTCAACATTTGTTGCCCTGGTTTATAGCCCGATGTTGGAACTCCCGAGGAAGTATAAGGTAATGGAGTTGATAGAGAAATTCACAGATCTAGGTGAGATAGGACAATTGATAAAGGGAATAGAGAATATAATTTTTCTCCACTCTTTAGCAATAATTCCACCAAAAACATGCTCTGCCAAACAGGGAAAAACATGATCACCTCTTGGTATCCAAGAAAACAAAGCAGGCAAAAACCATAAAGGTGTATGTGGATGTTAGATTTGTTGAGGGAAAAGAAAACTAAAGAGTAGGTCTACTTAGCGAACTGGCAGGACACAGGATCAATTGATCAATATGAATCTCGGGAGTCAATAGAACAAATTGGCAAATGGGTGCCTAACGCGTTTGAATCTGGCGAACAGTTTGGGCCAAATCATGAAGAAAGCTAAAAAGCGATGTTTGATGAGCCTGCATAGTATTGGATAGAGAGATCACTACTCTGGTGAAGTGGATGGCTCAACTGGATAATAAGTAGACTAAGAAAGCCATGTAACCCTAACCTTAAACCGGTCAATAGGGGGAATGCTTGCTGCTAGCATGTTGCCCCTTGGCAAGATTGTGACCATGTACGGCACAATCAAGTGAAAGTGTGGGTTGTCCTTGGTTCAGCTAGCGCCTCCCCCTAAATGGAATGGCTCTCCTAGTTATGCTGTGCCCCCACCTGAGTCCCCACTTCCGCTTCTAACTAGTGGATGAAAGTAAGCAAGCCATCTTCATTCATCAGATTTGTGGTAGAGGGAAAGATGATGAAGTAGGATTCCTTAATTTTCCTTTTCCCTTGATGAATTCCTCCACAAATCCAAGTTCCACATACACCCTAAAATTAATTCCATAACAAATTATAAGAAAAGGAAGTGGTACAGGTCTTACTTCAGAAGTCATGGAACAGCATGATAGCATCATCAAGCTTCATCAGGGAAGATTCTAACACAATCCTGACATTTCTCAACCGCTTGTATCTTTTCTCCAAATCACCTACAAGCTTTTCTTTTGGTATTTGAAGAACCTAGTGTGGTAGAATACAAGGCATACAAACTGATTAGGGAATACAAATACAGTGCAAGAGAAAAAAAAAAGGTTCAATGAATTATCATCTATAACCTCCATTAGGCTCAGATTCCAAGTGTGAATAGAAGAATATTCTATGTTCTAGGACCCCTACCATACTAAATATATCTGTTACAATCAAAGCTTCAAGTCTTACAAATAAAGTGGCAGCTGGTGCATGTATATCCCCAAGAAAGTCCACCATAGCATAAAACCATATTACATGGAAGCCAACTTGGCAGTGATGGCAGACAGCCAGCATGAATGAACCAACAAAAGAAAGGAAAGAGATGAAGTAGAAGAATCTCACAATATTCTCAACTCAAACTTATTCTTAATATCCAAAATACAAATTTAAACCCTAACTAGTTAGAATCACTTATTATCCATCCAATTACTTTTCATTCAGCATCAGCCATCAGGTAGTGATTTGAAAGTTAAGAGTTCCATAATCTTTCTGTGTGGGGACAAAAATCTTGATGCTACCTTAATTCTTGGTACCTTGGTCAAAGAGGGTTTCTTTCTTCCCAACAGAGGATGCATGCTTGCAAAGAGGAGGAACTAAGACTCAGGAGTCTATGAATCAGTTAAGAACCAATTAGTAACCCACCTCTTCGCATAAAATCTCTTTACCCATATGAAGCTATACATCCGACGGGTCAAATAGAATGAAAGCAAAACAATTGAACATATAAAATGACAATGAATAAGAGTATAGTCGGAATTAAAGGTTGAGAGTAAAAGTAGCTTTCAGCATGATACAAACCTCTTTTTCTTGTTCTTGCTCTAGAACATTGCGTAATCTCAAATTTAAGGCAGCATGGTACATCTCATCTAAAACATGTCTCCAAAGATATTGCTTATTAACTTTCCACAACAAGAATTGTGTCTGTCTACTTCCAGTTGCGACTATTTTCTGCAAGGAAAACAAGAAATTACCACAATACGAATAAACGCTCTTAATTATCAATTTGTAGCATTGAAAATACAAATGAAATCATCATCAGATCATAGGAGTTCAAATCAGCATCTCACATTATTAGTCTATTCGTTGCTACAACAACGTAAAAGCCACATACAAAATAAACAGATAAAAGGATGTCAAACTGTTATCTGACAAGACAATCTTCCGTTCTTTTTCACTTCATCTATATTAAGCACAATACCTACATGCGTATAGTCACAAAGCAAAAGAAACTCCATGAACGTAGGAAATAAAATATACCTCCAAATGTAAATAATCATCTTTCCAGAGCTTAAACAGAATTCTCGCTGTATCTTTCTTTTCAACAAAAGTGGTGTCTGAAATCTGCAAAAGCGACGTATAGGAAATAATTCAGCTAGTCTATTCCTCCATAAATCATTTCACACACACAGGATTTGCTTCACAAAAACCCCACGGAATAAAAAGTTGACTGGAAGAGGCAGCACTATTCTACTCGACCATAGTACTGTACGATTTCAACAAATGAACTATCGCATTCAGCAACTTAATAACGAAAGCCACTTGTAAACTTCTTATAGTAATATATACACAAATAGATGCATTCACGTCCGAAATTATTGGATTGTCTTTGAGGCCTTGTTTGATACGTGTTATAGGTTGAACGGAATTGGTGGTGAGGAGGGGATTGGGATTGGAATGGGAATTGGGTTCGGTAGGGAGGAGCAATTAGTGTAGTTGGTAGTTTGGTCCCATATTTAATCTACTCCGGATTGGAGGTAGGGATCGATAATGCGGTGAATTTCATTCATGCCTTCTTTCTTTCTCCACATGGAGGGGGAAAAAAAGACAAAAGTGGTCATTTTACATGGTTTGAAGGGACTGGATTAGCAAAAAACCATCCTCCCCCAAAACGGGTTTCCCAATCCCCACATTTTGGGGATTCATAGTCCGCCTGGACAATTACTCCGGGCCTCTGAAAAACAAACAGCAGCTATGGGGGCCCACAATTATAGCAGTCCAGACCCCAACACCCCCCCCCCCCCCCCCCCCCCCCCCCCAAACCAAAAAGAACAAAAAAAAAACAAAAAACAAAAAAGGCCATCAAACAGGGCCAGACAGTAATAAATATACCCATCATATTTCTTACCTTATCAGTCTCAAGTAGATGACCAGCCTTCGATAGTAACCTGAACATCCTATAAGCTTCCCTGCCGTATCTCTTCAACACAATTGATTCCACCTGCGATGCAGGATATGCGGTGAGGCATCCCTCTGAGATAGCTAGGATTAAGTGAGATGTGAAAAGAACGTAAATTAAATAACCTCCTCATTTTGAGCCAGTTCAATTATGCGCTTCACATCTGTCAAAGGGGAAAAACAAACATTAGTTGGAAAATACAGATATTAGATCTGCCATTACATGGGTAGATACCATGAAACTCACAAAGCCATTCTTATACTTTTCAAACGGGAATAAGCTGGGGCAAAAGAACAATGGAAGGTTACCAATGCTATACGTTTCATCTATGCTTATTGAAGGAAGATCACAACCCAATTCTATGAGGGCGGCTCTCACGTGTTCTAATGTCATTGTACGACCACCTTCACTCTTCATCACCTCTTCAAAAATACTATTCACAGACAGAGGAACTGAAAAATACAGCATTATGGCAACAGTAAGCAAGAAACCATCAGCGGCGTGGAGATCAGAGAAGAGAGCCGAAAAAGCAGGAAAAAAAACAAAAGAGGTACCATCGACACCATTTCAAGCACCATAACAAACAAAAAAGGCACAATAGTAGAAGTGACTGTGTACATACAAAGAAAATGGAAACTACCACTCATACATCCACCCCAATAACGTTGGACAAAAAAATATAGTGAATTGCTGATGCAAGTTAGATGAAACTTGAAAGCGCATCAAAAGCTTATTCGCAACAATGAGAAATCAGTAATCAGTATACATTTTAACTCAGCTTGCAAAATGACGGCTCCAAATATAAAAGGAGGAATTTTCCATTTTGACACGCCAAGAGAATGAGAAACCTTAAGAGGGGTGATAGAGAGAAACTCAAAGAGACAGATACTCACCTGAATCTTCTATTTTCACCTTAGTCTCTGATCTTCTAGTTGCCTCCAAAATTGCATTCAGAACAATAGCAGCACCATCATCAAACCGAGTTCTTACATTTGCAATGCAAGCCTTAACACACATAAAACATGGAAAATTACAAATTTCTTTCAATGCAACTTATTGGATATAAACCCTTTTAACAAAAACTATATACTTTATAGTAGTAAAGAAGGAAGAGGTCAAAATGTTCAAACCCTGAGACAAGACTTAATCTTCATATTCTTAATCTTTCATTTTCATCCATCCTTCCGTTCCATGGTTTTGACGATAACTAGCAGGACTGAGTTATGCCAAAAGGAGAACAAATTGACTCACGAATTGTGACTTACTTAATTTACCTAACTCAGAAATATCTAATTTTCTTCAACCAAAAATCTCAGAAGATTGTAGAATTTACAGGACAAGGCATGCAAGCAGCTGTTTGAAAAGCGTCAACCACAATATGGTGGTTAATACTTTTTGATTGTTAAGATGGGACACAAAGCATCTATGTGGCAATGGATTTCAACTATCATCAAAGTATTAGAAACATAGCGTTAAAACAACTCTATCACTTAAATTACTATTTATTAACCATTGGGACACACCAACCTTATTTCTAAGGCGTCTCACAAATTCTTCAAAATTAGCACGCCAAAGAATTTCTTTCTTTCTCTTCTTAGTCCCAGCTTCAGCATCAGACTTTGAATCAATCTGCTTGCGCTGTAAAAAAGTGAGAATTAAAATCATGACACCATTCACAGTTCAACCAGTCAAATCAGATGAAATCATCACACCAACCTTCTCCCCGACTGCCGGGCTAGGGAGGTCTTCCTCACGCTCTTGTTCGTTATCATCAGTCTCACCATACGTTTCCACATAAAATCTTAAAGCCTCCATAGGGGCTGCTGCTGCTAAAGCATGTTGCTCTGTAGTCAATTCCTCAGTCCCCTGTAGAATTAATTGTACAAACTCATACAGAGAACTTAAATAATAGAAATTTATTTCCAAGAACATGCACAAGAACCAATCACGTAAGCCATGGACAAGCTTAAAACTTGGGGAGGTGTTCTGTCATTGCCAACCCAGACGACCAACCCACCCTCTTAGAAAGGTTTCTTTATCACAAAGTACAAGAGAATGGTGATGATAGTGTCAGCACTCAGCAATGTTACAACTTACAACAATCTTCACTTACGAGTTATGAACCTATGGAATTGGAGTTCAGCAGTTCGATTTTGAACTAAGGTGGCATGGACTCCATACTGCCAAACACAGCATTAACATTTGAAACAATCACACAACACAACAGAAAATTATATTTCTCGATATCAATCAACCCTTGAATTGTTAGATTCAATACAACAAACTTCAATCTAGTGATGGAGATGAACACCTTCCAATCATATCATCTATATAGAATAACAAACGTATATCGTGCAAACTTATTGGAATCAACAGTCACTGCCATTGGGACAGAAAAATACCTTAGAAGACTTAGAACCTCTTTTCTTCGCCCCAGTGTCATCTTCTGAAGGAGGTGCAAGGAATGGCTCCTGCATTGGACAGCGTTCCACATATCGGGCATGTACAAGTCTATTGAAATTTTTTTCCACAGCATCCTTAGCAGAACAATTGCCTGGCAAAAGATACAGAGATTAACGAATACAATGTCATGGTCGGTGTGAAAGTATGACCTCTTTAATGTCCATATCAAAACACAAAGCATTTCCAGATATTTAATCTGTGCGGCTTCTCTTTGTAGTCTGTGAATCTTTCCGCCAACCATCCGCTTGCATGAGTCATGAGATTACTTAAATTAGCCACACACACACCAACAAAAAAAAAATGGAAGAAGAAGATCGTTCATCCCATTATCCATACTGTAAACCTTGCTTTTGATATTGAAAGCAGGGATGGGGATTCCCTGGGTAGTTATGAGAACGGAAAAAACACATAAAGGTAGAAAAAAATTGCCTTCGCTTTCATTTGATGTCTCCTTATGCCTGTCTAAGATCTGATTAAGTGTAAGCCTACCATGCTGAAGTAAGCCTTCAAGGATTTCTTGGCACTGCCAAAGAACAAAATGTTATCAATCAACTAGTAAACCATATTAATTTCAACCCCAAAAGCCAAAATCAAACGAATAGAAGAAAAAAATGGAAACAACGCACTTCTCTACCAAATTCTTCAGACACAATCTCCAAAAATTTGGGAAACCTCATATGGTGGATTATGTTGTCGAACAACACCATGTACTGAGTTACAACCCTAGGTGCCTCTCCAAAGCCACCTACATCCATCAACATTAACGGCTAAAATTGTGAGATCACCTTTACCAATCAACATCCAGGTGCAGAGAAAACAATAGAAAAAGAAACCAACCATGAAACTGTAAACTATGTTATCGTAAACTAGTTCTCTTGGGCTCTCTTAAATCCAAAACTCTGATAGCTGAACCAATATCAACCCGGCTTTCAGCATAAAGGATGCACACTCATCCAGACTACGAAGAAAAAGAATCTCTCAAACCAGAAGAGAATTCAATTGCAACGAGCTTAGCTTCCAAGAGCTGTTGGCTCTTAAAGTAACTTACCTCGGATACAAACAAAAGAACGACTGGTTCGACTAGAACAGGAGTGGGTCGCCCAAAAGAGTATAAAAACTTAGTTCAAAGTCTGTTTCAGACTACTCAATGACAATTCGGAAACTGAGATGGTGAGCATAAAAACGGTACCTTGTTGTTCAATTGCAAAGGCTTGGACGCAATTGTGTTGGATTAATACAAGCAGGGAGTTTCTGACTTGAGATTTTTGCAGCTCTGTGTATTGTATAATACTTCTGAGCGGCAGGGTTCCTCTCCGGAGAAGACACTCGCATACTTTCTGTAGGCATACAAAACCATATATTGTGGACAAAATTCGACAGATTGGTACCCATTGATTGCTGGGGAAAAAATCTATCAATGCAGTAAAAAAGACAAGAAAGTATCAAAATTTTAGGGTTTTTCTACTGCTACGTTTCTGAAATATCTTATACATTGGAAAATTTTTGTTGGGGTTTCTAGAGAGAGAGCGAGGGGGGAGTGTTCTTACAGAGACGAGATCCCCAAAGTAAGAGGAGATGAGATATACGGCGAGCTTGGTGCCGTACTGCGTCGCCATTGTCCACGTTTCTTTGCCGCTGTCTTTCTCTGTGTAGCGAGGCGGCCAGGGAGAGAAGAACGGCGGGAAAAAAATAGAAGAGTGATTTAGAGTTATAGGCTTAGTAATATGTACGCGAACTCGCTTACAGATTGGGTCCATAGCTCAGTGGTAGAGCATTTGACTGCAGATCAAGAGGTCACCGGTTCGAACCCGGTTGGGCCCTTCTTTTTTGGCTCTTGTTTTTTTCCATGACAATAGCATTTTAGAGTTTAAGATGTTTTCATTCTTTCCCGATAAAAAATTGATAATTTGAATAATACGAATGAGTAATAAATATTAGATACCAAAATAATCACGCCAATTTAGAGTAAAGTAATTATCTCGATCAGGATATAGTCTCGAGTGAGGTGATTATCTCAGTCAGGATATAGCTTACGTCTTACTCATTTACAAATTGGGTCTATAGCTCAGTGGTAGAGCATTTGACTGCAGATCAAAAGGTCACCGGTTGCAACCCGATTGGGCCTTTTTCTTTAATTTTATTTTCTCTCATGACAATAAAATTTTAGAGTTTAAAATATTTTGATTCTTTTCTTATAAAGAATTGATAATTTGAATAATACGAAAGAGTAATAAATATTAAACGACAAAATAAATATCGGCAAGTCAATTTCAAGTAAAAGAATTATTTTAGTCGAAATATAGCATAGGCCACAAGATTATTCTATTGGTCAATCTACGTTCTAGCAATAACACAAACAACTTTCCTTTACACAATGTATGACTCAACATACTTTTCATAATATCCACAAGGGTTTTGCATTATTGTAGTCATTACGACAGTTGCTTTTGAATTATATTGTGTTTGAATTTTTCGCATCTCTTAATTTCTAACCAACTAAAACTTCAATTTCAAGACTTATATAATCTTTTAGACGATAAAAAAATTCCAAAATCAAGTATGCTCTTTCCTCCTAGCTAGGTGTTTGGTTGTGCTTCCCCACTCACCACCTTCTTCTTCTTCATGATTATAGTTCCATACATCATGAAAACTACAAGAAGTGTTTAATATGTTAAGAAAAACAATTAGTTTTATTTTTAAGACTATATTATCCAACTTCTAATATATGAAGTTGATAAAGATAGATATAGAGAGAGAGTAAGCTTCTATTGAGGGATCCCTCATTTTGTTAAAATGAGGACTTCCCATTTCTGGATCAAATATTGATGATCGGAACCTTTCAATATGTTTAAAACACGTTTTTAAAGTTACCTGTGAGAAATCGGCTCAAAAAAATACCAAAATGGACTTGATCTAAGCAGTTATCCATAAATGCTGACAAAAACAGTTTTATAAATAATTGCTTCGATCAAGCCCTTCCCAGTAATATTTTAAGCCAATTTCTCTTGAATACCCTTAAAACGTGTTTTAAACACATTGAACGGTTCCGATCATTAATATTTGATCCGAAAATGGGAGGTTCTCATTTTTAGCAAAATGAGGAATCCCTCAATAGAAGCTCACTATATATATATATATATATATATATATATATATATTCCAAAAGGCCCCTGATAAAGTTAACAAAGGGAGGGAGAGCATTGGCCTTTGGGCTACACATAAGAGTGAAAATATTTTTTTCTCTAAATCGATACAGGAGAGCAAGTTAGCCTACTTTTTTTTTCTCTTTTCTATCGATCGAGTGGCACAGGTGTTGTGGACCTGTAGAATTGCTCTCAATGTCAGAGGAGAAATACCTTATGTACATGTATATTAGAACTACATCTAACAACCTATACATTATGCTATCATTTTCGATCGGATGATCCATTAATCCAACTAGTCACAGGAAGCAGCAGCTTGAAAGTTATTGGATCAAGGAAAGGTGAAAGAACTTGTTGGAGTTTGGAGCATCAAGAGCCGCCTCTAATACAGTGAAACATGAGCGAGCCAAAGATCCAGAGATCGCCTTACTTAAGAGAAATATTACGAGAGCAAGTTTAAACTTAAGAAACAATTTTTTTTTAGTAAAAAATTCGAGAGGGAAGATAAAAATTAGGGTTGATGTGATTTTTGTGTGTTTTAAAAATAAAGATTGTAGCATGTAATACACGTACTTAGTATATAGTTAGATAAAGTTTAGATTTGACTTCTTAATCATTTAATTTTAGCACACATCTAGCATTGAAAAATTCTAAAAGTTATAGAATTACTTGTCCAATTTTTGTTATTCGTTGTGAAGTCTTTTATATGGTTGTTTGTCTGACCCAAACTTAATTCAAGAGCTTCTTTGAAATTTTTCGTGAACTACAAAAGCAAAAACTAATTAGCATCGCCGCTGTGTATCAACCGGGAATACTCTAATGCTTAGTCCGTGAAAGAGAAGTGATAATCTGAAAATGCTCCTAGAGAGGTAAAAAGCGTGTATCATACTTTTCAACTTCAGTTATCTTATATAATTAGACTTAACTTAGGATCAAAACTTATATATCTGAGGCACGCTCTTGATAACTTTAAAAATAACCATCATCACATCTAATGTCATCAATGACGCACTAGATGCAGGGTCAAACACTATGTTTTAGAGTTGAGCTACCTTGAGGACATGTAGTAGACAGACGAAGGCATGTTTGTCGGGGTCATCTTAGTCGGGTACTGTAATACCCGTGAATTTTAATTGCATTTATAACTTAATTAAGTGTCGAATTTTAGTTAACCCCGTAGATTACTAGATTAACTAGTCTAGTTAAATTGTGTGATTTTATATATGTCTTGGGATGTGCTTAGTTGGAGTAATATGAGACACATGGAAGTTGGGTACACAATAGAGGAGAGGACATGACCACACTAGATCATTTTCCTTAGGACTCTAATAAGACACTAGGGGAAATTCTACGTTCTTCTATTCTCACCATCAGAAGCACCGCTAGAGAGAGAGAGAGAGAGAGAGAGAGAGTTCGGCTAAGAAGAAGAAGAAGAGAAGGAAAAAAAAATCAAGAGAAATTCTGGGTTTCCTAAGATTGGAGCATAACTTGGTAATTACATGCTTTCTTCTACTTTATTTCAATAATCTTCATGTTCAATTCATGTTTTGTTGCTGGGTTTATGATTAGACACCATAGAAACCCTTGATTGTGGAGTTTTGAAAGAGTTCTTGGTGGATTTTTGATGAATCAACTCAATTCTTGCATCTCTTGTAAATCTGCAGATTTTGGGTCTTGTTTCTAAGTGATTTTTGAGGATTTTATTGACTGGGTTTCACAACTCATAATTTTCTGAAAATTTTACTGAGAATTCCTCTATGGGTTTTCTTTGTTGGGTTAAAATTTCGTACCTTGATTCCATGTATTGAGCTCTGTAGAAATTCGTGAAGTTGTTGCTGTCAATTCGGATTTCTGCAGGCAGCAGTAACCTATCTTGGTAGAACAGTCATAACTTTTGCTACGGGTATCGAAATCGCACACCGTTTGATTTTTCCGAAACTAGACTCGTTTATCTTTCTATCCATATAAGATTTGTACCTTAAATTTGACTGTACAAAAGCAGGTTTTGAGTTAAAGTTCAGACACATACAGTTTCTGCAATTTTGTTTGTCCTTCTTTCTTTAAATAGGTGTACAAGTCTTGTCCGAACTCCGTTTTTGACCTATGAACTATCGATTCGAAGCTTATGATGTGTATTTAGAGTTGGTGTGGATTTTGTATCAAAGAGTTGACAGGTTGCATCATTTTTAGACCCTTAAGTATCAGCTTAATTTTATCGTTGGATCTCAAAAGGTTATCGTGGATACTTATATCATTTAAGAAGTTTATTTAGAGTTTGTTACTCCTTGAATGGTACCTAATGTGTGTTTACATTACTTGTTTACTCTAGGAAGTTCGAGTGGACACGTGGACCAAGGTGAGTGATTATTACCCAAACTATACGGTTTTTGACGTGTTTTGCTACCAAACTTGAAAGCTATGTTTTGTTACATGATTTTCTTAATATTATGAACTTCATGGACTTTAAATGGAAGGTGGACTCTTTTATTATCTAGTAATGGCATCCCTTACGTCCTAGCTTACTAGGGGACAGTGCTAAAAGGCTAGCAAGATGTGTTTGTGTATGCTGTGGGATAATGCGATAGACGTCTAGCTTATCCGCACTAAGGACGCCTGGTGAAGCATTGTGAATATTGAGTGGGATGTGCATTATAAATTATATTGTGAATTGTGAATTCCTTTTGGAATATGTAAAGTTTGAATTGGATTACTTTAAAGACAGTTTTTTTTATATAGTCCATGGAAAGCGTGTGGCTTGTGTAATAATCACTCATACGAGCTTTAGCTTATGTAAATGTTTTTCTCCACCTTTCAGGTAGCGAAGAGTAGGGTGCTGTAACATAATCTATGTGGAGCCATGGCTTGTGGAGATGTTGTAGATAGGATGTAGACATGATGTTGTATATATCCACTCTTTTGACTTGTAAATATTTGTATTTAGCTGTAAAACTTGTAAATTAAGCACAGCTCTGGGATGGACTTTAAGTTGAGATCTTGTTGTATAGACTTGTTATAGTTTTTGAATGTTAATACAGGCTTGAGTTCCGCTGCATAACTCCGTAAGTCCCTTGTTGGTCATTTGCTTATCGATTGTTTAATGCTATATTGTGGCCTAAGTGATGATTTCACTGGCACTTTGTTATGATTAAGCCATAGGGACGGGTTCGGGTCGTGACAGGTACTACTTTGTCCTGATCCACACAACGTATGAAAGGTTATGCAGACCACGTTGGGCTCCAATATGGCGCATTGTGCTTGTTAGATGGATGGGTCTTGCTGAGTTAACAGCCTAATTTAGTGCCGACTAAGCCCAATGCATTTGCAATTTTGAATTAGTATGAAAAACAAGAACTAGAAAATTCCGTGTATTTCACACTTTCACTGAGGAAACTAGCTTTAAATACCCAACTCAAAAAAATTCCATAACTCGTGGGCCTAAAGAGAAGATGTACACCATAAGAGCTGGACACAGTTTTTCGTTGGGCTGATGCCTAATCGAAGCAGAATTAACCCAGACCTATAATGGGCTCAAATCCTTCATTTGGGTTAGTCTCGGATCCTTCATTAGTGTTTCCTACAAAAACCCTTTGCGAAACGCAGAGATTTTCTTCTTTGTTCACCGTCGCCCCACTTCGACCTCTTGTGATTAGCTCCTTGCTTTTTGTGGACCGTGAATCAGTCACCACTCACCAGTGCCCTTTTACTGACGGAAAGATGGTGAGCAAAAGACAGCAATTAGCTCGAAAGCGATTCAAAGAAGCAAACCCGGAACTGTTCCCAAAACCAGAGCCAACACCACCGAAAGACCCAAACAAGAAGAAGAAGAAAAAGACGGGCAAGTTCAAGCGCAAGAAATCAGACGAAAAAGACACAGGAAGAAGACCCAACAGAGGAAATTTTAGCAAACACCCACTTAGAGTACCGGGCATGAAGCCCGGGGAGAGCTGCTTCATATGCAAGGGTCAAGACCATATAGCCAAGCATTGCCCTGAAAAGGAACAGTGGGAAAAGCACAAGGTTTGGTTCTTCAATTGTAGACACTGCTTTACTTAATTGGGTTTTTTTTGTCAAGTTTGAGATTGGGTTTGTGTTTCCATTTCACATTGTTCGGTCAATTATATATAATCTGGTATTGCAGTACTCTCACTGGATGATAATATGGAATATATAATCTGATAAGATAGTAAAACCACAGGACCACCAGGCTACTAGGGAGGGGGTAGCAATACCATATCTAGTGGCAAGATAGTTCATTTGATTGTCTATCAAACATGTATCCCTCGATCAATTGAATGCACGGTTTTGAATGAGAGAAAGAAGTGACAAATCCTCTTTTTTCACTCTGACTCTCCACTTCATTTGTTGCCATTTTTTGAAAGATTCTGGCTTTCGTGCTTTGGTGGTCTCCAAGATGCTTTCAATGACCTATATTTGTTGAAGGAATATCTATGTAATACGATCAGTCGCACAAGGTCTGCGGTAGCAATGCAACTGGGGAAGTATACAAAAAAGCCAGTTATATTCTATTAGTATTTTCTGTTAGATTAGTCTTCGTTAGTGATCCCGGCTTAGTGAGTCCTTTCTTCCTTGATGAACTCTTGCATTCGTACACCGGAAATGACCTCCCACATGATCTGTTATCCAATCCTTTGTTTAATATGGCCCACTGAACAGCTTAAAGAGCAGTCTGTTAGCTAAGTGATAGTGTATGAGTAGTTGAATTTATTGGCATCGATATAGTTGACATGTTTATGCATTGAAGTTGATGATTTTGACTACCCTTTTCTTTTATTTTTTGAGATTACATACTGGTGTGGAGTCATTTGATAGTGGTGGTGTTTTCTGTTAATGTACTATTGTAGATATGTTTGCTTTGTCGGCGACGAGGGCACAGCCTCAAGAACTGTCCTAACAAGGATAATGAAACCATGGATAAGAGATTGTGTTATAATTGTGGGCAAACTGGGCATTCTCTTGATAAATGCCAACAACCTCTTCAAGAAGGTAATTCTCTCAATTTTTTAATTTATGTTCATTAACATGTTTCATCACGGATTCAACTGTTGGAGTTGGGCCGAAGGCCCACCCCCGCCATATGGTACGACCTAATTAGGGTTAGAATAGAGTATGGCTATATATACTCTCTATTGTAAAAACCCTAGACATTCTAATCCATAACAAATCTCGTTCTGCTTCCGTGGATGTACCCAGTTTTTGGAGAACCACGTAAATCCTGTATTGTATTGATCTCTTTACTGTTTTCGTATTCTATATTGTGTGTGTGATTGTTGATATAGCTTACAAATATTAATCTGACAAGAATATTGTTGATATGCAGTTGTTAATGTGCCCATGATCTTCAGTATATTTTACCACAACTTGCAGTTCTATAGTAGCATATCGTGCTTAATGAGCTTCTGTCCCTGGCTTTCAATTTGCCATTCACTGCGTTATTATTTGTGTGGGGTTCTAAACCCGGTTGATCTCTCTTTGGGTTGCTCACAACAAATTTCTCTTGATGAACTGCAAGAGGAATAACTATCTAGTGCTGACCAGCCGGAGGATACTCCGATGTTTAAGTTATTTATTGAACAAGAAGGTTCTAATTGAAAACCGCTTGAGAGTGAGTAGTAGCACGTACCTTGTACTATTTGTTGCACTTACCTCATATAGAGGGTTGCCTTGGGTACATGCAACATGATGTTCGAGATCATCCTGTTGTGCACCACGAAGCCTGGACCAACCGCCTCGTGCACCATGTTTAGGACAACCATCTTGTGCACTATGATGTCAGAAAGAACTGCCTCTATCTATGACATCATGCATGACGAACTGAGTGTCATGCTGTACCCCACGCGGCCTTGTCGAGTAACCTATCGGCTCCGTAGAGTTACAACGCTTTTGTACTCTAATCATGTCGACACTCTCTATTCAGTCTGACCCACACGCTGGACGTGCATGGAAGACTGGCTGGTTGCATGGCATGCAGGTCTTGTGGAGCCTTTGGTCTAGTCCAACACTAGCAAATTGGGCCGAGGACCCATCATGGCAAGAGGAAGGATCAAGTCTTTGGTCCTCCTTTGGTCCAGTGTTTTGCCAAATCCAACATGTACCCATAATACCGTAGCCCAACGCCTCGTAGGTTTGGCCTACTACAATTTGTATCAGACTGATACACTGGCATGACTACATAAACTGTGGAAGAACTATTTGCAGACAGATGAGCTAGGAATTAGTGTACGAATCAGGTGATAAGGCATTTGAATGGGGTTATGCCATCATTCATAGGATAGGTGTTAAGCAGGTGTAACATATAACAAGTAACCAAAAGGGTTAATTTTGTTTGTCTTCTGACATGATAAACTTGAGACTCTATTTGGATTGGTGCTTCCTGTGATTTATCTTTTCATGTTTGATAGCTGATCACTTTGGTAATGCAGGGGGAACAAAATTTGCAAGTTGCTTCATTTGTAACGAACGTGGACACTTAAGTAAGAATTGCCCCCAAAACACTCATGGGATCTATCCCAAGGTACAAAAATGTCAACTATCTTGATGTTTTGGATTGTTAGATCGGAGATCACATTATTTTTGTTATTATATAAGTTGTAAATGCTCATTGTTTCATGTTTTCAGCCGTTTCCAGTTCGTAGATTCCTTCTTTTGTTTTGTTCTCTTACCTCCTTCATTTAGTCTGATATCTTTTAAAATGCTCTTTCCTATAGGGTGGTTCTTGTAAGATTTGTAGCGGTGTAAATCATTTAGCCAAAGATTGTCCTCAGAAAGGGAACAGAGGTTCTAATCAAGCCTTTGGAGGTGGCATAACATGTAAGTAATCTCAATATTTTATGTAGTCAGAATTTATGTTCTCGTCATTTTTAATTATGAGTTCAAGAATACTTTTGGTCGCCCTGTGGTCAACTATCCATCACGGGGTCCTTAAAGATCTACTCATATATTTCTGATTTATATATTTTGTCAAATTTTGCAATAACCCGGTTCTAGAGTTAACTGTTTGCAGAAGCGAAAACCATGATTTTCAGTAATATGAATGTCAGCTTTTGAACAAAGGAATGACCAAAGATGGTACCGATCTGGGTGTCTGTTAAATAACCTTGCTACCAACTGAAAGCATCAATTACACACAGGTTTATAGACTAGGCAAAATAGAGACAAATAAGCACAAACCAGACTCAATAAAGAATTAAATGTAGAAATGGAATCCTATCTAAGTGAGAATGGTGAGTCGCCGAGTCCCGAGGGAGACAAGCTGAGCTAACAAGCTGGCTGAATATAGCATAGGGATGTCCTTTCCGATTGAGCTAGCCGATAACTAGCTGATAAGTAGGATGATCTCTGCAGTCTGGCATGAGCCACTCCATTCCTACTTCTTCTCAACATAAAAGACAGAATTTTGGGGCCTTACCTCTCCACTATCTGGACTGAAGACCAGAGACGATAATAGCAAGTTCTCTCGAAGGGACCAATCTCCCCATATCGAGGAGTAGTTGGGAAGGGCAATAATCTGCCCAGCTCAGTACATGGAAAGATGTGTTATTCTGTTGTCATTTTGTTATTCTCTGAGTAAGTCAGTTCATCTCGGAGTTTTATGTGTTGCTGATCATTCATCAATAAAAAGCCGGTCTAGCTATCTGGTTTCCTTTCCAATAAAATTAGCCTGCTGAAACTAGTTGACAGGGGTGCGCAGCTAGTTTTGAGTTCCAACTCTTAACCGAGATTTTTGTATAAAACTCTCTCCAAGGGTACTACTCTCGAGCCATGTTTATCTACTACTTTTTGTCTGCTTATGTATATGAGATAAACGTCCATTTGTTGCAATTTAAAATTTTTCAAAAGAGAGTAGCTTCCTTTGTAGAGGTCATCCTGTCAATGTCTCCATTCACTTTCCAGGGTCTGTTAGATCACCCGTAATGGGTTCAGAATGTACTTCATCAATATCATCAAAATGTGCAAGCGATTGCTAGCTGTCTGAAGCCAACCATTCACAACGAGCATTTGATCTACTCAATACGAAACTTTTGTAATTGATGAATAAATAGATGTACAATGCGTAACCGGGGGAATGCTTTGCCCATGCTGGAGACCTTTACCCTTCAAAATATTAGTTAGTAAATTGAACATATTAACCTCGAGTTGATTATTCAATTTATAGCTGTTTTCCTGGTCTGGACACCCTTTGAAATTGGTTTAGAACTTCGGTGCCTTCGTCCCATACTCTCGAGATGCAGGGAAGAACTTATTCGTTCTTTGAAACTGCTTGAAGCTATCTCACGACTTGGATTCGAACAAATATCAAAGAAGCTACTTCTCTTTAGGAGATCATGAGTGTGTCTGCAATGCATTGTATGCTCCATATTACGTTTCATTCTTTTACCTTTTCATGTAAGTTGATGTCTATTCATAGCAACTGCATTACACCAAACAAGAGTTAGGCCCAACACTATATCTGGTCTACATATATTTGGTATCACACGTAACACCGGTAACATCTCTATTTTTTCAGATGACGGAACACAAAGAGGAAAGGTGACGAAATTTACTAGCGGGGACGATCTTGATGATGACTTCCTGATGGAGGAAACAGATAGTGGAAACAAAAACAAGCCTCCGGAATCAATTGGTGGTCCTGCTTCTGATTCTAAGGCAACTAATGTAAAAGCGAAGAAGAAACAAGGACCCAAAGTTGTGAATTTCGTAGGTTGATTAGCGACGTGTTTACCTGTTTTTGCCTCTAAATTTTGTGTTTACTGATGACTACATTTCCAATGTTCCATATGTAATTGAACTTTTTTATCGAGTTTTTTTTTCCGGGTAGCCGTTGGATGCTGGTTTCACTTCAATTATCATATGGTGTTGTGAGAAATGTATTGTTATTAGGTTTGAAAATTATGGTTTTGTGGAAATAGTTTCAAGTTAAGCTTCCAATTCCATTTTGGGGGGGTGGGGGTGGTTCAATGCCTCGAGTACATAGCAATAATGTGACACTTTAGCTAGTTTGTGAGGTCTAGTGTCCAGAAGAGAGCCTCGTTGAACGTACGAATGAGTGGTCTCATATCGTCTAGTGGATTTAAAAGTTTGGTGTACATTATTGTTTAATGAAACTTTATAGTTTAGCATGCTCTTTCTGTCACAATAGAGAGTTGAGTTACCTATTGGGAAATCTATGGAGTTTGAACAGTCAAAACAGATAATAATATTGTACACGACAAGAATGGATCAATGAAGTCAATTCATTGTTAAAAACTCTCCTGAATTGTGTGTAGATATTGATTCATGTTGGCCCTATTGGTTGTGAAATATTTCAGCAGGATGAGAAATCCTGAGAAAATGAATGTATGTTAATAAATAAGAATAAAGCTCAACAAATAGGATAAAATAACATAGGGAATGAGTCTCAGTAGTGTTAATATTCAAAAAATAAAAGCAAGAAAATATATTCTCTGCACCTCTAGTGTCTTTCTATTTGGCATGGTACATGACTTTTTTCACTCACCCGTTCAATTATCGTACGAGTATAACGAATATCATCTTAAAAATGTGACCTTTTTTACTAGACCTATACTATTGTACGGGTGCAACAAATATCATTTTGAAACCATAAATTTTTTCAATCCCATGTATGTACTATTGTACGGGTGCAGCGAATATCATTTTGAAATTGTGACCGACCTTTTTTTGAGTCCTACGTATGTACTGTTGTACGGGTATAATGAATATTATCTTAAGAATGTGATTGGTGATAATTTATATAGGTAATATTCATCATACATTAGTCTATAGCCCTCATGCAAACATGCAGCCATGTCATGAGAATATGGAACAACACAACTTGGATGTTGTGGACTTGATCAAAACCCAAAAAAGGCTAAGACAACTCTCAACCCTTGTTTCGTCCCTCAAAATTCTCTTTTTCCCCTGATTTTTCTCCTCCCAAAACTGGTCCAATCTCTCTCTCTCCTCTCTTCCCAAATTCAAGGATCTCTCTCCTCTCTTCCATAGTCTCTCACCATCTCTCTCTCTTCCTCCTCTTCCTTCTTTCAGATTTTTTAGAGTTATCACACCTGACTAGCCACCATGGTACGTCTCTCTCTCCCTCACCTGATCTCGTAATTTATTTAGTTCTATGGTTAAGATGGTGAGAAAAGAAGAATAATTCAAGATTTATATATCTAACAATCATGGTATGAAATAAAAACTACACAAGATGGGTTTTGCATTTTTTCTTCTGCGTATTACTTTTTCTCACTCGCGAAGAATCTGTTGTCTGATCTTCTGATTGTCTTTCGACCGTTCGAGGTCTTCCCTTATTGGTAAACAACACTCTGCATGTACTTATTGATATCGTAATACCAAAAACGGCATCTGATTGTTCAAAAATTGCCAAGATACTTCATAGTTCAATCTTGGATGATCTGTATTAGGATGTAACTTGTGATCATGAGTAGAGATTATTGAAATGTGTTTCTATGCATCTTTCAAAATATATCGCTATAGTTGTGTTTGTGGTCTAACCAGACATGTTTTTCTTTCATTTGCTGCAAACAATCCATAGAAATATTGTACGTTAGTAATGCATACTTTAATGTTCTAACATGCGAATCAAACACTCCCTTATTTAACAATGTTGGTGGTGGTGGTGGTGGTGGGTAATAGGCGAATGCGGCGTCTGGAATGGCAGTGGAAGACGAGTGTAAGCTGAAGTTTCTGGAACTAAAAACAAAGAGGAACTATCGATTCATCGTCTTCAAGATTGAGGGACAACATGTTGTTGTGGAAAAGCTTGGGAGTCCTGAAGAAAACTACGACGATTTCAGTGCCTCACTCCCTGCCAATGAGTGTCGCTACGCTGTCTTTGATTTCGATTTCATCACCGATGAGAATTGCCAGAAGAGCAAGATTTTCTTCATTGCTTGGTAATCTTTTAATGTCGCTCCTATATCATTTACACGTTTTTTTTATATCTTATACTGTTCGGATCAATTTACGCGAATCTGATTAATTTCTAGAGACTGAATAGCTGAATTAGATTTGCTCCCAAGGTACATCTTGAAAACTCACATTTAGTTGATGGATAATACAAGGATATAGTAAGGCCTGGTATGGGCATAAGTGGGGACTGTGTATTCTTGGGGATAAAAGATTAAGTTAACCCACCTTCATGAAATGTAGTCTTTAACGTGATATCACGTGTAGGGTTGTTAAATCCGTCAATCTAATATAATATTTCTTCTTTGATTTGTTTTGATCCTACTAGTTTGCAAGAGAAATGACTAAGGTGTCATACGGCCGATACCAGTTGAAAAACACTTGAATATTTAAGGCAAGCTTCAAATCAAAAACAGAAATAAATACGACAAAGTATTTGCACTTTCAGTTAGTGCATATCTTTCTAGGATTATGTGTCATCTCTTTTATAGTTAATTTTGGTTTTAGCATACCGCCACGCTTGCACTGGACACCCGCCTCGGCTGATGTCATTAACACAGTAGTTGTCTTTCCTAACGTTAGTCCTAGATTCTTTTAGGATCTTTCGGAAGTATGCGGGTTTTGTTAGCCTTCGGTCTCGTTGGCCTATCACTTTGGTTCGGCCCAATCCTTTCTGTCATGGGCCTATCTTTTGTGTCGCCGGATAGCGAGAACGACCCACCATTCTGATCCGCTACATCATGTTATGTTTTTTCACGTGCAACCAAACATGAGATGGAGGGTTGTAGGGATAACTATTGGAAAAGTGGTTGATTGAATAACAAGCTGTGTACACACATGGATTTAAGACACAGATTCGGAAAAAAATGTGTATGAAATCCTCCGATACACATGAGTCCATAATATTTTAAAGAGCTCCATATGTCTAGGATGGTTCCGGACACATATGTTTCCACCGATCTATGTTTTATATTTGTTTGGATAGACTTTTTGTTGATGAAATGCTATTAACTTTATAGTTTTGGTAATGGTTTGTTTTTTATTGTAAGGTCACCGGACATATCAAAAGTGAGAATGAAGATGGTGTATGCAAGCTCTAAGGACAGATTCAAGAGAGAACTTGATGGGATTCAAGTTGAATTGCAAGCTACAGATCCAAGTGAAATGAGCTTTGACATTATTAAAGCTCGAGCTTTCTGAAATTATTGCTAAAAAATTCAAACCACTTTCATGTCTGTTGTTAATGCCTCGTAGATGATGAACTCTACTACGTACGATGTTTGTGTTTTTTTTTTTATGTGTTGCTTTTGGTTAAATACTGAACAACTGCGTAGATCACCAGTGTAATATTATTCTGCATTCGTAGGTCTCTATTGTTCAATGTTACTTTCTTTTATAAACTTAACATCTCAAGTAGGGGTGAAATTAATTTAAAAAAAAACGAACCGATCATAAAATCGAGGTTCGGTCAGTTTAAAGTAGAATTCGATCGGTTTCGATTTGATAATGTAAATTTTTTCGGGTTCTCAATTCGGTTTTGGGTTTCCGAATTATTTTACCTCAATCGACCGAACCGAACTATACATATAATAAGGATAAGAAGTTAATTTTACCATTAGATCATAGGATAGCTTTTGATGGTTTCTTGGTTTATGCAATCTATTTTTTTCTGTCTTTTTTTGTTTGTTTGTTGGTGGTGTTCTTAATTGGACATCTAGCTCTTTAATGTCCAATGGGCCGTATTTTTTAGAATTTTACTTTGCATGTGACCAGATTAAAGCCTATTTTTTGTCAACTCAAAAATTCTAAAAATCTGGACCAAACCGACCACCCCTTAACTGGTATCGTTCATTTGATAATATCGATCGAGATTGATGTGCAAAATATTCACTCCAAATCAACCGATTTTGAAATTATATGCCCTAGAATAGACCAGACTCAAACCGATTTTATCCATAATCTCAACACGGTCTTACAAAACCTTGTAGTTGTACTTCACGTTATATGATGCTCCAAATGCATGACAATTTGATCCTAAATCATAATCTCTATGTGCCTTTAATTGTTAAGGAAAAAAGAAAAAGAATTCATTGATTCGATAAGAGAGGAAAAGATATTCAAAAAGAGTAATGCTACAAACATAGATTTTTCAGACACAACCCAGATACGGATGTGTCCGAAACCATTAGATACACATGAAACTATCAATAATTTGTGGACCTCATATGCATCCAACAGTTCCGGACACATCTGTGTCCAGATGTGTTCGAAAGTACATATGTGTTTCTAGACTTTTTCATTCAAAAATTGTACGCCTGCATTTTCAATTCATCACATAAAGGAAAAAGAAAAACTGTTTTGCAAAGCATACAATTATGCATTGCAGAATATTTCATAACCAAGACTTAATACATGCATTCTATCTAATTTTTGTTGATTTTGGCGAACAAGCTGTGTAGCTATGCTATAAGCTAAGTTATTCACTTTATAGACGAAGGAGATATGAAAAGTGTCGTGCGTGATTCATAAAATTTTATAGTGGCACCAGTATATTATTTCACTTAGTTTACCTCTGCCATTACTTTTTGAACCAACCAACCCGATCGAATCTACCGTCATAAGTCTCTTTGCATTTTGGACGTAGAATATGCACCAAAATTGAGTAATGGAGCTATGTTTGGTTAGGTGTTTGGGAGATTTTCTCCCAAACAAGTTTCTGGAACAAGTTTCTCAAACATTTTCTCAAACATTTTTCCAGACAACTTTTTCTCTCTATAAAAAGTGTCTCTGAAACATTTTTCTCCCAGACAAGTTTCTGAGACACTTATAACCAAACAACGTCTCAGAGTTTTGTTTCTAAAAATTGTTTCAGAAACACTCAAAACGAACACACCCAGAAAAATTCCACTTCAAAGGGCACAACTCATCCTTCTCTTTATGCGTTGACATTTGAGTTGTCTTCCCTCCTCTTTCAATCAACACACTCAACGTAGATAATTTTGGTGGCCCTCGTTTCTACCTCTATCAGGCGTCAATAATCCCTAACTTTTTCTACCTGACGCTTTTTCTAAAACTTTTTTTTTCAAGATTCGACGAGCACGTACTAATGTAATCGTGTATACCAACAAAATTACTTACCAAAGGGAGTTGAAAAAATACAAAAAGAAAACAACAGTGCTAAGAACACAGATTTAGTGCACATATGTCATCTTAACCAAACACTTCGCGTGGGCTCGACCCGCTTGCTTGCTTATATGGCTTAGAGAGGCTTACTTGTCTTATAGTTTGGCTATTTTATATGTTTGTGGTTTTATTGCGTTGTGTCTGAAACTATCAGATGCATGTAAGACTTTATTATTTTTCAGGCATTAAACGATTCCAAACGTATCTATGCACTAATGATTGTGTTCCCAAATTTTTTAAAAGAAAATAAAAGGCAGCCACCTAATTTCCACCCACCACCCTCTAGCCATGGTTATGGATAAATTTATGGCGCCATTAATCTTCAAAAAGATATGGTTGATGGTAGATATGGTTGATGGTAGGGCTCGACCCTAAATTATGCTAGAAATAATTAAAATCATGCCCCCCTATGTCCCTTTTTCGAAAAAAAAAACTTTTGTTTTAAAATTCAGGTCAAACCCATTGATAATACTTTATGTTTTCAAAACAATAATGTGAATTATGACTGGTGCTCTATTTATTTCCTTACACATAATGAGCATGGTTTCTTTTTGGTTGACATGGAAGGGACATATGAGAATGATACATATTTACTTTTCTCTCTTATTTTGCCTTTATTGTCCTCTTTTAATTATTTTTGCAGCCTTCCAACAGAGAATCTCTATGATCATTTACTCTGTTCATTGCTTGGGTCAGGATGGACTGAGGAATTAAACTTGCAGTGACACCAAATGGAATTGGCGAGACGATGTCGTTTTAGCAAGTAAAATGTTAACTAAAAATTACTGGGTCAGCGTTAAATTATTTGAACAATATTTTGCGTGTCATTTTGATGTACAACACTTGCCACTGTGCATTACACGTGCAGAACCCCTAGGGTTATCTTTCAAGCTACATAAAGATCCATCACCACCCCACTAAATAAAATCGTGACATATTATATATAACACTAAATTTTTGCATTCAGCAAGTTATTTACAATCTTTAATCACCCCTCTAAACGTCTATTGAACGTCTCTACTGGAAAAAAAAAAAAAACACGGATTTGTGGGAGTTTAGCGTGCTTTCCTGTAGCGTGGGCAAACGTAGTTTTGCTCGCTTTTTTCTCAAAACTACACCATTTTGATTCCATACATTTTGATAATCATTCGCATGATAAGTTAAAACGATATAGTTTCAAAAATAAAACAGATAAAATTATATCGTTTTGTCCATATTACACGCATACTATAACGAAACACACTACGGTCTCTCCGAATCCACTTAACAAACAACCTAACCGAGTGTCAGAGATTCGTTGTAGCCTTTTTCACCGAGGAATAAAATAAAGAAGCTGCAAAGCTGCTTATTTTCTGTTTTTGGTTACAGTGTGTGGGGTGAGAAAGAGATTAGTAGGACCACGGTGACCACACTTTAGGGCGACATGCATGTTTCTCTTGTCATTTCAGGGTTAATATTATGTGAATTATATCTTATTAAAACCAAATAAATTACAAATTCATAAATTTAACGTAGGTCTTCATTTATTTTGTTAATTTTATTATGCTTTTCAAAAATTTCGTAACCTTAACGTGTCAAAATACGATTAATTTCAAATTAAAATCAACTAACGCGTTTGACTTGAATGGGAAAATAAGCCTATCATAATAACTCAAGATTAGATTTAATTTAATTTTGTACAAATGACAACTCTCCTGCTTGTGAACTCGATGTAGATGAATCACTTCTCGATGATATTGATCAACCAGGTCAATTTTATGCCTATCGTGATATTTGGATTTAGACTCATTGAAATTAAACGGAGTAGGCTGGATCTACGAGACGTCAGACTACGGGACAGAAGGCGTGGTCCTTTCTCTTGCCATCATGGGTCTTCGGCCCATTTCGCTGCAATGTTGGGTCGGACCGAAAGCTTTACAAGACCTACATGCTGTGCAACCAGCCTGTTTACGTGAACAACCAGCGTGTGGCTCGGGTTGAATAAAGAGTGATTGACATGACCATGGTGCAACAGCTTCGTAACTTTACGGAGCCGACATGTGACTTGACATGGCTGCGTAGGATACGACACGACATCCGATGCATCATGTATAACATCAGAGGCAGAGGTCGTGTTCCTAACATTGTGGTGCACAGGACATGCAGTTGCTCCAGATTAATATGCCCTGGACGATTCTCTATATAACGTAATTGAGAAATCGAATACAAGGTACACGCTATTATTGACTCTCAATTACTTTTTAACTAGACCATTCAATCTCAACAACTAACTTAAGTATCAAAGTATCGTTCAGGCCAATCAACACAGACTAGTTATTTATTTAGCAATCCAAGCAAAGAGTTTATAAAAGGTTTATTTTAATTCCTTTATTACGTACTAATTATATTTTATTAATTCGAAACATGGGGCTTTGTAATTGAGTCCTTAAAAGACAAGTGAAGGGAATAAGCATTGGGGTGGGCATAGAGAAGTCACGCTTCCCTAGTCCACGCGTGAACTCAAATCTGCTTTCCAATTTCAATACCCAACGTTCTAAAAGAACCCTCTTCATCAGAACCATAAATTTTCCCCCTAGAGAGAGAGAGAGAGAGAGAGCTAGCTCTTTTTATATACCTAGTGAGAGAGGCGCCCTTGTTATCCTCGTTGGAGCAATCTTCCCACATCTCCCTTTGCAGCCCTCTCCGTACTCTAACCATGTCTGTAAGTCTCTCTCTCTCTCTCTCTCTCACACACACACACACATTACACATATATAAATGGTGGTGAAGCATGAAGGTGATATTTTGCAGGTGGTGGAGGTGAGAGTTCCGAACTTGGATTGCGAGGGATGTGCTGCTAAACTAAAAAGGTCTATCTACAAGCTGAAAGGTATATAACTTTGTATGTTGGAACTTAAGCTTAAAGCTATATAACTTTGATGCAGTTATTATTTTTTGCTTGGGAAAAAGATGGGATTTTTCTTTTTACTTTAAGAGCATTTTTTGGTGTTATTTTATTATTATTTTCTTTATATTTAGAAGTGTAAGCCCTTCTAGTTTCGAAATCTCTTAGGTGTTATTAACTCTTATGAGGTTAGTTTGTACAGGGCAGAGTCTTGACTGTAAATGGACCCCGCTAGTAGGCAGCATGATTGGTTCTCCCGGGATTAGTCGATTGAGGTGTATGTAAATTGATCAAAACACGATGAGATAGCAAAAAAAACCTGCTGTATATAAACTAGCGAACTGAATAATGTGCTAGTTCAAGCTGGGCTTAAGAAACAAAATCGAGCAAGAGAAAGTGTTCCTGCTAGATTAATTCCTCTCACAAAAACATTTGACAGTATTCCATATATATATATGTATGTGGGTTTCAGGGGTGGAGGAGATTGACATAGACATGGAGACACAGAAGGTAACGGTAAGAGGAGGGTTTGGAATAGACCAGGAGAAGAAGGTGCTGAAGGCCATCAAACGCACAGGAAAAGCAGCAGAGCCATGGCCTTACCCAGGAGGCCACTCTCACTTCGCCTCTTTCTATAACTATCCACCTCACATCGTCAGCCATTACTATTACTCCGATGCCTCTAGAAGTGTCGCTCCGCCCAGTATCCACGCCTTCTTCCAGACTCCGGCGGCTTACTCGGTGGCCACCGCCTCCGATGAGGCGGTTGCTTCTCTTTTTAGTGATGAAAATCCCCATGCCTGTACTATCATGTAATTTTTCCATTTTTTTTTTCTTAAGTCTTGTTGTGTAATTGGCATGTTATAAAAGAGTTAGTATTTTTGGGTACTAGAATATTACCTTATTGTGAGTGTGGCTTGATTTTTTCCATTTTTACTCATGTTAATTCCATAATTTGTGGCAAATTTGTGGATCTTGTGGTTTGTTGTAATTGAAATTCAAAAAATTTTAGGTTAGGAAATCAATGGAGTTTGTAATTAGGTCAGATAAGAAAGTCCAAGTCTATCGTGCTTTTGAATTGAATCTAAACAAAGTGATTTGACGAAATTCAACAAAGTTGAAAGACTACTCGAACGACTTTTTGATGCATGTAATTATGTCTTAGTTTTCAAAGGCGATTTCTAAAATCGTTTAATATACGTGAAATTTACAAAATAATAGAAGATTTCGCATACTTCAAACGGTACCAAATTCAATAAGCAAAATGATTGTAGACACATGATGCTTAACGACAATATTCTCAAATTAAATTCACTAAAAATGCTTCAAAAAGTGCCCATAGGTGCTAGGAGCTGAAAAGCCCATACCCGAGTATTCGCCCACTCCAAATTCTTCTCATTTGGATAAAAAAATCGATTTAATTATAGGGAGATTCGGTTAAAAGTTTATAACAAGCACAATAAGTCCATCTCAAACTGAATTAAGGGCAGAAGTTCTTTTGGTATATAAGTTTCAAAAATACTCTTCTACTAAACACACATTAACATTATCTGTTCGTTAGATATAAAAACGATAATTTCATTAGATAAAGTTACATGTTAGTGTTTATCAGTTAGTATTACTCCCTCCGTCCTATTTTCATCGTCTATTATTCCAATTTGGATCGTTCCCCAAATGAAAGTCCACTTTCTAAAAATAACAATTGAACTTTAGTTAAATTTCATTTTTGTCAATTTATTTAAATAAAACTTGTACTGTACACATCAATCAAATCAATTGTATATTTGGAAAGAAAAATATTTTTTGCAGCAATTATTATATTCTCCTAAAAAGTTAGAATCTCAGAGAGGGACTATCAATTTGGGACGGAGAGAGTATCTGTCATTTTTAACAGATACCTTAACAAATAACTTTATCTATTTTATTATATAATTATATCTATTAGTATTTATTAGTTAATATTTCTGTCAATTTAAATAGATACATTAACAAAACAACGTTATTTGTTAATTTGCGAAATAATAATGTTATCAGATAAAATTATTTCTTCGCGTTCAAGGGCAAATTCGTCTATAAAAAGATCTCAAGCGTTAAAATTTCACAAACAATGAATTGTAATTCATAAATTAAATTAACTCGTCTTCAAGTCAAATAAGCTCAAATTTGTCGTTTTGATTAATTTTCGATTAATTATAATGTCAATGATTTCTCTTGTAAATTGCTACTCACCCCCCTCAGCAGACAAAAACTACACCCCTCTCCAACAACTACCCAATTTTTTTAATGTAATTACAAGTATGCCACCCTTCCTTTCCTTCCTTCCCAAATTGCAAAACTGCCATTTCCCTTGACATATAAATCACAAAAATGCCACTCTTCAATTTTTTTCTATTTTACATTGATTTTAATAAAAAAGTATAATTAAAAATAAAGTTTAAATAATAATAATATATACTTTTTTAAGAAAAAAGAATTAATTGAACTCTTTATTTTCACACTATTTTTTGTAAGAACTCATAAAACTTGAGGTCGCAGTTAATTTTAAAATTTATCAATTAGCTCACGTTAAAATTTTAATTTCTTTTAACCAATAAACTCTTTAAAATATGAATTCTTAAATTTTTATTTTTGGTAAAAAAATTAAAGTGTGAAACATTGAAGAATTACTCTCAATTAGAACATTGTAAGAAGTAAGTGATTAAAACTCACCTTATCCAAATTTTATTTCACAATGCATCATCCATTTTCCATTTTCCAATACTTTTTTTACTCCTTCCCATTAATCTATTTATTATATGTTTTCTTTCTTTACCTATTTTTTAACATCTATAAATAGAGAGAAAGAATGAGAAATGAGAAACTTGATTTTTAATTTTTGCTACTCAGATTGTTTATTTTTTTAACTCTCTGATTTGTACTTTGTGGATAAACCAAGTATCAAGATAAGTTATATTATTATAAGTTAATATTTATGTAATGTATGTCAATAAGAGGTCTATAGTTATTCTTTTTAGTTTGAAGATAAGTATGTTATTCTTTTTATTGTGTAAAAATTTAAATGTTCGATCCGATAACACAAGACACAGAAGATGAAAAATTATCAGAAATATGTTCGGACCTTTGGAGTTTTACATGTAAATTTTTATATCGCAAGATTCATACCAATTCGCAGGATATATCTTAAATACTCGAGCTACTGTATGTGGTTGACCCCGCTGGTGTACCTTATATATTAAGTCATAACATGCTAATTACTTGATACGTAAATTAATTTTTATTTTAGATTTCAAAAAAAAAAATTTATTTATCTTCCCCCGAAAAAGTAATTATTCTTTAATCATAAAGAATTTAAGGAGATAATAATAAATAATAAACATGAAGCAATTTAACTAAGTTGTGATATAGTTCAAGTAGTAAAGGTTTTTTCGCCCCTGTTTTCGTATTACGAAACATTTATATTTTTCGTCATTATGTTCAAGTTGTAAAGTTCTTTGCTTAAAAAAATAAAGTCCAAGGTTCAAATGTTTGGAAAATACTAATCTTTACGTTTTTAATCAAAAGATATTTCAAATTTTTTTCCACCACTGTTTTCGTATCGCGGTACACTTATATTTTTCGTCCGTATATTCAAACGAAAAAAGGGATAAAAATTAAAAAAATTTAAACACTATGGAACACTTAAATATTTAAAATATATATATTTAAATATTCACACTTAAGTTTTTAAATATCATAGAACACATAAAAAATAAAAATAAAAATATTTTTTTAATAACAGAGTTTGCGGTATATTATTTTTAATTAATGATGAATTTTTTATATTTTTTCGAATTAAAAACTTGCACAACACAATTTATTTTGGTACCACACAAACACATAAATTTGGGTCTATTTGGCCAAAATTTTTTTTTGGCTTATTTTTTGTCTTTATTCAAATTTTTTTGTATTTGTTATTTTTATGTCATTTTTTTTGTGGATTATTGGTTCGTATCGACCAAAGGAATCTAAAAAGTATAAAATTATGTCCAAAATTTAAAAAAAAATCACTAAAGACGAAAATAAGCCAACACGGACGCTGTTTTTGACTTATTTTTTGTCTTTTCTGAATTTTTTTCAAATTTAGCCGATGATTGATAACTTTTCTGAAAGTTCTTGTCGAGACGAATCAACAATCATAAAAAAATTGATGAAAAACAAAAAATAAAATAAAAATTTCAAATAAGGATAAAAAACTAAACAGTGAATAATCCAATAATAACCACAGGCCAAATGGACCCAAAATAAAAATAAAATAAAATCTGAGAGTATTCTACAGCAAGCCCCCAACTAAGGTATTTTTGTAAAATGGGCCATGCCCCCCCTATTTTGTCGGCTGGGGGCGAGTAGCAGAGCTCTTTCTCTTTCATTTTCTTTTTGGATTTTTTATTTTCCTATGAATGCGCGCGCGCGCTTAGATCTGGATAAGTTTAGAACAGTGGACTTTATCAAGCCCGCGTCATTAGGTTTGGGGGCGAAAAAAGATTCATGTTTATTCGGAGGGAGAAATCACAGGCCAAAAGTGTAGGTCATTGGCCGACGACTCACAGACTCCAGAGGTACATATGTATCTATACAATTCATTTCGTAGATCGTTCTGCGATGTATGATCTACTCCAGTATTTTACAATTTCGCCGCATTTTCTCTGTTTTTTTTTTTTTGATTTGGGCAAGTCAACGCGTAAATGTTTTCGATTGAATACATAATGTGTTATCGATAACGTGGTTGATTACACCTTCTCGCAATTGATTTGTTTCAGGATGTAAGTCTGCGATCTATATATGTACATATATACAGGTCATGTAAAACTGGTTTTTAATGTGCGTAAACAGGATTAATTAGTTGAAAATTCATAGTCGTTGTCTAATGTTTCGCTTAGGGATGGCAATTTGGACCGAGCCGATAATTTTCCCCGAACCATAACCGTTTTTTTCTCCGTGGGTGTGGATATGGTAGGAACGAACAAGTACTAGTTCGGGTTCGGTTTGGTTCGGTTATGGTTAGAAGAATAACCGAACTGTTATCCGAACCGACCCCGAACCCGGAACGAAATTAAAAAGACATAGTTTTATATATCTACACACACACACACAAATATATATACACACATATATTATTTTATAATCCTTTAACCAACATAATTAGAAATGTAATTTTGAACTTGATGTTGTGTAATTGGCTGTGTTTTGGGTTATTTGTTTGAAATTGTAATGGTTTTTTTTTTTGGAATAGCAATAGGTGGTTTTGAAAATTTTAATAAGATATTCTTTTTGCATATTTTTATATTTATTAGGATTTTTTTAATTTCGGTTACGGTTCGGTTTAATTCGGGTAATTAATAACCGAACTATTCGGTTACCCGTTCGGTTCGGGGAATACTTGAACCCCATTTGGTTCGGTTATGGTGCACTGTCTCTTCCTCCGTTTGGTTATCGGGGCGGGTTCGGTTTTGATATACCATTCGGGTATTGGGGCGGTTATCCGGATAACCGCCCCGTTGCCATTCCTAGACTTTCGCTTGTGATCCTCGTCAACCCTTAGAATGCAGCCTTTCATGAGTTTGATGTAGGAAGGTTAATTTCAGCTGACTGAAATTTGCTTATTTTTAGGACAATACAGCTATAACTTATTTGATTTTTCCTTTTTGTTGTATCTTACCGTTGATATGAGTGTTCAGCTATCTTATGTATCATTGATGAACATGTAAATATGTGCTTGAGCGTAACTAATTATGGATCTGCACTTCACCCTTTTTGTTATGTAAACTATGTTGATTTTGTCCGTAACCAGTGGGTCTGTTTTCGTTCAGGATAACTGGAACATACTTGGTGTGCTTTGGGAGTTAAGAGCATCATAGGACAACGAAATGACGTATGTGATATGCTCCTTAATATCTAGTTTGAGATTGTTGGTTTAACTTCTATACGAAGATAAAGGATTGTAATGAATTACTGCGGGGTGAGGGAAATGCGATGGCTTTATTTTATCCATGTGTTTTTCGGCCCCATAGCGTGAGTTTTCCCTGAGATATGTTGTTTCACTCCATATATTGATGGTCCAAGGAGCCAAGCTTGGTGATTCTTAAGTCAATAGCCAAAGTCTATTACAAGGGTCAACCCTATAGTATATTCACATAAATCTTGTTGATGTAGATTGTGATGTTTTGCAATTTCCAGAATTTGGTCAATTAGGCCATATGACTACCAAAAAGTCCAGTGGTCCAATGACTAATAAAAGTCCTTTTAGGAAATGATCTTGCGATTCTAGGTTCTGCAGAAAAGGATGAAGTGGACAGGTTGCTTGATGTGTTGAATCACAATACCACAATGGTTTTCTAGTTTAGGCAGGGCTACTTATGTCCAATATTTAAGATGCACATGTAGGTGCTTTATTTGGGGTTGTTTGCCTTTGCTGTGTACAGTGAGCAAGTGTGGTGTTACACAATTTTCTCCACCCAAATCCAAGATTACCCTGTCATTACTTGGCCCTTACACTGTGGGCTCCAAGCATATGCCAGTCCCTCGCTAGTCTAATGGTGCCCCTATTGCTGATTGTCCCACATGATGTCCAGGATAGTCGAAAAGACTGCCACACAAGGAGACTTGCTTTGGTACAACTTTGCAGGCCCGAATCTCGTAAAATGTGTAGTTGTTTAATAGCTCAATAGACCAAGAAATTTTGTGCTCAAGTAGGTGCTCCTTCACACGCCGATGTGGGATGGTGGCACCCTTGCGGCCTTGCATTTACAAATGAAGTCATTCATTTGATTAGGGGAGCACAATTTTCCTAGTCAGTTGTGCCACTGTTGTTATGGTGCTCTATAAGCAAGGAAAACACCAAAGTTTATACTTCCTTATATTGGTTGGCAATTTACTTATTGTGCTACATCCCTATGTTATTGTTTTTTGTTTGTACCATTGATTGTATTGTGCTTACTTGGACATTTGTTTATTTGGGGTACTAGGGGGCATGTAAGGTGGGATGAGGCTAATATTGGGGAAATTGAGGCAAATAAACCACTGAGACAGAAAATCACGGAGCCCAAGACACCATATCACCACCCTAATAGCGTGGTTGATGATGATGATAATGGTATGTTGACTGATTACTTCTCTATGAATACTTGTGTGTTTGTATTCTGTACTTATTATCTGCTCAGAATAACACAACTTTAAGCCCTTCTCTAGGTTATTGTAGCACTCAAATTAGTCCTTGCTAACTCTCTCCCAATGTCATGTCCTTAACAAATTGTCCTCCACGTCGTGTTGCATGTTGTGTGTGCGCTACTTGCATTCTAACTTCAAAAGGCACATAAATAACCTGGCGAAGGGTCTCAAGCTTTCAAAACTTCGCTACTGATACACTTCCATTTATGTTCTAGAATCAGATGGCAGTAGTGCAATGTGGTTTGCATTACAATGGAATTATGTGAACCGAATTGAGAGGATCATACTAAATATTCTGTTCTGGTGCTTTCGTCATTGTTTGAAAGTGCAGTTCGAGGCTTCTGGTGATGGTCATAATTGCTAAAATGAACAATCAATATATGGGGCGAATGTGGCTGGGAGACATTGTCAATTGTTGTACCGAGTCCCAGCCATCTTCTTCCATATATGCAACCAATAAGTTCATGGGCTTATCTACTTGTCTAGTTGTATGTGAATCATATATTATGGTGGCAAATTAGAAGATACACTGTTTTTGTTGAGAGCACCTCTTCCCTCATTTTACCCCTCCCTTTTAGCCTACCCACAGCAATTGCAGCAGGAAAAAGTGAAGGGGTTATGATGAAACGATTGAGTTGGTTTGTCAGCTTTCATTTACAAGCCCATGCTAGTGAATGTACAAAGCAAATCTGTAATATGTTCTTGTAGTTGGATCATTATCCCTCAGCTACGCATCCAAGTTCAGCTATGCCTAAAAGTAAAGGGAAAGAAAAGGGCAAATTACTGCCCTGTATGTGTCTATAAGAAATCCGGTATGTTGTGACTTGTGAGAGAAAGACATGATAGTTAATTCATTCCAATAACTTGACACGAAAGCAAAATTTGAAAGATGGATATTTTGTAGTTAGTTGAATAGTTGGGGATAAGATTTCTATTGAGATGAGTTGTGCCATGTATTTAGCAAAATGTGTTTCAGTGGTTTCATGGGAAAGGGGTGTGGCGGTGGTGGATGGATTGTCATATATAAATTGTACTTGTCAAAAAAATTTCAGGCATGGACTTTGGCATAGCTTTGGACACTATAACATATTTGTTTGTGTTTTTTATGCAGCTCTTTCTCCTATAAGGGATAGTCTTGAGGATTGCACGATTGATTCCATGCATGCAGAAGCAATATGTTCTGCTTTAAACAATGTTGCTTCCTCTAGTGGGCAAAACTCTCATCAATCTGGTGGCTGGACATCATCTGATGACGAAGCAGATCTTGTGGATCAAGACGATCAAGGTTCTTAATTTACTCCTTTTGTTGTTTTGATGCGTCATATGCATTTATTCTCCTTTTGCTTTGACCAGACATATTACTTCAAGGTTGTAGTTGGTTCAAGGATATGCAGAGGGATGTGTAGAACAAAAGGGATGATGAAGGGATGTATATTACATCCGTCTTGTTGTTTCCATAGGTCATATGCATTCATTCTCATATGCATTCATTCTTCTTTTCCTTTGACCAGACATATTACTTTAAGGTTGTGTTTGGTTCTAGGATTTGCGGAGGGATGTGTAGGACAAAAGGGAAGATGAAGTGATAAGTTATATTTACCCTTTGGTTTCACTGCCACTTTCTGTAGATTGTTTTGATTATTCTAGCAAACATGCGTGTAAACTCTTGTTTTGCACCTATGTCATGCAACTAAAAGAATCTCAAATTCATACAGAATGTACTGTAAGTTCTCGAGGCAGAAAAAAAAGAGCTTAAAATGGAGGAAATAAGTTGGAATTTTCTTACCATTTTGATCATCAGCTACAGTATTTCTTCATGAAGTTGTTTTCACTATTTTCTTATAATCTTGTTTGCTTGATGATTACAACCTTATGAATGCAATTCATTTGCACCATTTTTTCCTTCTTATATAGCCTTTGAAGTACTGCAATCACGGATTCATTCCTTAGATGGCCTCTCTTGTTGAAATTCATGAGACAATTGGGGAGACATGCTTTTTTCTTTTATTTCATGTCCTTTTTGGTGCAGCTGATGCTGCTAAAACCTCTTCGAAATGTCGTCCTAATTTTGACCAATGGGTGGTGCTTTTGGTTCTGCACATCCATTTTGTTTCACAGTTTTGTAGGATTCAATAACAGATAGGAGTGGCATGAGCTTTAGGGAGCTCAAACTAGTATGAATAATCATGCATGAAAACTGCCAAATCTTATGCAGTTGTGTCAGCTGCTACTGAACTCTTGGTTTATGCGTCCGTTTTTCGGTGTTAAAAGTCCAAAGTAACTAATAGCTGAGCTCGACAACAAAACGGGGTTTCAGCCTCGTCTCCTACAACTTGTTTTCGTCCTTCGCTTGCCCTACTTCTAGGATAGATAGAAAAGGAGCCTAGGTCACTTAGTTCCGTTAGGAATTCCAGAGATAAAACGCAAAGTCAAGTTCCCTAATTCTAGTGAAGCGATATCTAGGGCTCTGTAGATACCTACCGGCAAATCCGTGCTTCCTTCAATTCAAGTTTTCATTCCTCAATCCACCGATTCATTTCTTCATATACCTCCCCGCGAATAGATAGAGACAAATAGTAATAATGAAACCACATCTACAAAATGCCAGTAACATGCGGCGAATGTTACGATGAAGTTCCTATGGGAGAAATACGAATCATAAAATAGAGAACATTAGCTGAAGAGCTCCATTTCGCTCCCTTCCATAATATAGTTGAATTTCTCCTCACCATTTGCCCTTTCTGTAATCAAATTTGAAGTACTTGTGTCTTGAATTCCTAAGAAGTTAGAAGATTCCATTTGTCCAGATTCAGGAATTATTAGCAGGGTCACCTCTCCAAACAAAAGGACAAGTATTAGCAGAATCAAGTGACAGAAGGACATCATACCAAAGTTGTACATTTAGGACTTCGATATGGTTTTTATTCTGTTTATCGCATCGAAGGTTATGTTCTTTTTTGCTTTTTGGGGACTTTTTTTCATTCTTCTTGGCACCTACGGTAGAGATCGGAGGTATTTGGCCCCCAATAGGCATTGGGGTTTTAGATATTGGGAGATCCCTTTTGTTAATACCCTTATTCTCCTTTCATCCGGAGCTTCCGTAACATGGGCTCATCAAGCTATACTCACAGGGAAAGAAAACGAGCAGTAGCTACTGTTTTACATTCTCTAGTGTTAACTGGCTGCAAAGGAATGGAATTTTATCAAGAACCCTTCACTATTTCAGATAGTTTTATCGTTCTACCTTTTACTTAGCAACTGCCTTTCATGGTTTTCATGTGATTATAGGTACTCTTTAGTCTTTTCTTGATCACATGTGGTATTTGCCAATATCTTGGTCATCTGACCAAGGAGCATCACGTTGGCTTTTTCTTCTAATACTTGTCCTTTCTTCGGAGAGGAGACGCTGCTAATAATTCCTGGAAATAGTGTCTTAATTTTGACTGATGGTGTTTTTGTGGTATCAAACAGATAGGAATGTCATGAGGTTTAGGGAGCTCAGGCGAGCTCATTACGATGAATTCCAAAAAGTGAAGCAACTCAGGCGACAAGGTTCCTCGCTTGAAAATGCATCTTCGGATGAGGATGATGAGAAATACAACGGGAAGATTGTCTCACCGTCGTCTTTAACAGCTGGTGTGAAAGATGCAGAAATTGAGGGCATTGACAATGTTTCACATTCTCCACCTAATGGAACTTAGAATTTGATGTTCAAATAACATTCTAACACATTGTTGGTTTTATGGCATTCTTACAGTTTCATCTGGTAATCAGATATATACTATTGGCTTCATTTGTATTTTTCTGAAATGCAATTTTGCTTCTTTTTCCCCTTGTTACTGCCTTGATTAAGAATTTACCGACAAAAACTCTTCCATCGTCTGGACTCCCTTTCCTTCTCATGCTATGCTCTCCTAGGGTAGGGGGAGCTGTATGTAAAGGGGTATCTCATTTGGTCATTAGCAATTGTCTATGTTTTCTGGCATTAGCATACAAAACTTCACATATTCATTCAACAAACATTTGAATTGTGATTAGACATCATTTTATAAGTTCTCCTTGTATATATTGATGGTGTCAAAAATCGAGTCATGGCTCTGAGTACCCAGAATGTCATTGCAAAACAAGTTCATAGGCCGGTGGTGCTTCTAGTTGTGTACTCTCCACTCGTTAAGCTAGTCGAAGGAAAAGAAAGTGTGTGTATACTCCGTATTCAAGTGCGTACATCTAAAGGTGACGATAGTGGTAAATATTTATAGCACTCGTGATGGATGATTTTCAGGAACCTAAAGATTATCGTTTCTTAATACGGAGAGAGCGACCAATAACTAGAAGCATCATCCTAGAGATTTGGTGTGATTTGCTCACACATTTTGCGAGTTCTTCGTAGTGTAATTCTCAATGTATCCCGCCGAGCAATATCTAGTACCACTATTCGAGTGTCAGCTAATACAAATGTGTTCAAAATTATTTGTCGATGCACTTAGAGTCTATATTATTTTGAAAGTTTCCCTCCACGTTTATAGAACAGTTTCGAACTCATTTGTTTTTTAATGTACCTATGAATTTTGTGTGTAGATTTGCTCAAAACCCGATAAGTGAAATTTGTACGGTTGCCAAACAGCACATTAAATCCCGACCCCGCACACTCGGCTGGCACTCTCTTAACACGACAAGGCCATTGTGTCCAAGTTCCTAGAGAGAGAGAATCAATGTCAACCTTAGCCTCCCAAATCTGCGATCAGATAAGTTCCGTCTTCACCAAACCCACCTCCACCCCACCGCCTCTAGACGTCATCGTGGAAGAAATCTCCGGCGCCGCCGCCCGTAAAGGCAAAATCTTCGTGTACGGAGTGGGGCGAGAATGCCTTATGCTCAAAGCACTATGCATGAGACTGGCCCACCTAGGACTCTCCGCCCACTGCGTCTTTGACATGACAACTCCCCCGATTTCTTCCAACGACCTCCTAATCGCCTCCGCGGGGCCGGGTGGTTTCTCCACCGTCGACGCGATCTGCGGAGTGGCTCGATCGAACGGCGCTCGGGTGTTGTTGATCACAGCTCAGCCAGAGTCCGGATCGTCCGTGGTGTACGCAAGCGTAATTGCTCATGTTCCGGCGCAGACTATGGCGGATGACGGCGGAGTGGGAGAAGAAACTCGGCGGCCGTTGCTTCCTATGGGGAGTTTGTACGAAGGGGCTCTGTTTGTGTTGTTTGAGATGGTGGTTTTTCAATTGGGTGATGTTTTGGGGGAAAGTTCAGAGGCAGTTCGAGCTCGTCACACCAATCTAGAGTGAGAAACCCATCTAGAGTGAGAAGATTTGTTGGTTATCAGTGATATATGAATAAATCTCTTCTCTGTACATGTTTGATATTCCGACTTAGATGTGTCCGGAAGTTCGATCCACGTGAAAAACATAATGTTTTGGAGAGCCATTTGATGCACATGGAAAAGTCTGAAATCGTTCGACGCACACGGTTTTAAACACATTTGTATCTGAATTTGATGTCTCGTGATTCTAAATATGAAAACTATATACGTGTAAAATGGATGAACTATGGATGAACTTTCTTTAATAGCAGCTCATGTTCCCATTTACCAGATGAATTCTCTTGGCGCACCATATAATTTTCCCTTTTTTTTTGGTTGGATAGTTGAGATATTCAACCGGCATTAGAATTATCTCCAGCCTAGTATCGATTAGTTCTCAGGACAACAATTCCACCATATCTATTTACGGAGGTCCTAATTAACCACATAATTTTCCTCAGGTTCTCTTTTCCCTTTGATCGGATGCGGATCTCGATCGTACACTCAATGTCAGTTCCGACGTTTAAATTATTAAAGTCCAACCTCAATTTAATTGTTAATTTAGTATTAATAATAATTTTTTTAATAAATTTTTATTTTTTTATATTTATATAAAAAAAATTTGTTGCCCAGCGCCGATGAGTTATACAAGTACTGGAACTTGTGGGGCTTACCCCAGAACCGGCTCTGCATACACCGCTTATACCCTCCCCTCCGCCATGGAAGACGTGGGAGATCCTCTCGTTCAGGCCAATTTTTCAGGGGAAATCAATCAATTTGATCGAGTAGCAAAAAGGTTCGGTTAATGGCCTGGTTAATGGAGAATATTGAACCTAAATCTAATGATTTTATAAAAGCTACAACTCTTTATGTAGAAACCTCTTTCAACTCATTCAAGGGATTCCGTCGATAGAAAAGTCAGATGCCTCTCTGTAAGTTATAATATTTTGTTTGAATAGATTTTGTTCTTCCCATTTTCTACTCTTTGTGATTCAGTCAATAGAAATATTAGATGACCCTCTTGCAGGTTAAAACTATTCTTTCGAATAGATGTCGTTCTTCTCATTTTGTTGTTGCAAAACCTCTCCTTGGGACGAAGTTCTTTTGAATAGATGTCGATCTCCTAAGTTTTCGATGCGAAATATCTTATTGAGCTAAATTTCGTGCCTATTTAAAATTTTGTTGTCGGATATTAAGAAGACCGTCTAAAAAGTGGGAGAGTGACTTACATTGCTAGTTGATAACTTCCACACTTTTTATCAACTCTTTTCAATTACTGGCTCAAGTATTAAATTTTCTTTGAAGTATCGTGAGCCAGACATGTTTCACAAAAATCTTGGTTAATTTGAACATATATAGTTGAGGAGCTCAAAATGGCTGAGCTGAGCTCAGCTTTCAGTCTCTCAAGGCTTAACTTCTTAGCACAGAATCGCTCAAATTCAACCACTCGGCAATATATTTTGAATTGTTAGCTGAAATTTAGTCTTTGGATCACAAGCCACTCGGTCCAAAAGAACCAGTGTAGAATTTGCTCGGCAAGATCCCGACAGAACCCTTAGTAAATGACTCACTCCTTCCTGTAATGAAATTCTGAACGGAATCAACTGCGATTAGGTGTCCTAAAATTCTCTACCATTCGTCTATAAAACGGATCACCGGGTCAAGACCAAGCTACTTCAAAAGTTATCATCTACATATTTGCAACGACATACACTCAACTCTTATATACTCGAGATTTATCTGGAGAGATCTTTTTACCAAAAATACCCATGATCTTTAAACTTGCGTGCACGAACTCACCTAGAGCTTTGGGAGTCAGTATTCAATTTTCGACATCATCGATAATAAGCGGCATGACTCTCCTCAAAATCATAAAAAAGTTATTTCCATGACATCTTCTACTCTAAACGCAAGCATTAATTAGTCATACAAATCACCACTTCTTTGCTAATAATCTACTGCTACTGCTGCTACTACGATCAGCTATTACAATGGATTCGCTCATCACTACCAGAAGCATGTTTCCCATGAAGTTGGATTTAGGAGGCGCCCAAAGTGACGGACATGGACTTAGTTTCTCCCATTTCATCCGGATTGTGGAACCACCTGCGCAAATAGACACAACTCTTATGATTTTAGCAAGCGTTACGTGGGAACCGAATCAAACGAGGAGTGCGTTGTTCAAATTTGCTTCCAAAATTTGTCTAATTTTTAAAGAAGTTTGGTCATTTGAACAATCAATCCGATGGTCAATGAGATTTAATAAACCGCTCATATTCACAAGAAGTTGAGATTATCAATGAGTTTGAAAACATAACAAATGGAGCATTTAGGGGCGCGTTGCGCTTATTCCTATTTTTGTTTTTCTCAAGCTGATTTAAAAGGGTCAAAAGGTATGACTAGAAAATAATTTTCGAAAATCTATTACACACACAATCGATTGGGGTTTCACTGCACTATCTTAGAGCATTTTCAACAACCTAGTTAAAACATCATTTTAGCTATTTTGAAGAGGAAAAGCTCAGAAATTGAGCTCTAGCAAACTAGGGGAATGACTGACTATTCTAATGTAAGCTACAGTAATTCTCTGGATGTGAAGAGAAACTGTAAACAAGCATCTTAATTTTATAATAATGTTAAAATTAAGTATTAAGGATTTGATTTGATATGGTCAATATCCTTGATTCTTTCCTTGATTCAAGTTAGGCATGTGCGATATCCATGCTCCAACTTGAGGGGGAGTGTTAAAATTAAGGATTTGATTTGATATGGTCAATATCCTTGATTCTTTCCTTGATTCTATCCTTGATTCTTTCCTTGTAAATGTTTGTACTATATTATTGTGAGACTACAATGAATGAAATAATCAGAAAATTATTCTACAATTGTGTTTATTTGACAAATAATTTCTATTCTCTTTCTCCTAGATCTTCTTTTCAATTTACTCTGACTTGTACAAGAAGATATATCCATATGTATATGTATCTAATAGGTCTGTAATTTTTTATAATACTTGAATAGGAATACGAGAATAATAAAGAGAATTGTTGGAGTACGCACGTAAATCACGATTAGTTAAATTAAAATTTACTTTTTAATTAGTTATTTTGACTATCTAGATGCTCTTAACAATCTTTTGTCCCATACGTTTGTACTGTTGAAAACGTGAATTTGTGGAAGTTATTGACTTGGGAGTTAAAAATCAATTAGTGAATTGACTCTAAAGTCTTTTTTCAACTCTCACTATTAAAAGCTTTGAAGATATGGAGATTGGCATGAAATCTACTTAGAAGATCTCTAGTAACGATTTTTCTTGTCCCAATAATAATCACTCCCTCTAAAGTCTAAATTGTTATAGTTTTGAGTAAAGAAAAACAGGGAGAAAGGCCAAAACACTGATAGAGAGATTAAGATTTAAACTAAAATCTTTATAAACTTTTCCAAATATAATATCTCATATCCATTAATGTATTCGAATTAAAAAAATCTTTTCCAATAATGATGATGAGTGTGTGTGTGTGTGTTTAGGGTTATCTTGGAGGCACAACATGTATTAGGTGGAATTAAAGAGAGGGGGGAGCGGACCAATTGAAAAAATTTAATTTTTCTGAGACATATACTCTGAGATAGTCATTCCGTAGCCTTTTATTGCTTCAAAAAAAATCTAGAAACGCATTTTTTTAGTATACAAATTCAAATATAAATGTGTTCAGAATCATTAAATGCACGTAAAATTTACATTACACATTATTTTAAAGAATTTTTTACATGCATCTAATAATTTCGAATACATCCACTACTCTTATTGCTTTAGATTTATGTATACATGCGTGAGAGTGGGAATGTACCTGATCTGGTGATGAAGTGTGGGGCCGAGACGATGGTCTCTTCGTTTTCTTGTCAGTACTTGTTTTCGGGGCGGACATATCTATTTCATGGAAACCACATTCAAAGCTAAAGTGATCAGAAGAGGGAGCGAAGAAAAGAGCAAAAGATTTGTAAAGTGAAATGAATTACAAATATCTTCCAGGCATATTTCCAGATCTTTTGCGAATTGATTCGACCATTGGTCAAAAGGCGCCAATTACGTGCCAGTAATTGATTATTAAATGAAGTTAGTTTCACAGAAAATTACGTAACATAATTGTTGTTTGGCTTTAACGAAGATATTTACTTTAACGAAGATATTTTTCCTCTCCTAAAGTCTATCTGTCACTTAAACGCAACAACCGCACCACCACCGGCCCACGGCGGAGATTTCTCATTAACAAAAAGAAAGAAAAAATCATATCGTTTACATATCCTTTGTTTCGTTACAGATCACAGTAATAAGTTAGTCCTTGGAAATCTTCCGGCCGCCCAACGACCTGTACCAGAGTTTTTACGTACGCTCGAGCTCGGTTTTTGGTTGGAATTGGGGATCAGATTCGGCAGAGGAAAGTCCAAATTGATGGACTGTAAACGGATATATTTTTGGGAGAGAATTCCGAACAAATATAAAGCGTATAGATACAAATTATTGACTTATAATGCAAAATTGTGTTCTAAAATTCAAAACATACATCGTTTTTTTCAGAGTCCATTCTTCCTTTCAGCGAATCTAGCTTCCTTTGGAAACACTTTCCTTTTGCAAGTTCTTAAAAAGTTGAAAAGTAATTTCAAAATTCGTCATCGAGGCGGAGTGATCAATTTACCTGAGGATGAATGCCTTCTTCTATTCTCCGGTTTCAAGTCCAGAGTTGACTCAGAACTGTCTGGTAAATGACGATCGAGGCGGAGAGGACGACCGTTGTTTTCAAGCATTGTTCGGACGAAGGAATCCTCCATTGATTTCAAGTAGTGCATGTGCCTCTCGTTCGTCCAGCACATACTTGGATCGTTCACTCTCTTATTTTCCATTTGGAACTAGTAAAAAATGTTGTTGATCGCCGGAATTAAAGATCGCCGGTGGCTAACGGAGTATTTCCTGAGGGGAAAGAGAAGTATATGGATTTCAAAAGTGAGATATTTTGGTGTTTTGGTTGCTGCCTTTATAGAGCTGGGGCTTCCATTTAGTTAGCTTTTTTTAGAACCATGTCTACGAATTGATATGTGTTCGAAATTGTCAGATGCACATGAAGTCTACATAATTACATAGAAACTCATGTTGTAACGATCCGTTTCTGTCTTGTACAATACTGTTCGATTTTATTGCTCAAACTCCATAAACTTCCCAATAGGTCACTTATCATTGAATTGTTCCAGGACGAGCACGTTTAACTGTGAAGTTTCAATAGATTTTGACACCCACATGGCTTTTAAAAAGCCTTGTATAAAAAAAGTTCAGAATCTTATAAATATCATCGAACTTATATCTACCAAGCAATATGAGACTATTAACCATCCATTCAAACGTCTCACTGAGACTCCATCTCATGGATACCGGCTTCACAGCTGGCACTACAGCCTGATTGAGGTGTCACACACGTGCATCCAACGATTCCAAACACATCTGTATCTAAATGTGCACAGAACATTAGTGTTCCTAGATTATTATTTTTTAATCTGCAAATGGAATCGTTTAAACACACACTATTATACAAAATTATGAAATATCAAATAATAATAATAATTATTATTATTAAAAATAATAATTTAAACTCAATCTTATTCGGAATAAAATTAAAAATTAAAAGATTTAGGGAGATAATGTAGACCCCAAGGCATGCAGGCTAAAGTATGAATGGAGATTCCCATTTCAATTATGTTGAAAATATCTGAGGCTAAATTCGATGGCAGTACAAGAGATATTTTTGAGACAGGATATGGGCCACGTTTTCTTTTCCCCAAACTCTGGAGAATAAATTAAAGTCTCCCTTTGGAAATTATTTTTATTCGTAATGATATATACTTTTTCTAGAGCATACTATAGTTCCAGGTGACGAAAAATAAAGATTAAGATGTCAAAGTTTTTTTCGTCGATGTGAATTCTTCGGAGAGATCACCCTGTTTTCTGTAGAGTTACTTATATTAGTTAAGCGATCAGCAACGGTACTGTCATTCTGCATGTCAAATCACTAATACTGATTTTCATTCATGCTCAATAGGTGAGTCTCATAGTCAAGCTCGAAGGCCAATCTCTATATCTGGCTCTGGAAAAACCTTGCACACTTTCATTACCTTTTGGGAGATCTACGCTTCATAGAAACTTTCTACCTGAAAGCTGAAACTGTTCTTTAGCTCATAGGTTCTCATGCAAAGTTAGAGTTCTAACTCTTTCACGTTGGTTTCTCACTGATGGCTCAAGTAGTATCTTACTAAAAGATGGAGCCAGGGGGCCAGTATGGGTGGTCGTCCCTAGAAAGGAAAAAAAAATTATTATTAAATAGGAAAAAAATTTCTATGAAATATATAGGCTCATTCCTGTTAAATATTTTGATTTTTTTTATCTCGAATACATATGTGCTCCTGCGTGGAGAAATTTCTAACTCCGTCCCTCTCACTAATGACTCGGGCATTCCAATGTTTTTGTTGTTTATTTATTTTATTTTTTCATTCGTTTTGACTAGAATAACTAAAAAAATATTAAAATATAAAACGAATCTAAATTATAAGACTAGACAATTTTAAAGACATTAAAGCTAATAAAATTTGAATTACTTTTGTCTTTGTTGAATTTTTATTGTAATTTTGAACATAATTCTTTACTTTGTAGACATTAAAGATGCTCAAAACGAAAGATTAATCCACAACATTCAAAGCAAATTTAATAAAAATATATTAAAAGAATAATGACAATATTATAAAATTTAATAAAAAAGGACTCAATAAAGTGTCGAATAAAAATCTCCCAGAACTTTATTATGTGATTGCGACTATTGCAATGCTGTGGGGTCTCCGCAAGGACAGCAAAAAAGTAAATGATAAAGTGGGCGTGGTGGAGTTTATTTTTTCGGAAAATTGATGAAAAATATAAATATACTGTAAATTGATCTATTGAATTTGGGCTAATTAATTTATGATTTATTTATTTTTATAGTGTTAATAGGTTAGCTCATTTCAATAGATGAAATTGTCTTTATTAGTTATTTCTCTTGTCCTCCTATTTTTAGCTTTCTTCGCAATCGTCGTCGCCGTTCATCACACGCCCTAGATCTTTCGTTTCCTGTGAACAACAATGGTGGGAAGAGTTATGAGGATGAAGAAGAAGAACAACCATGCAAATAGATTTTTCATCCAATTTCTGTCGAAAATTCGAAGGGTTTGAATGAACGGGATATCGGAGGGTCTCGGGATAATCGAAAAGTCTTGATCGTTTCACACCCTAAGAGTCACCATAATGTCTCATTCATGTAGTATCCAAGGAACTCGTTCATGTACTACTATCTAAAGGTCATTCCGTTTCTAACTCCATTTATTACTAGCAACCCAAAGGCCTTTACATACTAAGCTCGTTTTTGGTATTGCTGTAGTACATCGAACGAAATTTTGTTTATCCCGAGTTCATTCTTCAAGTGAGAGAGAGTCACGTACGAATAAGTTTAACAGGCGAACAAGGTTAGATGTTACCTAGTTCTTGGAGCCGTTTTACTCTGGGAGACGACGCCAAAGCTATTCTCCAACACCCACGGTGAGGCAACGATTTAGTTTTAAGGAAACTGTGTTAAACAAAGAACTCGGTTCAGTAACACCATATTTATTTTTATATTTCGATTCTTGTATTGTATTGTAGTTTCAATTCTGTATTTATTGTCAATTCTGTATGAATCGATCAACGTCTGCATCTTCGTCATTTGCCTTTCATCATGTTAGCTAAGCTAATTATTTAATGCAAGGATATTTTTGAAATCAATGCGTCAAAAAAATTTCGACTGAAATTTATTATTAGATGAACTAATTAGATTACAAGTCACTTATTAGCTTAATAGCTCTCAAAAATCTATCAATAAAATATATTATTAGATGGGCATTTCCGTTGATATTTCCATATCTATAAATAAAATATACTTCTTATTTTATTCTAAAGTATCACCCCACGATAAAGTGCCATAAGTCAACCTCCATCCTTCGCACTAATATTTTAAATACCGGATCGATTTGGGTACTAATTTTTTTACTAGTACGATACGTATCGGTATCGGTCATGTACCGGGTACCATATTGGATTTACCGCAACTATCAATATATATATATATATATATATATATATATATATATATATATATATATTAAGTTATATAAAGAAAGTCCAAAAAATTAATTTTTTCCGCATGCAACTCTTAAAAAAAATGGCCGGTATTAGCTGGTATTGAGAATGGTACAATATTAGAGATACTTGGTACCGTTTTTATGCCAAAATGGTACGTACCGATCGGTGGTATTTATAACAATGCTCCATACACAACGTACAACTTCATTCTTTGTTATCTCAAAAATTGGAGAATTAGGTTTTATAATGCACTAAAGCATATATTTAAAATTGTGGTTTTTATTATCATATTTTTTTTCACGTTTTACTACTTGGTGTTTTAATAGATTTTACAAACATTGTTTTTTGTATCCTGAGTAGATATTTAAAATAGGGTGGTCCTCATGTATCGAATTTAAAGGGATACAGAAGAGTGAGCTGATATTTGAAGAGTATTGATGATAGTGTCGCAATAGTTTTACAATTAACCTAGTATGAGAAGAGTTGTTTATTTGTACAATTAGTCATCACGCTTGATTGAAAAGTCAATCGCACAAAGTTAATGTACGTCGAATTATAACTGAATGCCTGTAAGTCTTAATTCGGACTAGAATCGAACTTTTCTAGCATTTTGAAAGGGATCACGGCTGAAGGAGCAAATCCCGTCCGATAGAAGGCATAAATGGAAGGCCTTCTTAAAACTCTGATTCTAGTCAGGACTTGGTCTAGGAAAGAGTAGGTCAAAGAGTCGTTCAAAATTTCGGAGAGGGAGGCCAGCTAGGTTTCTCTCACCACCGTGTCTTGGCAATGACACACCTTGTTCTGCTGGTAATACAATTTTTGCAATTTCATCATGTCTTGCCGTGTACTTTCATACGCATAAATATTTTCAATACTTTTAACATTTGACAATTGAAACAGCTCAGGGATATGCTCTTGTAGTGGTAGAACCCTAGAACCATCTTCTATACACTTTTTTTTATATATATATAGAAAGAGAAGATCTAGAAAAATCTGTTTAATTTGGTCAAGAATATTTAAGAGTTCAAGTTAATTAATATGCCCTTGGAAAATGACTCCCCACCAAATATTAAAGGGTCTCTTTCCTTCTGTTTGGATAAGCCTTTAGAATGTTCCTCAAAATAATATTAGAAAGGGCTTGATCCAAACAGTGGTTCAAAATGCTGACAGGAACTGTTTGGATCAAGCTCTTTCCGGTAATATTTTGAGCTGATTTTTTGAGGGTACCCTTAAAAACATGTTTTAAACACATTGAACGGTTCGGATCATCAAAATTTAATCGGGAATGAAGAGTTTAGACGTTGGTCTAATATTGGTCTAAAAAAGTGTTGGTTCATATAGCCTTTCCCTATATATATATATATATATATATATATATATATATATATATACATGGACAATCTTATACGGATTAGAAAAAATATTAAAAGAGTTCAAAAAAATATTATAAATGGTTATAAATAAAAGAGTTAGAGAGTAATAATAATTATTTAAAACAGGGTGGGGAACAGGGCGGAGGTACCAAGCCCCGCCTCCAACCCGTTCTCCATTTTTTTTACTTTCGTCTTCAAATCCAACTCGTTCTCAAAAAAAATTCTCGAAACTCCAATTGAATGGATCGAATCAGAGCGGAGTGGATGGAATTGCCATTTCTAAGCCCACCTTACAGTTTCGAGTCTTTTCTAAACAGAATAAACAGATTTACATTGATAATAAAAAGTTTATCAAAGTAGAATTTGGGCTAGGTTAACTAGAAGTTTTGAAAGCGACAAGAGTTGTAGTAGATCTTCTAAGCCTTTAATTCAGTTGAATTCAAAGAGAGGTGGATTCCTCGAGCCTCACAGGTAGTCATAAACTCATAAGACACGAAGAGTTTCACCCTCCAACAGATGAAGAGTGTTATCAAACTACTTGGGTATGAAAAATGCGGATTTAGGTATCCGTTTGAAATTAACTTGCTAGGTAAACAAACAAGGTTTGAAATTATTTTGGCTCTCATTAAAAACTCAACGCAGTATAAAACGTATTCCCTAATGAGTCTGTCTGCCGCTATCTTTCATAGCAAAGCCTTTATTCAGCTAATATAGAAATCTCCCATGCAGGCGAAGGAAATGCATTTATGATATTGGTGGTATTGAAATCCATTTAATCCATTTCTAACCCTCAAAGTCCTAGTTTGATAAACAAGCTCGTTTGTTATGAGATGTTGAGTAAAATGCGCATCAAACCATCACAATACACGATCTTGTAATGAACAAATTGGCAACTTAAAGGCGCCCGTCTGATATTGTTTTGATAAAAAATTACTGTATTCACTTTTAGCCCGTAAATCGAAAGTTGTTCTTCCCATAAAGGGGATGACGTGAGACATTCCCATTATTATCAACTAAGCCTGTGAAATTAAGTTCCAATATGTCCCTGCAGAGTAGTTTTAAAATTTTAGAATGAAGAATCTTTAATTATGGCAAAGATAATTATGAATAGAAACAAAATTTCCTTAAAATCTTCAATAATGTTTTAGTTTCTTTGACGAGAATAAACTTTGACTCAACTATAATTTGACAAAAATGTTAATTGCAAGATATTCCGAATTTTCTATCTATGCCTTTGAGGAGTACTTAAACTAATCGTACTGATGAAACGGATTAATGATCGTCCCCCCGGCTGACCTGCAAAAACAACTTGACACCGGTGTGGTATCTTGCCAACACCCCTCCGATGCCTAAGTTAGCTTTTAGGATGGAGGAATAACGTAGAAAGACTGGTAGGGTAAAATTGGACAGAATGCTCGTACCTTGTACCATAGAGCTGTCTTCATTATATAGAGACTTTGTTGGAGCCAAATCAGGGAATGATGGGATCATTCCCTGATTTGGTGGAGCGAATCAAGGCTAGTGGCCTCCAATTAGGTAACTAAATCTCCCACGATTATCCTTGCCTTAAACAAGGAGATCTGGTGGAGATAGGGCGTGAGATGTGGAGAAATCCATGGGATCCTCCTTTCCTTGTGGGGCGATCTGTTTTAGGCAGATAGATCCCAGGAAGTATGGAGAATGACCCAGTTGAGTAGTTCAAACAATGGTTGAGCTGAGCAGACCAGACAGTGGCTGAGCTGAGGACATCAGACAGTGGCTGAGCTGAGGACACCGAGCAGGTAACAGAACTGAGCAGATCAAAGGATGACTGGGCTGAGCTACTTGCTGACCGACCAGAATACCAACCGGCTCAGTCCACACGTCATGACCTATCACGTACAAATAATTTAACTCAAAGGATTCAATGCATGATTCGGGATGTCTTTCCCTACAAATAGAATTCCTGATAATTTGACATGCTTTGAGTTAATGTGTGCAAGTAAGTTTAAACAATCTTTTGACTTAAATTTGAGCATGATTGGCAAGGCTAAATACTGTTTTACTTAACTTTGGATCATGATCAACTCAATCAAAATTCACTTAAAATAAAACTCGTACAAGTAAAAGAATTATTTATTAATCATTACCTGTTCACTTTTTTTTTTTTTTTTATAACCGAGGTATCCGGCCGGCTTGAGGCCACGTGCAGGCATTACCTGTTCACTTATTTAGCTTATTTGTGTTATGTTAATTATTTATTTAAAAAAAAAACAAGATTATCAAACGAATCTTAAATTAGAATACTTGTTTAAAGTCTATAAAATTCGAAAAAGTCTAGAGACACGACCTTTTATACAGATTCAAATACAGATGTATTCTAATTCATCCAATACACGTGAGCCCATGTTATTTAAAAAAGCCATAAATATATTGAACGATTCCGCACACATCTATGTAAAGAAGTTATGTGTAGACTTCTTTATATTATTCTCATACTAAATTTACAAACTAACTCAACATCCCACCCAAAGTCCATGAAAGCACCATGCGTGGAAAATATGGATTTGGAGAAGATGTAGTGCACTTCTTTGTAGTGTGAGTGTGGTGTAAATAAAACAACGTAATTTTATCACCTTTGCCCTCAAAACTATACATTTTGAATTCATGCATTTTTATAATAATTTACTCAATAAATTAAAACGATGTAATTTTGCTCTTTTTTTCCTGCACAATACACTCACTACAAGAAAGTGCACTACAACTTACTTGAATCCGAAAAAAATATATACTCAAAATTCTATTGTGCATTGTGTACAGTGAAATCTGCACGCGTTAAAACAGTACTGTTTTGATTATCAAAAAATTGTTCAAACAATTTACCATTATTTTTTTAGTATTTAAGCAGCATTTGGCCAATCAAAATAGTATCAATTTTAACCCCAATGGGTTGTCCGAATGGAGATTGGGGCGAACTGTAAACCCAGACGTTCTGAAGTCGAATCTTGACAACTACAAATTTTGGGGCCCCTGGAGATTTACCTGGTCGTTAACTTCTGGGCTCCGAGGACTAATCGGCGTTAGGTGAAGGACCCCTCAAGCAATACCAACTTTGTCCTCAAGCTGTACAAATACCTCGGTTATAAAAAAAAAAAATAATAATATCAATTTTGATGCCTATCACATCATATTATACACATGCACAACAGTTCGTGTGTCCAAAATATTATTTCAAACAAGTAACAAGTCGGGGGTTCTAGCTAATTTCTATATCCCATCCAAGGCTGGAAAACGCAACACGTGTAAATTGAAACAGTTCAACAGAGCCTCTTATCCACTGACACGTGTTGAAGAACATTTCTACGAGAAATTTCTCGAAAAAGCATCTTCTAGTTCTTTTAGGAAAAACCTTCTCGTTCGTTCCGCTCCACCTCCACCTCCCCCATCCCATATTTGTACGCGAACCTTCTAGAATTACTTGAAATTTCACGCACACCGTTCCAACACCGCTTATCTCTCTCTCTCTCTTTTCCAGATCTGCTCTACTATCTTCATCTACAGATTTTTGAATCAGGTAGGACTTTCTTTCAATTTGTTCAATTTCGTTGTTTTGATGAGTGTTTTGTTTTAAAGCTTCAAATTTGTAATCTTGTGATTTTTTTTTTTTTCCGTTTAGGTGGAAGACAATGGCTCGACCTCTGGAAGGGAACAGCGGTGGAGAAACGACGTCAGGCGGAGATGCGGCGAGATCCATTCCAACGCCGTTTTTGACGAAAACGTACCAGCTCGTCGACGACCCCAGCATCGACGATGTGATCTCGTGGAACGAAGACGGATCTACCTTCATCGTCTGGAATCCGACCGAATTCTCCAGCCATTTGCTTCCCAAGTATTTCAAACACAATAATTTCTCAAGTTTCGTTCGTCAACTCAACACCTACGTAAGTTATTATGCTGATCTAATCCTTTGTCATATTCGTTGCTGGAATATCCATAGTTTGTCATTCGTGCTAATTAATTACCAAAAAAAAAAAATTGTAGGGGTTCAGGAAGATTATACCCGATCGATGGGAGTTCGCGAATGAATTCTTCCGTCGAGGTCAAAAACGACTTCTCTGTGATATACAGCGTCGAAAAGTCACGACGTCGCCAGCCGTTGCGGTGGCGGCAGTTCCGGTGACTATCGCCGCTCCGCCCACACATCCGGCGGTGGTGCGTATGGGATCTCCGTCGATTTCAGGAGAGGAACAAGTGATCTCATCTAATTCGTCACCGGCGGCAAGTTTTGGCAGTGCTGCAGAGCTTATTGACGAGAACGAGAGGTTGAGGAAAGAGAATATAGAATTAAACAAAGAATTGAGTGCAATGAGGCATTTATGTGATAGCATATACACGATGATGTCGAACTACATGAGTAGTCGATCGGATAGCCGTACTCAGGCGGTGAAACAGCTAGATCTTCTTCCGGCAGCAAGGTGTTTCAGCGACGACGGCCGCTGTAAGCCGGTGGAGGAAAACGGTGCGAGATTATTCGGTTTCGCAATTGGGACGAAGCGGCCGAGGGAAGAAGAGGAAGATGTCGCGGCGGGACAGAGAGAGAAACTGCAACTGCAACTCGGCGGGAAGGAGGTGAAATCGGAGCCGTTGGATAATCGGAACGGGTGCGGTGATGATGAGATGAGATGGTTCAACCGGACCAATCAGAGGAAGGATCCTGTGTAACGTAGTGGAGTAGCGGGTAGGGTAGACTTGACTAGCACGAGGAACATGTAGATTGTAGAGTGTGGAACCTTCAAGAAACTTTTAGGATTTTTTTTTTTTAGCCTTTTGTTTATTCAGGAGTAGAAGCAAGATAAAGTATACTTTCCCTAAGGCCCCGTTTGGATGGGGGATATCCCCCTCTAAAAATTATCACCCCTTATTATTAATTTTGGCATAGTTTGGATGGAAAAAAAGTGCCCCTCCAAAAATTATCCCCCCTCTTATCCCCTCTTACCCCTCTTATCCCTTCTTACCCACTCTTATATTTTCACCCCCTCTCAAAATTATATTTTTCTCTTTTTTATTGTTAACTAAATTTTTCTCTTTTTCTCTTTTTTATTGTTAACTAAATTTACGCGAGCTAAATTATATATATTTTTTTTAACTAAATTTTTTATTGTTATTTTTTTTTTGTTAATTGGTAAAACAAAGTTAAAAAACCCTTAAATTATTCAAAAATAGTCATTTGAGGGCCTGATTGGATAAGGGATTATAGGCCCCATTTGAGTTATAGTTTTTATTTATTTGTTATTTTTGTCTTTATTCATTTCTTTTTACATTTGTTGTTTAAATATCAATATTTTGTAGTTTATTAGTCCGTCTTGATGAAAGGAATCTAATGAGTATAAAATTATATCCAAAAGTTAAAAAAAAGTCACTAAAGACGACGAATAAATACAAAAAATTCTATTTTTTGATTTATTTTTGTCTTTTCTGAATTTTTTTCAAATTTAGCCGATGATGGATAACTTTTCTGAAAGCTCTTGTCGAGATGAATCAACAAATAAAAAAAAATTGATGAAAAATAAAAAATTACAAAAAAATTTCAAATAAAGATGAAAAAAATTTCAATAAATACCACAATAAATACCGCAGTCCAAATGGACCCTATTTTTAGGGGGATAAGTTATTGAGGGGGATAAGATAAGAGGGGTATTATTTTTAAAGGGTTGGCCCACATTGATGTTATATTTATAGAGGGGGTAATAAAAAGTAGATAATTTGGATGAAGTATTAAAAAAGGGGGATAAAATAGTACTTGATTTGAATGAAGCATAAAATAGGGGGATAAGGTTATTTTGTATTTGTAATGAGGAAGAAGTGGTATTATTCTTGGATAATACCCCCTCCCCTCTTTATCCCTCCCCTCTTGGATTATTTTTGGGCACCTCCCCTCCTACCCAAAAATTATTCCCCTTTATCCCTCTCCGGGGGATTATTTTTGGAGGGGTGAAAAATTATCCCCCTGCATTTTTTGCTCCCAAACCATGCTAAACATGTCACGTCGATCCTTTTACCCCCTCCAAAAATTATCCCCCTTATTTTTTCCCCCATCCAAACGAGCAACAATTTTTTTCCTTATCCACCCCTCTTATCCCCCTTTATCCCCCTTTTAAACCTCCATCCAAACCATCTATTTTTTTACCCTCCCTCTATAAACATCACATCAAAGTGGGCCCTCCCTCTAAAACTAATACCCCCTCTTATCTTATCACCCCTCCATAACTTATCCCCTTCAAAATACTCCTCCATCCAATCGGAGCCGAAGATATAATTTCTTCACCTTAGAACATGTAATAGGTAAAACTCATTTTAGGTAAGCAATTACAAAATTATGTCCTTCAACGGTCTCAATTAAAGTTCTTTACTTTGTTTAGTGTTGTCTATTCGCTCGGACAACGATCTAAACACGAAAGTGTGATTTTTTTTCTTTTTTCCTTGTTGAGTCACATGCAGAATCTAAGAAAGCATGGATGAGCTACCACATGTAGGAAATTATAGGCGCGATTTTGGCTAGAAATCTCAATATTTTGTACTAACAAGTGTATGTTTTTTTTTTTTTTTGCAAAAACAAGTGTATGTTTTTGTGAGGAGATTATCATGGCGCAAAAGCTTATAGGGTTTGGTTTTGAAAATAGTTTTATGCCAAACATTGACTTCGATTAAATTCGAATGTATCAATCCTCAGAGGAACATACCCGTTGGTTCATGAGCAAAGGAGAGAAAAATTATTTTAATTAAAGTGTTTTAGAAGTTCATGATTTTGAGTGTGTTTGGAATGTTTGGGAAGATATGGAGAAGAAAGATGAAAGAGTAAGAAATATTATTTCAATTAAAGAGTTTGATAAATAAATAAAGTTATTGAAGTGTTGAAAGAGATGTAACTAATTAAAATTAAAAAAACATATATTGTTCACTGGTTATTAATTCTTTTATTTCATATTGTACATTCCCTTATGGCTGTTTAAATTATTATATGCTTTGTGGAAATGGAAAATCCGCCTGTGTGTGGAAGGGCCTTTCATGGAGCAATATTGCAATTTATAGCAGTAACACAATCACTACCACCAAAAGAATCACCATATCCCTTGTTTCCGGCCCCACCATCACCACCACCACAATTACAATTACTCAAGAAATCTTTCACTATCGTCACTTTGAGAAGTGTTACGGTTTTAGAAAAGTCTTTTTAAAAATGTTCTCGAATTTAAAATTAAAAATTACACATTCAAGTAAATCTACTTCATTTATTTTAAATTCTGAGATATTTTTAGAAAATATTTTTTGGGTTCTTACGCTTTCTCTTTATAATTAGGCTGCCAAGTGCCAAGGATACCACCACAAAAAACTCCAACCACAACTCTGTACGGAAAATACTGCGAAACAGATTCGAACTATACTCTTAATTTTAAAAAAAGACACATTTGTTATTATAAATCATCGGTATTGAAATTACGTACAACACATGAACAATATAAAAAATTGAAATTTACAAACTGCAAATGAATAAGATTTAGATTAAATTGAACCGAGTCATGTGTTTTTACACAGTTTTCTAAAACAAAATCGTTATCTCATCGTGGGTGTTGGAAGTTTATTTCGGCGTCCATCTCTCAAGGTAAAATGGCTCGTCAGTCAAAGAAATACCGGTCTTATGACTGTTTGTCGAATTTTCTTGTGCCTATCTCTCTCTCTCACTTGAAGAAAACAAAATTCGAAAGTTCTATTGTAGACCAAAAAAATTGTGTATATGTCGCACCCCAAAACAAAAAATGGGATTGGTATAATTTGGAGGTGCTGTAATGCCCTTTCTTATAGTGCGCGCATAGTGCATAGTTTTGTCTGTTCTGTCATCAAAATTATATTGTTTTAATCACCATATATTTTAATAACGATTTACGTGATAAGATAAAACGATTTAATTTTGAGGACAAAAGAAATAAAATTATATTATTTTGTCTGCACTACACGTGCCCTAAAAAAATGTACTACACCCTCCATGAATTCCTTTGATGCTTAAGTCATATTTGAGAAGAAAAAGTACAAAAGCATATGCATTTTTATTGGAGCATATATTATGTGGGTTCTGTCTTATACTTTTTATAATTGATTTAGATTTAAGCTGGGGTGTAATTATAAACCCAAAATAGACCGATCTGGTCCGATTTGGTTTGAATATTTATTTTTAAAATTTTGGTTTGATTTTCGATTTTTAACCCATAAGCACTGGACCGAACCGTTTTGATACAAGTTAACCCTAAAAGATAAAACCCCAGGGCAAGAAGCAACTTCAACTCTTTATTTACTTTTAAAAAAAAAATCTTTTTCAAAAAAAATATGTTCCAATTGGACCATTACAATTGGACTTATTCATAGTACATAAAAAATTCTTCAAAAAAATTATTAAATTCATTAAAATGCTTGGCCCATTACAATTGAGTTTCATTTTTTTTTATATGTTTTTAAAAATATGGAATTGGGCCCAACCAAATCAGAAATCGGATCAAATTAGACCTAAATCGGCCAAGCCGAATTGGACCAAATCGATAGACTTTGGTCCAATTTTGATTTGTCATTTGTCCAAACCGAAACAACCGATTTGGAGCAAGTTTTTTAGCCAAACCAAGCCGATTACACTCCTAATTAAGCATATCGTCAAGGTTCCCTCATTATTATTTCCAAATCACTTGTAGTTCCTCTCTAGGGTCCATCTAAGATTCTCTCGAGATTTGTTCAAAATTCTTGCAAGATTCTTTTAAGATATTTTAGAAGCCTCATTGGTTCGATATCTGTTCGAGCCAAATTGTCAACCCAACCGAATACCCAATCTTGATCTTTTTTAAATAAGGTAGAGACCAATTCTTGATCTTGTTTTTATTTACAATTCAATCTTTGGAGAATTTTATCAGTATCTACTTGCTAGCAAAATTCTCTACATTTCGCTTATCTTAAGAATTAGGATTTCAAATCAAGAAAATTAGGGCTTTTTTTTTGAACTGTTAGGCTATTAACCTATGCATCTAGTAGGAGAGGTTCTCACCGAAATGAACCAATTTTGTAAGAAGAGAAATAAGTACATCAAGAGTTTTTGTACTTTTTAATTTGAGTGCATCTTTTGTACGTTTTAGATAGAGCTTACATTTATGAGGTTATGTCACATCTTTTTTATAATTGATTCTTGTTTAAGAGTGCCACCAAACTCGTATTGGATTATTTCAAGATCTTCCGAAAGCCCCATCAGTTGTGTACAGTCTTGGGTTAAGATCCATGGGTTATGTTGGGCCTCTGGTCTTACCGGTTGTGGAGTCTGGAATCCGAGTAAGACTTCTCAATTGCACCTCATGAACCCTTTAGCTAAATTTGCAAAACACTCTACACAAAATTAGTGCCAATCGGAGTTGGTTCTCCGGCGAGTACTCCGACAATCAAGTTAGCCTTTAGGAAGAGTAAAAGCAACTTGAAAGTATAAGAGTTAGTGTGAGCGTGTGTACCTGAGGTTGCAGTGCCGATGGAGTATTTATAGAGTAAGAACTCAATTGTCTGCTAAAGCCTCCGATTGAGAATGTAGCGCCATAGTTCGGGAATCGCAGTGATCTCGCCACGTGTTTCACGTCTGTGCGGATTGAAGGGGCACATCTGCATGTCCAGTAACCACCTTCCCCATGTTCGTCCAATTAACTATCTAAAACGTGGGAAATAAGCTTCGACGTAGTCGTGTTGAGCATAGGTCCTCGACGATTCAGTCGAAGGCCAACACTTGATGGGATATATCCCTGAAGACAAATGTTGACCACATGAGTGTTTGATCAGGCCGACCCGTTGTGCATTCGATATAAACCAAAGCTTGTTATGGCCGCCTAAGCCCCTTGGCCGAGTGTAAATGAAAATTTTATTGGGCCTAGTCTGAATTTGTCCCAGTGTAGATGGTTCGAGGGTGATCGCAGGCCATAAGCTGTACTATTTTGCAGATCCGGCCTACTACACCGCCCATCTCTTCAATTCGACCTAATTATTTTTATCACAAACTTGCTCTTTGTGTCACTTGATAATAACAACAACCCGTCATTTCAACCCATTATAATAAGTCCTCCCAAGCTTCAAGTTCATGCATCCTTGTGTAAATAATAAATATTATGAAGCTCTAAATGGAGGTGGCTAGGTAGCACATGGATTGCATGTGCAGAACCCATGAAAAAACAAAGGATCATGACAATGATTATATAATTATTGGTAGATTCTGTCCAATCATTCTTAACAATGATTTGCTACCATTTGTTTGAAAACATTCCATAGACTTCTTCGAGTCTCTGTTTTAATTTATTTTGTTACCAGATCAAATATTAGTTTATCGTTAGAGCAAATTTATACATACGACTTTTATACATAGATTTAGATATAAATTTATTTTGGAATCGTTCAATACACATGAGGTCTTTTATTTTTTATAGTAGTGTACCGAACGATTTTAAGCATTTATATATTCAAATTGGTACTCAGAAACCTGTGTTTGTAAACTATCTCGTACCGTAAGTTCTCCACATGCTGTGATATTTTTAAACTGTTTAGGCTGGGGATTAAGAAAGAACTTTTACAATTATTCAATGAATAACCAAACTCCATTACATACAAATAACTTACAATCTTTTTCATTGAACGGGTATCTAGACAGATTGAAAAATAATGTAATTTTTGAATATTGCATACAAATGACCTGAATCCGTTCTGATCGACCCCGTTGACATTCCTTTCCATTCATGACTTAACAAAACAATTTGAGGGTGCTGTATCTCCCATTTCTTTATTTAACTCATTCCCCTTTACAATATGTCCCCTCTCTAGCATCCACATTAGTCTCTCTTGAGTTTTTACTTTTCCGTTTTGAAGAGTAATTCTTCCAGATACATTACACATACGCCTCTCTTAATCTCCTTCCTATTTTGAAGAGTCGCTGTAGCCTCCCTATTTAGTGAACGCAAAATTAGAATGATCAATATTCACCATATTTAGAAAGTCCAATCCACGAGACATTAGAAAATATGGTCAAAAGTGAAAATTTCTCTCTAATTTGGTCCAAAAAATAAACAACCCGATATGAATGCTCTGAGAAACAACAAATTACAAATGCGACTTAGGTGAGAGAGAAACTGAAACTTGGAACATTTCATTAATTAACTAGGTCAGCTAAACAGAGACAACTACAATTGCCAATTTCAACATAAACCCTAACCATAAAACGGTTTTTTTACTACTTTGCGTAAAAACCAAACCAAGCCTTGCAAATTTACTCCCCTTTGATAGCTTTCAGTAGCTTGAGTACATGCAGCATCGTCGGTCGATTAACCGGATTATCACACAAGCAAACAGCAGCAATCTGCAGAGTTTGAAGCATCATCTGCTTCGAATCCGCGTTCAGCACCGTTGGATCAAGAACATCAACAGCCCTTCCTTTCTTGATCTTCTGAAAAACCCACCCTGCCAAATTCCCACCTTCAATCTCCTTGAATTCCGGTCCAGTCGGCTCTTTTCCTGTCACCAATTCCAGCAGAATGACACCAAAACTATACACATCTCCCTTGGTAGTGGCCCTCCAACTCTGTCCATACTCCGGTGGAATGTAACCGAATGTCCCAGCTATATCAGTGCTCACATGAGTCTCACAAGCACTGATCAGTCTAGCCAACCCAAAATCTGCGACTTTTGGCTCATAATCCTCGTTAAGCAGAATATTGCTGGCTTTGATGTCTCTATGAATGATGTGAGGAATGAACCCGTGATGGAGAAATGCCAGCCCGCGTGCAGCCCCAGTTGCGATTTTGAGCCGTTTGATCCAGTCTAATACCTCCAGAGCTCCAGTTCTGTTTCTCAACCAAAGATCCAAGCTCCCATTTACCATGTATTCATAAACCAAGACCTTCTCATCCCCAATGGAACAGTAACCCAGGAGCGGGACTAGATTCGGGTGTTTCACCTTCCCTAAGGTTTCCATTTCAGCTAGGAATTCGCGGTGACCCTGTGTCTTGGCTTGGTTTAGCTTCTTCACCGCCACGGTCTTCCCATTGGGCAAATGGGCTTTGTAAACGGTCCCGAATCCTCCATCCCCGATTATGTTGGTTTTGCAGAAGTTGTTGGTGGCTTCTAGTATGTCTACTAAAGTCAGCTTGAGGAGTGGCCGCTCAAACATTGCTATGTTGATGCTTAGGGGCTCCTTTGATTTGCTGCTACTTAAGAAATACATGTTCTGCTCTGTTGAACTGTTCATTTTGCTTTCATCTGTGTCTTCGGGATCGATTCCTCCTCTTCTTCTTGCAGTAACCCATATGCGGATCACGATAGCGATCGACAACGTAATCAAAGCAGTTCCAAGTAGAACTGAAGCTAATCCCCAGAGATCCGAAAACCGCCGCCTCCTGTCAAAGCTCTTGATAGGGCATGGTTCTAAACCCAGAATTCCCCCACACAGATCTTTGTTCCCCTCTAGTGAAACCATTGAGATGTTTTGGCAAATTCCAGTTCTGGGTACCGGCCCTTCCAACCCGTTTTCTGACAAATTGAGGGAGAGCAAATTCTCAAGGGAGCAGATTTTTTCGGGAATCTGCCCGGAAAGCCGATTCCAAGAAACATCCAGGTATTCAAGCTCCATTAGGTTTCCAAGCTGGGAAGGAATCTCTCCAGTAAACATGTTCCGATGAAGATCCAATGAAGACAAGTAGGACATGTTCCCCAACGAATAAGGCAGGTTCCCATTTAAGAAATTGTTACTCAAATTTGCAGCCTCAATCCTCCAAACCATGGAATTCAAAAATAGCTGATCTATATGGCCAGAAAGCTGGTTGTTCTGGACAAACAGACCAACAAGGTTCACCATTCTCGAAAGAGAAGATGGAATTTCACCGCTAAGCTCGTTAAAGCTCAAATCTAAGTGGGTAAGCCCATCTAGGTTCCCAAAACTAGACGGAATCGGACCAGATAGTTTATTTCCTGTCAAATTCAGCTTCACCAAACCACTCAATTGACCTAGAGTTTCTGGTAAAACACCTGTGAGCTGGTTTCCCCCCAGATACAGCCCTTGCAGCGTCATAGAGTTTCCAAATTCTGCTGGAACACCGCCAGATAAGAAATTTCCGGAGAGGTCTAAAGTCGTGAGATTCATCATACGAGAAAGAGACACTGGAATCTCGCCAGACAACATGTTGTTGCTTAGTAGAAGATCCACCACAACTACACAACTTCCCAACTCTTCAGGTATTGAACCGGATAATCTGTTATAAGAAAGATCAAATACTCCATGGTGCTGAACGTAACTAGAATCCGGGATTAGGACTTGGCGAAAATACTTTGATGGGTTAGAAGGGATAAAACCAGATAGGTTATTATGAGAAAGGACCAAGCATTCTAACTGAGCAAGATCGGTTAGTTTCTCTGGAATAGACCCGTTGAGCCGGTTGTTTCCAAAATCCAATGTAGTTAGTGAAATGCAGTTGCCAACCTCATCTGGAATGGTTCCTTCAAAGGAATTGGAGTTCAAACTGAGGACAGAAAGGGATGTGAGATACCCAATTTCCTTAGGAATTGCGCCTCCCAATTGATTGTTATTAAGGACAAGCCTTTCTAGTAACACAGCATTACCAATCTCCACAGGTAATGTCCCCTCCAAAAGATTGGAACTAGCCGCAAACTCCATCAAACTCGTAGAATTCCATAAACTTTTAGGAATTTGACCAGTGAAATTGTTTGAATCAATGTCAAGGACCATTAAGGGAAGCTCAGAGAAGTACTCCGGAATCAAACCTCCAATCTGGTTATCCACCAAAACCAACTCGGTAAGATTCCCACATTTCACAAACGTGTCCATGATCGAGCCCGAAAGGTAATTACTATCAAGATCAAGCTCCATTAGTGAGACCGCGTTGCACAGCTCTTTGGGTATTTGACCAGTTAAAGAGTTCTGGCTCAGACTAATGTGGTTTATATTTGAACAGTTGCCAAGTTCCGGCGGAATATTCCCAGAAAATCGGTTGCTGGAAAGCAAGAGTGAATCGATTTGGTCCCATTTGCCAATCCAGGGTGGCAATGGCCCAGAAATCTGATTCTTTTCGGCTGAAAATGAGACCATGGGAAGATTCGAAAGTTCTTCTGGTAATGACCCAGAAAGTGAATTGAAAGAAAGCATGATTGTCTTCAAATTACTACAGTTTCCGAGCTCAGACGGAATAGTACCGGTAAGCTCGGAGTAAACAAGGTTCAATATACTCAGGTTATGCAGTTTCCCAAATGATTTGGGGATTGAACACTTCAATGGGTTGTAGGAAAGGTCAAGCTTGTTAAGTGATTTGAGTGATGAAATTGTCTCTGGCAATGGGCCTGTGATTGAACAAGAAGGGGAAAAGAAGTTCTGTAGATATGAAAGTTTTCCAATTTCGGCTGGCAGTACGCCGGAAAACTGGTTGATTCCGATGTAAAGGTCGGTGAGATTACTCAAGTTCCCGATTTCAGGCGGAATGGTGCCGGAAAGAGAGTTGTTTGAGACATCCAATACAGTTAAAGATTGAAGCTTTAGAGTGGGAGAGAGAGAACCTGTGAGAAGATTGTTGCCAAGGCCTAGGAAATGGAGATTGGTCAGATTTCCAATCTGGGTTGGAATGTTTCCGACGAGGCCATTGCCCGAGAGGTCAAGTGAGTGGAGTTTCAGCAGATTTCCCAGCTCCGGCGGGATCTTTCCGGTGAATAAATTCGGTCCGAGTTTGAGGGTTTCAAGCTCAGTCAACTCACCGAGTTCGCTCGGTAACTCACCGGACAACTGATTGTTACTGAAATCCAACTCTTTCAGCCGTCGAAGTTTCACTATTTTCCCTGATATTTCCCCGAATAGAAGGTTTGAAGAGAGCTTGAGGACAATGAGGCTAGAGAGAGAGAAGAGAGAGGGAGAGATAGGGCCTCTGAGTGACTGACTTGAGAGAACGAGTGTGGTGACTCGGCCTTTTAGACAGATTACCCCGTCCCAGTGACAGTGAGAGATGCTTGGGGTCCATGAGGAGAGGGAATGTGGATTTTCAAGGGAGTTTTTGAAGGAAAGCAGAAGCTGTGCTTCATTTCCCTCCTCTACTTTCTGCTCTGTTTTGGCGTCGGATGCGAAAATGAAAAAAGGTTGAAACACAAAGAGAATGAGAAACAGAGTCCCAAACGCCATGCCCATTGCACACAGAGAGAGAGAGAGAGAGAGAGATAGAATGGGGTAGCTTCAAAAGTGATCTTCAAACTAATGTGATTTCACTGACCCATTTGATACGGAAAGCGACTGAAGGGGAGAGAGGGCTGTGACGAGAATTGAAAGTTGGAAGCTTTATTAATGGGGGGATTGGGAACATGAGAGAGAGAGAGAGAGGAACATGTATCGGTTGAACGCTACGGCTTCGTCTTGGGGACCCCCACCGGAACTGTGAACGAAGAGCTTCGGATTTTGGTCACACAAAAAGACGAAGAACCTGAAATACGTTCAATAATGTCTTGAATAGGTAAGCGTAGGGGTTTATTGGAAGTTTTTTTTTCTTAATTTCAAGCCTAGGGTTAGTATGTTAATAAGTATTACATTATTAATAGTGTGAAGTTCTTTAATTCGAGTGTCATTCTAAATTATTTCAATTACTATGCTTATGAGTCTCTCAACTACTGCAAAAGTTATCACTAATTAGCGTTTATTGACCTGTGTCTAGTCGGGAATTACTTTGTTTAGAAAGTGAATCAGAAAGACAATAGAAAGTACTGATAAATGTTTAGAAAGTGTATGTCGTACTTTTTATATACTAAAAGCCTAAATATGTACTCTAATTCAATGTGTGTATGTGCGGAGCACGTTTCCTAATTATTATGAGCATAACTAAATTTTGTTATGACGCCCCCTTGTGACATATCGGTATCCCATTCGGATGGCACGTGTGTCTTAGACACCTAGTTGTCAAGTGGACGCAAGTTTTAACTACGTCGCATTGGGCTAGTTGTATAATGTCGGGTAGCATGGTTGAGCTTCGATCTGACTCACAAAGCTGTTGAATTAACACTCTTGATCTATTGTTTAATCTCAAGCCTTAACACTGGTTCAGCCTATTCAGTCGTTGATGAGTATGAGAATTGAGCACATGATCAGAGCATGTGGTCTACTGAGACGAGGGATTCTTCAGTCTGAGCAGGTGTTCAGCTTGTGCCCCTTAGGACACACTGCTCATAGCTCATCCTAAGTCTGGTCATCTATCCATTATTCTATATGTAGGAAAAATATAGTGCGACAGATTCAAAGAGACGATCGAGAATCCATAAAACATATATCTATTTTTTTTTATTAATACCGGAATCAATAAATACATAATTAAAATTACAATACAATACAAGAATCAAAATACATAAATTAAATACAGTATTACCGAACCGAATCCTGTGGTTAACACAATTTTCTTAAGACTAAATGGCCGTCTTACCCTGGGTGTTAAAGGATAGCTCCGGCGTCGTCTCCCAGGATAAAACAGCTCCACAAATTAGGTCACACCTAACCTCGTTCGCTTGTCGAACTTTTTGCTTTCTTTCACTTGAATAATGACCTTGGGATAGACAAAATTTCATTGGCTCTTGTCCCTTAATACCAAAATTGAGCTTGGTATATAAAAGCATTTGAGATCCACTAGCAATGAATGAAGTTAGAAACGAAATGACCTTTAGATAATACATGAATGACCTTTGGATGACACATGAATAACCTTAGGATGGTACACGAATGAATGAGTTTCTTGGATGGTACATAAAGGAGACATTATGGTGACTCTTGGGGAGTAGAACGATCGAGACTTTCTAGTTGCCCCGAGATCCTTCAGTGTCCCGTTTATTCAAAACCTTTGAATTTTCAACACTATATTCATCAAGGAAATTGCTCTTCACCCCATCCCCAAAGACAAAAATCACACTCTCCTGAACAAATACCTAATTCTTCTACTGAAATTTTAAAAATATCACTCATTTTCTCTCTCCCTTTTTTCCCTCTAAATTACAAAAATAGCACTCTCCTTCTCCCTTCGAATTACAAAAATACCATTCTGTTATATTTAACTCTTTTTTATTGTGTTTAAAAAAAATATATGGTTAAAAAATAAAAATAACACCGGTTAGATTCTTAAAAGTCAACATAAATACCAAGATCATCACTGTTATTATCTTCAAATTTATTGCCGACTATACAAACCCACATTCTTTAGCTTTATCAATTCAAAATTACAACGCAATAAATTTCAAGATGTTCAAAGAGGTGTGAAACAAAATAACAAAAATATTTGTATGTTTTTTCCTTATGTTCAAACAAAAAAAGGGTGAAAAAATAATAATTTAAGTACCACGGAACACTTAGATATTTTTAAAAAATACTTAAATATTCGTCTTTAATTTTTTAAATACACTCGAAACACTTAAAGGAACAAAAAAAATTAATTTTTTCAATAATCGAGCGGATCTTTAAATATTATTTTTAGTTAACTGAATTTTTAATATTTTTTCAAAATAAGGCTAAAACCAAGTTCTCTTCCAAAATCAAGTCCTTAAAATAAGAATTACCAATATTGTAAAAAATAATAAGAGAATAACTTTTTAGTCTTTAGATATTCACACTCCCCTCTCTATTTTTTTTACGAGAGGAGTAAAAAGCAACTCTCATTCATCAAACTGCATTCCTAGTATTATGGGATAAAAGTTAACCCCTTGTGATGGTTATCCATTCGGGGACAAGTAAATATAAGGGCTTGTGCCTTCGTATCGGGGAGTTCCTAATTCTAAGGAAATCACCTCCTAATTTTACTCCACGGAGTCAGTTATGAGATGACTTATTTAATCCAATCGAATCTTATAGTATAAGGTGCGAAAATTCTGTCCAATTTAATATAGAGCATTTCTTTTATAATTATTTCTACCATAAATTATAACTCAGGCATTGAAGGAGAGTTGATAAAATATTATACCGGTGTCAAGTATTTTATAAGTATCAGAGAGCGGAGGACACCATAATCCATTTCATCGATCTTGCTTATCTAGCCCACTACAATGAGCATCAACTTCTTCTCCATAAAAATTGAACCTTAGACCTCACACGACAAAAAAACAAACAAGATACATACTTTAGGAAATCTCAAGGTCTAGTTATTCTCGTGTCTTCACCCATTCTCATGAGAACATATTTAGCGTATACAAATCTAGATACAAATGTATTTTAAATTGTTCGATGCATATAAGATTCTTCAAAAATAATATAAATTTTACGTGTTCTGAATATATCTGTATTTAAATCTACGTAATGACGTGTTTCTATATTAATTTTTTTGGGGGGTTATTGCGTGGGTCTTGATAATTAGTGCCCTAGTATTAGGAATTTTGATTTGTGGGGTTTGGGAGGGGCCCCAGAAGAGGGGGGTGTCTGTTGAGGAGAAACAAAAAAACATTATTAGGAAGTAGGAACTGATCATACATCGTACTTCCAGGGTGCAGTTTTGGGGTCACAGTAGTTTTGTGTCATGTTTCGCCTTTCTTTTTTAATGCTGTGTTCTCGGAAATGTTTCCATTTTTTAATGCTGCGTTCTCGTGCAAACAAGTTCTTGGAATCTCCACCATCAAACTACCATCGGAAAATTTTCTAATATATGTTAAATAAAGATGCAATGGATTAGGTTGGCATTAGATTGAACCGTTAATTGAGCGAGGCCCAACTACGAAGCAAGTCTAGTGGGTTTGCCCGAAGCACAACTGAATCTACATGATCTTGCACAACTAACTCGCTTGGTGAGCACACGCCTACATCGGGCTAAAGCAGTACCAGAATCGAATAACTCGGCCTATGTGGCAATGCTCGTCTTCCAATGTCCTCTACATGTCTTGCCATGATACGTGATATCCAATTTTGCGTTCAATGGATCATACATGACGTCATGGGTATCAACGATTATGTCCGACTTCACGAATAATGTGTTCCACGCATGCTAGTTTTGAGTTAAAGCTTGGTACATTAGGTGTGTCACTAGCATTGTTAGGGATATGAAATCGATAACCAGGTGGAACTGTTTGTATAATAGGAGATGAGGTCCTTTTGAGTTGAGAGTACAATTAGATGTGTTGCACGTCAAAATGATACTGTTTTCATTATAAAAAAATCTATTTACACAAGCACATGGAGACAATTTTATTGACCCAAATAATATCATTTTGTCACGAAACACCTAGGTCTGTTTAAGTATGTGTACTATTATATTTAAGAAATGAATGTTAATCATTGCCCATTAAACAGTGAATAATATATAAAAAAAGTTATTAATATTTATAAATTATGTATTAATATTCATAAATATGTATAGTTATTTATAAAATATATATTAATATTAGTATTTATTTATTTTTAAGTGAATATTAATCGTCACCCATTAAAAAATAATTAATAAAACCCCTTAATAAACAGGATAAAAGGTTGAAAAAGAATACTCCCTCCGTCCCGGTTTGTTTGTCCACTTTTTGACTTTTACATGTCCCAAAATGTTTGTCCATTTTTAAAGTTGACTTGTGAAAGTTATCTTAATATCCTTTCTTTTTTTTAAAATCACACTTTGAAAAACGTGCACTCTCATTTAATGCTTAGAAAGTTTAGGGTATTTTTGGAAAGTTAAAACTTTTAAGAATAATGATTATGTTCCCTTAATAAGTTGAAATTTCTAAAATGGACAAACAAATTGGGACGGAGGGAGTAATACAAATGATTTTTTTATTAAGAAAAGCATAGAAGCTAATTTGTCTTTTCTCCAACACATTCCATTCGAAAAGTTCTCATCTCAGGCTCGTAAAAAGCGCGTGTAACACAAGTTCCCATCGCGCATATGTTTGTGGTTATTGTCCCATCTAAAGTTCAGCAATTAGTTATCACAACACAGATATGCGCGTGGAAAAACGACAGGGGATCAGCCGGGATTCACATGTGCTGATTGAACAGGTTGCCAGGTATTATGGAGACCAGTAAACGGCAGAGATCTTCTGATCATGTCTCCATATACATATTTTTTGTCAGGTAGTGAGCAGCACGTCACATTAAAACCCCATAATTATTTTCAATTTACAACTCTAAAGTATGTAATGCTCACTTTAGCCCTCAAATCGCTATATGTTTTGAGTAAAATCCTTGAAGTATTGAATATTTCTCAAGACACTGAGATACATTAATCCGACTTCAATATACTTCCTTGATGAGCAGGATAATTGATGAGTTGAGCTGAATATGTACTCTGTTGTCAGTGGCGGACCCAGAATTAAAATTTGGGGATGGCGGCAAATTAAGTCGTCACTCTTTAGTATTCATTCATTATCACCATTTGTCTCAATTCCTTCTTATTGTGTAGATTTATTAATTAACTTGCATAACAAAAAATTATTTGATGGTTCACGGGCATCGCAACGAAATGCACATATATTTTTTCACCACATATGGTATGAGTATAAATTTTATATAAATATGTGATAAAAAAGGGGACAAGAAACACTCGAGGTAGTGTTTCGGAAGCACTGAACGAAGTTTCCTAAACAAAAAACATTTTCACATTAAAAAATAATCATTTTTTTTTTCCAAAATGGGGGTGGCACCAGCCACCTCCCCCCTCCACTATGGTCCGCCAGACTATTGCAGTCGATCGTGTGCTCTGTTTAGCTTAATTTTTTACTCGGTCAACTAAAGTTTTCAGTATGGATAAACAGGATAAATTGGATCTGATGAAACTCCTTGTACTCCTCTACTATGCACATGGAAAACATTCTCCAACAGATACCTCTATTTAATCAGAGTTAAGTCAATTCTTGCAGAACAAATATGCAGTCTAAGATAGAGATAGACATAAAAAGATTCAATTACCCTATTTGCTACGAGGATAAGGTTAACCACCTCCTATAATCTCACCCAAATACTAAAATATAGGGTCAACCTTATATAACCAAATGATTCCCTATGTTACGAGATACGAACATGTTACTCAATTCAATACATAGTCTTTTTGTTTTTTACATCATTTTTCTTTCATCCTAAAGTCAACTTAGGCATCGAAAGGGCGTTGGTTAGATACCATACCGTTGTCAAGCTCTTTTGTAGGTCAAACGAAAAGATGGTCAAAACCGTTTTATCATTCCCCCGTAATGAGAGAACAAAAGGATGAAGAATAAGTATGGTCATGTAGGAGAGTCCTTACGTTTACTGTTGAGTACATGTTTTATTTTTCTTTCGAGTGTTAACGAGGCAAAGGGGAACGAAACTTTGATCTACTGAGAATAAATATGTATGATGGATTCACTTACCAAATCTAAGTGGCTCCATGTCACAACCATATAGCTTGTTAGATCAACACTCCTTCAATCGAAATGTATTCTTACACCATGGAGAGAAAGAGAGAGAGAGAAAGAGAGAAAAGAGACGAATTTCAAAAGGGCTTGACCTAGACTCTTCACTTCAACATTTAGTCGCAAGCAAATCCGATCCCTTTTAGAACCACATATCCTATAATTCTCCAAAGCCTCCTCAAGATTGTGTTTTATGCTAACGGGCCTACAAAATGAATACTGTTATGAGTTCGAAAAACATTATTCAAACTATTCATTGTGTAAAAATCTAGATGTAAAATAACCCTGTTGCATAAATCGATTGAGTACTGATAATTCAGTAATCGCATCACATTTGTAAAGACTCAATGATGAATGAAAAATCAAGTCTTAAAATCATAATTCGTTCTTTTGATTTATTATCTTTGATCGACTTGATTTTTCATTAAAAATTGTTTTACCCATTGAACTCTACGAAATGGATAATTCGAATGCCATTTTTAAGTTTGGAACCACATCTATTTAGTGAACACAACAGCTTGCCCATGGACCCAAACATCTTATTATATCTTACTATATACGGTAAGAAAATAGGTCATGTGTCACTCTCTTGTTTTTAAAACAAAATCCACCTCATTTATCTCTCTTCATTTAATGCCCCAATTTATTTCTCAAATTCAAACTCTTCTTGCAAACATCAAAATTATTAAAGGACCAATATCGGTTCGAGAGTAATCGGTTTGGTCCGAGCTTTTTAAATTGAATAAAAATAAGTTTTATCAGGTCACGCGTAAAATTAAAACCTAAAACATAATTTCAGCATATCGGATATTGAAAAGCTTATCTAATTAAGAACACCAAGGACCAACAAAAAGTTAAAAAAAAAAAAACCTACCATATTTAACGATAAAACTAATTTCTTATACTTATCCACTATATTTGTTCGATTGACAAAAATTTGGAAAACCCAAAATCGAACTAAAAAATCAAAAAAAAAAAAAATCTACGTTATGAAACCGAAATCAATCGAACCTATTTGAAATCGACCGAACCTTAATTTCTTTGATAGGGTACGTATTTTCGAATTAAAAAATTTGTGTACACAGACCTTCTGGATGTGTCTTTGTCCCTAGCATTACTCTTTTGGAATTAAGTTCACCCCTACCACGATCAAATAATGAGATTTGGGAAAACTGTAATGCACTTTTCTGTAGTTCGGATAAAATGATATAATTTTGTTTTCTTTATCATCGAAACTAAATTGTTTAAAATTATCAAGCGAATTGTCACAAAAATACATAGAATCAAAATAACATAATTTCAATAAAAAATAAATAAAACTATATCATTTTTATCGCATTTCACACGCTAAAGTCTCCTACAACTGTCAATATTAATGACTGTTGAGGTTCATTTGTGTAAAGTGGACCCGCAAAGGCACCGTGTAAAGCTTTCATTGATTGCATGAAAATTACGTGCATCTGATAAATAGTATCCGAGTACGCAACAGATCACTCAAAATCTGATGGCTTTAATTGTAACTTTGACGTTGAAAAACGGAAACCATTCATTTACTGAAACGTACACGCTGTGATAATTTAGAAAAAAAGTAAATTTCCTCTGGTTGGACTTAAAAGCCCCTTGAAAATTTCACTCTAAAAACAGACGATTGAGAGAGATTGTGTGAAATGACATTGCGTGAGAAAAGCAAAACCCACGCTATTGCCCCCACCAACTCCCCCCTCTGACTACTAATTTCTCTTTCCCCCTCTCTCTCTCTCTCTCTCTCTTTCTCTCTCTGTGTATCGCTGTCTGGTTACAGAGCAACTAAACCAGTACTATATCATTAACCTGGAACAGAGCTTTAATGTCGTTGGGCTTTAACACGAGTAGAGAAAGGGAGGAGAGAGAGAGAGAGAGAGAGAATCCTGGGCTCTGTTTGGATTGTTGTCAAAAGTGTGATTGATGATGGACGGATGAATGGGTTTGGTTTTTTAGTTTGTCTTTGCAAAATTGCAAATCCAAATGCGCCTCGGGGCTAGAGTAGATTGTTTTCTCAATCGTAAAACCAAATAAAGAGGAGATTTGATGTGTAAATATCCACTGGTTAGCTTTATTTATTTCAAATTGTTTTGTCCTTTGGTCTCCGATTAGTGCCGATCGACTGAAAATAATCAGAGTCTATTTCAGTGTTTAAGTTAGTTTTGATAATAGATCATCTAATAAAAAATAGAGTGAATAGTTATGCATACGCAGTATTGAATGTCTTTCCATCTTATATAGCGGGATGCGACTGTGCAAGAGAGCACCTATCATAATGCTCGAGATTATCATGTGGTGTGTTGCTTCGTCTAGTGCAACAACCACGTGGTATGTTTGGGCATTATGGTGGTAGTGCTCCGCATCTGAAAAACAATCTACCCCCATGATCTTGCTGATAAGTGCACACGTCAATCGGCATGCTCCTCTCGGTGAATGCCGAGTGTAATGACCCACACCGATGCGCCAAGCGTCAAGTCTAATGAGTTGGTGTTGTGTTCAAAATACCCATAGACTGGTTGTTCACCCATAAATATGCTAGTTGCTCACCTCATGGATCTCTCAAGTCTACAATTTGGCCCATCATTGAAACAATTGACCCGAAGACCCATGATGGCAAACGAAGAAAATCAAGTCTTTAATAGGTTGGATCCATAGCCAGAGCGAACTAGATCAAAAACTCACATAATCTAATAAGAGTATTATTGAGGTATAGCCTACTACAACGACAAACGACATAATTTCATTAAAATTAAAATTAACTAATGTATAATTAAATTTAAATTGATATTAAAAATCTTTAAATAAATTTAAATACGAGCAAATTACGCAATTTGATAAAAAGCTTTACTACCCATTTAGTAGTCCTCCCTTCAAATATTCCCACGAAACAAGCAACTTGGAATTTTCTAAAGGAAAATGGAAAATAGTATTTGTACTGTCTTACTTTATAAATGGGCTTTAAATTTTATTTTTAGTGGTTAAAATAAAGTAAAGCACAATTCTGGAAGCATAATTTTTTTTAAAGTTTATTTATTTTAAGGTACAATGTGAAATCTATCTATCTCTCTGTTTATTTATATTATTTACTAAATACATGTATAGCATTCGACAAACTCTTCTTTAAAATAAAAAATAAAAAATTCACATGAACTCTAACATTTATTTTTTCATTTCATTTGTTTTCTCACTTATAAAATAACCTTCAAACTTTATTTTTAATATAATCTTCACGTGTTAAATCAAAACTCGATAAGTGATTATAGTGCTTTCGTGCGTAGTACGAATACCACCAAGTCTCTCTCCCTCTTCTCTCTTTTGGATAGGGTGCTCAATTGGGCCTAAGCGGTTGGAAAAAAGACTTATTAAATTTACGGGTTTTGGCCCATAGGCTAATAAGGCCTAAAGGTGGTCACACAATCTGGCCCAATATGATTACTCAGGATTCAGGGTTGGGCCATCAATTTCTAAAACCGTAGAGACCGATGTCTCAGTTAATATTAAAAATGGAACAGAAAAATTGAAAAAATCATGCAGTCTGAGAGAATAACCGTGTGACGGTTTCTCTGAAAATTAATTATTTTTGTTAAGGAGACGGATCGATCGAAATTTATTCATATATTTGACTTTTAGAAATCAGGAGAATAGCACGATTTGATGGCTTGTCCGCAGGGCGATAGAAACACACTAGAGACTTGTTATGGTGCGAAATTACCAACTACATCAGGCCATGACAGCAAGGAGAGATGTCCATGGAAGAGTACTATAGGTGTCAAATTTTATCAAAGCCAAGAATTTGTTTCTAATTCTAAATTTATTTTTTTTCAGATGAGACTATTTCTTGGGTGTTTTTGTGAATTTGACTTATTTATTGAAGATCTCACAATAATTAATACAATATTTCGTTCTTGTTACTTTTTTGAATGTAATTCTCTTATCGTTTGACATAAAAAAAAAACAATCGAAACACATGAATTCACCACGACAACCATGAGAGAGAGAGAGAGAGAGGAGAAAGTTGCAAAAACTTTGAAGGTGGAGATGCTAATTTGCTACTAATAGAAGTTGGGGATTATGCCTTTGAATATAAATTCTCTTTTCGTTTTGACATAAAGAAACAACTCAAACATACAGATTCATCACGACAACTTAGAGAGAGAGAGAGAGAGAGAGAGAGAGAGAGAGATGCAAAAGCTTTGAAGGTGGAGACGCTAATTTGCTATTAATAGTAGCTGGGGATTATGCCTATGTCGAGAAGAGGACACGTGGCTAAATTGACCAAAAAGATTGGGCAAAAATTCTCCAAAAAAAAGAAAACATGATCATGATTTGCCTTAATATATATATATGCATCTGATAATTAATTGAAGATGGAAATGGAGAATTTTATGAATCAGGGAATATTATTGGAAAATCTAGCATTTTCTAGTACATGTTTTGTCCTATTACTTTCAAACTCATGAACGTGTCATCACGTGAGAGATTTGTTCCATTCAGACCCATCTCCATTTAGCACATATTCTTTTGGTCTTCGTCTTCCTTTTTCCACAAACATCAAAAAGATTGTTCTTTTGCATATAAACCTGGCAATTCTTGGGCAGTTGAAACTCCGTCCGTTCGTAAGCATAAAAGATCGAACTTAATTAATTTGGGTTAAAAATTCTATATACTATTTTCGACCGATTTATGAAGGCTAATATCAGATCGAGTAGGATTAATTCGTTCCATAAATTATTTTAACCTACTCTTTGCACGATGTTAATATTCAGATATTGGAGATTATCAAACACTGTAAATTCGTCAGAATCGACGTGTAAGACCCATTTTAATTTAACTCCAACTTAAATAGAATTTGCTACCATTATTATTTGTGTATAACTCCAACTATACAGATATATAGAGAGAGGGAGGGAGGGAGGGAGGGGACCCTACACATGCATTAATCTGCTCCTACTATTGGCTAAGAACTAGAGGTTTCTTAACCAGAGCCGGCCCCGGGGTAAGCCCCGCAAGCCCCGGGGCTCGGGCAACCCCCGGTGCGGGGCAACCAAAAAAAATTTGTAAATATAAAAAAATATTTTAATTATTTTGTAAAAAAATTATTTTAGAATTGCCTATTTTCTTCACATCATCTATCAAGCCCATACATCACTTAGGCTCTATTCAGTTGTAGAAAAAATTGTACGAGAAAATTGTTCTAAAAAAAATTAAAGTTAAGTGAAGTAAAATAAAAAGAAATCTATATTCTTGTGTGTGTTCATTTACCCAAAAAATCCTGTAAAAAAATAAAAATTCACTTGTTCATTTGTAAAAAAAAAACACCGAAAATATATTTTTCTGAATTCAATAGTTAGTTGTGAACAAAATTAATTTTGAGAGCATATATTTTTAAAAAATTTCCTTTCCACCATCATAAAATTATTTCATAAAAATCAAAATATTATCATGCAAGTTTAAATAACAAGATTTTGCTTAAGGGAGTTGGCCGTAGAATCGTATTTGCAGTCCACTAAATTAAAAAAATAACAATATAAACATATACTCTCATTCTAGTAATTGAACTAATGAGAGAAATAGTATATGTTTAATATATTAGATATGTATATCTTATATAATATAATGGAATATTATGTAACATAGTAGATGAACCTAGATATGTACATAATATATTAAATACGTTATACTTACATACGTTCAGTTTTTTGTAACTTTTACTTTTAACTCATTGTATAAAATATAATATATAACTATTATATATTAAATATGTATAATATATGTATCACTATAGTTTTATTATATATTCTACCGTGTAAAAAGAAAATAAGATATCCTAAATAGAATATATCCTAAAATATATTTATAGTTATTGTACTGCTTGGTGTATCATTGTATTTAAATAGATTAATTACATTTTTATCTAATTTATTTTGTATTTGTTATTTTTTGTTCATATTTTGTGAAATATTAGTTCGTCTGAGAAAAAAAATCTAAAAAATATAAAATTATATTTGAAAGCTAATTTTTTTTACTAAATATGAATAATAAAGTAAATATATCATGTTTTGGTTATTTTTCGTATTTCTAAGTTTTCTTATTTTTTAACATAATTTTTTATTTTTTTAAATCTCTTATTGAGACAACCCAATAACCCACAAAAATAGATGAAAAACAAAAATTGTGGATTATCTTGCTTTGACGGAGAAGGATTTTTCGAAGTTAAAATTGATAAAAACTTATATTCGGACTACCATGCCACATGAGAGATTTAAGTGAATTGTCTATGATTTTAATTGACAATGAATACTTGAATAAGTTAAACTACAATGATTTAGTTGAAAAATTTGTTTCAAAAAATGCAAGAATAAGTTATTTTCTTTGAATCGGATCGTGCTAATTATAAAGCACTATGACTGGGGTTGTATTTTGATTTTGAATTTTTTATGTAATTCAACCTAAAAATGTAATGTAAATTTATTATAACATAATAATATTAAGTGGACAACCAATTTAAGTTCGAGCTTGGGTAACCCAAATGTCGGGGCCGACACTGTTCTTAACAAGAGTTGGGTGGGCTAGATTCTCCAAATTAAGGTGGGGTTGGTTTTGTGGGGTACCATAACGTAATGTTTTATGTTCCTCGTCAATTGGGACGTACATTTGGCAGAGATTAGGGGCAAATTTTATATGCTGTTTCGTGACTTATACATGGAAATATAAGTGATTTCTTGTCAATGTCTCAGCCATCAGAGCTACAGGACAATCTCTACTTTATTTAAGAGGAGCGCTATGGTCCAATAATTTTTTTTTCGAATTCAATTAAGGATGAGGATTTATTGGAATTTAAAAGTCTATAAAATCAAGTAAATCTAGTTCATTCATTCTAAATTTTAAAAATTTTTCTAATTATTTATTTATTTATTTAACTACTAGGATGATGCGAATTTTGTTAATCATTTGTCCACCAGCTACTAGGGGAAAGCTTTGATGAGATGCCCACTAACTTCCCTTTGATTATTCACAACAATCTATGTGCACGTACCAAAACTTTAATAAACCCTACTGCACTTTCAAGAAGATAACAAATGAAAGTAGTGGTTTTTGTTTATCTAATTTTTTTTAATCTAATTGACCAATTTATATATTTCTCCTGTAATTAATTTAATTGTTCTGAATCAAAAAAATTCTCTCGTAGTTATTGCTCCTCTTAGGCCGAATCTATACGAAAAACCACTGCTTTTTTTTCAACTCAAAAGAACCGCTGCTTTTTTTTTCAACTCAGAAGAACCGCTGCTTTTTAAGGAAGATATTTGAGCTTCTATCTTACTCAATAAAATTGTAACAACTAAGGGAAGGGTAAAAGAGAGAAGGGCTTAGCTATCGCTATAGTGGGCTGGATACACGAATAAATGAGTTGGACCATTTTGGAGTTAGGCAACAGATCAAGCTCATCACGCAACTAGCCCAATTCATGGGCACACGTTGTTTGGGTCGGACCGAGTCATAACCTGACAGGCCGACTCCAGCCACATTGTTCAGACTTGTGTCCATCTAGCAGTTAGGTGTCTAGGTCACAACACGTGGCATCCGAGCTGGACACTAGTACATAATAGGGTGACGTCATAACAGAATTTAGTTATGCCTAAATTATCAGTGAGCTGGATTCGCTCATGCGCATCCTTACTTGGAGGTCATGTCACGCTCAATATATAAGATGCTATTGAAGAGGAAGTACGGTATACACTCTCTAACCCTACACAGTACTTTTCTTTGCCTTTTTAGTTCATTTTCTCTTTTAGGTATTGGAATGTTTCCCGGTTGAACTCCAACCGGTGAGCACTAATTAGTGTTGACTTTTGCAATACTTGAGAGATATAGGAGCACATGGATCGAGACAACTAGAATGATGCTTGGATTAAAGGACTACAAATTAAAATTGCTTAGAAGAAGATCCCTTCTTGATTGAGATTGACATGAGAAGGACTTTAGGCGTTCTACTGCCTCTTTTTGGGTATGAGAAACTAGACGCAATTTTTTTTTTCATTCGAAATGAGGAGCTAAAGATTTCACTTCGGGAATTAACAGCTCGTGTTTGGTAGCCAGACTAAGTTTGAAAATTAATTAATACGAGATTAATCATATTTACACTTAGTTTGGTTGATATTTTGTATGGGGTGATAAAATTGGATGGATATATGATTAAAAAAAGGTGACAAGTTAATTACTTATTTATCCTTTTCATGCACCAAATGGCTAATTTGGGATATGAGAAGTAATTGAGTAATAAGATAAGAGACACTAATTTGTAACAGAATATTAAATAATTCAGAGATTATTTAGATCGGACTTCTAAATTAACCAAACACTGAATTAATTAAGTCTTGGAGTAACTCGCTAGTCTTTTGGGTCATCATTATTATGTAAGAGAGATGGCTGAGTGATTCAAGGCGTAGCATTAGAACTATTATGTAGGCTTTTGTTTACCGAGGATTCGAACCCTCTAGGGCCCAAATAACTCAATTTTCTCGAACAAAGAAAGAAGGAAATTCCATTGAGCTCTTACGCTTTCGTGTTTACAACTCAATTTGTCCGATTACTACAGGGATGAACCCAATCTGAAATACGAACCATAAAAGATCTCAAATATTACTAGTTACTAATTTGAAAAATCTATTTCATTCAAATTGCATATTGATCTAATTTATCGTAATTGATTAGTCAATATGTTGATTAACCATGTTCTGAAACATGGAAAATAAAACCATTAGCTTATCAAATTCTCTACCTAATACCTGATGATATCCTCTTAAAAATGGTAGAACCTCTCTTCTCAAAAGATCTTTGCATGGCTGATGTCTGTGTGTGTGTGTGTGTGTGTGTGAGAGAGAGAGAGAGAGAGAGAGAGAGAGAGAGAGAGAGAGAGAGAGTAATTAGATCAAACTCCAAAAGTAAACTTTTTGACCACATGGTACATAAAAAAAATACTATAAAATCTAGAACTTCCTATATTAGGCATAATAAGAGCATTTAAAGTCAAGCCCATGATGAACAAGACAAATATGTACTGTGTACAGCTGTAGAGAGAGTCTATCGATCGAAATAAGTACATGTTCCAAAGCTTGTTGATAAGCTATTTTTTTAATCCTATTTCCATGTGGAAAAAGCATGTGTATTGATAATTGAGAGAAGCACCTTAAAAGTTGAATTCCCATTTGCCCAAAGATATTGTACTAAATTCTGGAAAAGGTTTGTTCTTCATTCTCATCAATCCAATAACTCCCCAAGACATGCATACAGATTCTACACGTAAAATATATATATATATATATATATATATATATATATATATACACACACACACACACATACATACATACATATATTTATTTATTTATTTGTATGTTCGAGCTATATATACCAACTGAGCTATATTTTCCCGAGCCAAGTAAAGCACGCATGAATAAGTCTGATGCTTTTTCTATTCTTTTCCTTGGCTCTTGTTCTCCTCCAGTCACTTCATTGAAATTGCACCGCAAGAATATTGATTAAATTGTCTTTGATTTCGGTTCATTTTGACTGACTGTTTTTACGTAAATGATATCAGTGTGTTTTGGTTAATTTACGCGCATCTCGATTAATCTTTGAGAGATCAATCTCACCATCTATTAGTAGAGACCTAATAAAAATTAGAGCAAATTCCTAATATAAACTGACCTTATGATAAGAATTGATAACAATTGAGAGATTTTAAATTTTAGATTTCAATCACTAAGCCAATCCCTTGGAGTTTGGAATGATACAATTATTTAAAATTCTTTCATCGGTAATTTATATAAAATCTCTTTTATCTATTACTCGATTTCACTTAATTTTATTCATCTTTTAATTGTGCCAATGCACCCCTGATCTTTCTAAATGTAATAATAGAACCTTTTTGGATTGACGCACATGACTACTTACCGTATTCTCCTCTAACTGTTTTAATTTAAAATGGGTCGATTGTGACATTTGAAAAGATTATAGAGTACATTGGAACAATTAAAAGATCAAAAAATTAAGTAAAATCAAGTGAGAGGTAAATTTTTTTTTTTTTTTTTATGTAAATTACCCTTCTTTCATTGCATAATAAAACACCTTCCATTCTGATTTATAATTTGAGAATCACTCTTTTTACAATGATAATTTTTTGGTACCAAATTTGTTTTGCAAGTTAATTTTTTTGTACAAAACTATAAGATAACTTATCATTGAAACTTGTTCATTAAAAATTTCGTGGACATATTCTTTATGATTAATAGACGGAGTATTTTTCAAGAAAAATGTCTTTGAACACAGACTTTTGTGCACATATTCGAATACAAATGTGTTCGAAATTATTTAATGCACGCGAGGTTCATAAAATAATGAAGAACCCGCGTGAATTGGACGATTCCGAACACATTTGCGTCTGAATATGTGCGTGAGAGCTGTATGCGTAAACCTGCGTTTTTCAAGAGAAATTCAACAACCCAACTCTAGGCTTCTACATTACTTTCAAATAAAATATCTTATAGTTTGGAAGCTTTTCAAACATGGTTTTTTTTACCTTATATTGATACACTCATCAATTTATTGAATGTTGCAGTGTTCTCGAATCTCTTTAAGCTTTAATAAGCCAACCCTCTCCACGTCCCATTCCTTCTACTTTTTTTTTGCTAAACATCCCATTCCTTCTACTGTCTATAAAAAAGCTCAAATGCTCCAACTTCCATTACAGAAATCGCATTAACTCTTTCTCTCTCTCTCTCTCTCTCTCTCTCTCTCTCGCGTGATGTCGAGGCTCATAGAACCACTAACCATGGGGAGAGTGGTAGGAGAGGTGGTGGACCCTTTCAGCCCGAGTGTGAGAATGAGTGTAACGTACAACTCCAACAAGCAAGTTTCCAATGGCCATGAGCTCATGCCTTCTGTCCTTACTGCTAGACCTCGTGTGGAGATTGGTGGTGAAGACATGAGGGCTGCTTACACACTGGTATATATATGTGTGTTTCACTTACATTCTAGGACTACCAATCTCTCTCTCTCTCTCCCTCCCTAACATTAATTTTTTGTCTATATATATACTTGAAGGTTATGACAGACCCAGATGTTCCAGGCCCTAGTGATCCTTATCTAAGGGAACATCTCCACTGGTTTGTTTCACCAATCTCCTTACTCACAAACGATATGTAATTTATGTCTGTACACATGCATGTATATATATAGTTTGTATAATTAATAATAACAAATGCATAAATAAAATGGAGATAAAAGGGGATAAGATATGAATACAAGGAAGGGTGAGATAATTTTATTCCTCTCCAGAACATAAAATAGTCTCCCGAATATTCGAGGTATAATTGAGTAAATTGTAAGGGAAAAAAAGTATATGAACAACACTCAGATATTCCAAGAAATATACATCTATTGATCATTGAAAGAGAATTATAGAACATAATTGAGAAGAACAGAAGATAACATTTAAAAGTTATAAATTAAATATAACATAAATAATACGATACTAAACCGAGTTTTTTGGATTCACAATCCTTTTAAAACAGATTCGCCGCCTCACCGCGGATGTCGAAGGTGGTACATGCATCTATTTGTTTCTCTCTCACTCAAAGTAGATGAAAATAAGAATTTTTTCATGCACAATGAAAGCCCGGTGTAGTGTAAAAAATGTGGAGAACCAAATAAATACAAAAACATTGTGAACAATGAATGGCGGTGCATTAATGAGGGATCTTTTGGTTGTCTCAAGAGGCCTTCCAATTATTCCAAATTCATTCACCAATTTTTATATTTATAATACAAACAAATCCCGGATACGTCGACAAATCCGAAGTAATAATTATTTTATGACTCCTAATTAATAAACTAGCCCTTATATCTAAAGTTTGGGCCTTCTTATTTTGTAGGATGGTTACAGATATTCCCGGTACCACTGATGCTTCTTTTGGTGAGTTCTCCAATTCTCAATTCCCAATTTTTCTACAATTTTCGTATTAAGTCATGTTTGGTCGAAAGCAATTAGAATCCATGAAAAATGGGTGATGATGGATGCAGGAAGAGAAATTGTGAGCTATGAGATTCCAAAGCCAGTCATCGGTATCCACCGATACGTCTTCGTCTTGTTCAAGCAGCATAGAGGAAGGCAAACAGTGTGGCCACCAGCTTCACGAGACCTATTCAACACCAGAAACTTCTCAGAAGAGAATGGCCTGGGACTACCTGTTGCTGCTGTTTATTTCAATGCACAGAGAGAAACTGCTGCAAGAAGAAGATGAGAGAGAGAGAGATCTTGATCTATGCTTCAGAAACGCACATTTGTGCACACAGATACACACACTCATAATCTATGTTAGTATCTGTGTGTAATTGTAGCAAAACTCAGTGAAAGAATTGATGTTTATTTTCGCCTGTTTCAGTTGGCATTCTGCATTTCTATGTTTTGGCTTTCAATGGGTTTTGGTGGGATTTGTAGGTCCTACCAGAAATTTAAGGTTTTTTGAGGTCCTTTATCGTACCAGGAGGGTACCCTGTCCGTACTTGAGTATAGCAGTATAGGGGTCGTTGTAATGAATATTTGATGAGTGGTCACCCCACAAATCAGCCAAAAAATAATACTATAAAAGTGTATTGATTACCTTCTTCAAGTTCACGGGAGCTGAGCACAACAAGATGCACAACACGTTAACACGGTAACATTTTTGCTGTTAAAATATTACTCAAACAGGAACAATAAAAAAAAAACGCGATGTTAACGCACAACACGCCAAAAAACAGGCGTAGGTCACTCTAAATCAAATATCCGAACTTTTGTGTACGTAAAATTCTACCAGTTGTTTGATAACCAAATGTTTTTATAAAAAAGAGAGCTTTAATAAAGCCCCAATAGGCAATTGCCGCACTGTCACACATTGCATTCAGCACAATTAGACTAGAGCCTCGAACCACAATGAAAAAGATAAAAGAAAAAGCCCAAGAACTTGACAGCAACAAGGCACAAAAATAACCAAAGACAGACCAACATTAAGCGTTAGTATAAACCTGTTGAGAGTCTTGGGTCAACTGAACCAATATCCGACCTCATTTCTTAGAAATTATATCTTCTACCAGAACATTCACCGAGGAAGCAGAATCCCTCTTGAAAGAAGCTGAAGAGGCGAAATGTTTTATATACCATTGCAAGGGTTCAACAGGGATCGTGACTCGAAACTTGAGCAATTATTTCACCGTGTAAATTTCTCATCTCAATATCTCCTAGTCCTACATATGTTTTGACTTGCGTATTTTTCGGATTTACCGGCAAACAAAAGAGTGTTAAGTATCTGCTATGCAGCACAATTAAGAGCAGCTTTGATCCTCTGAACGGTGCGGCGATGAGATTGTTTACTGTATCAACAGACTCTGCGGTCAGCTTGGCTGAAGGAGAGTCAGTGACCAATATCTGGAACCCCACAGTCAGAAGGGAGCCACCACTACCAGCACAGCAGCCGCCACGTTCTTGGACTAAGGTGCCATTGCTAGGCCCAGCAGAATCCGGAACTACGACAAATCCTGACGGTAGGAAAGCCACTGTGGTGGAATCGCCCCCGCTCATCACCACCTGCATTGCGGGCTTGTCAACCGCTGTGTACACTATGAGTGAGCCTGATGCGTCTGTCTGCATCTCTTGCAATATCAGCATTGTGTTCTGATTCATATTAGCAGCCTGAAATTTATGTGAATGGAAGGTTATTCGGTTTTAGTTTTAAGGAAAAGTAATTTCAAGCCGTAACGAACTGTGTGAGGCCCTGATCGGCAGGACAGAGGTTAGAGGACAAAGGTAATCCCCCTGGGACTAGCAATATTGTGTTTTGGGGAACAATGGGAGAGGGCTCGTAGCCCCCCCTTCTCCCTCTTCCCCACACCTATTTGTTCTCCCAGCCTCGGACCACTGATCTTTCTAAGAGGCTTTTCCGGATCCCGAATGTCTAAAAAAACAATCTTTTTGGCTTTTGCTGAAAAAACTAAGCTAAAAATGCCGAAGTTGTGTGAGCTAGATTTTTGACTTTTTAGCTTCTTGTTTGGGCTAGATGAATCGCGGTTTTTGCGAGACCAAACAGGTTGGCCAAGCTGGCTTTTTTAGCCCAAACAATGTCCAGCGTATAATCCCCTCAGTGATGCATCTGATCTATAGAAATGAGGGTTCGACATTGTTTGTAATCAATCCCATGAATCATGATCCAGATAAGTAGGATGACTACTCACATCAGGATGAAGAACAGAAACACAATTGGCACGGTCTTGGCACTTGGAGATGTGAACCATCTCTTGCATCGGCCTACCATTAGATAACTCGTCCCACTCGCTCCTACTGCTCGTTTCGCAAGAAATCAAACAGGTGTTGTGCTGATACAGGCATCCAAACAGATGTTGTGGCACTCAAGACCATCCCAGGTGGTTCCCCAGGGTTATCCATGCTACTCCGGATTATCAACCTCACATGTTCACCCACATTTCCAACTTGAACCATCTGCCACTCGTGCACGGTTGCACAAACCCCAGCGCAGAAGTTGCAAGTCATGCATTGCGCCAATTTGACCATGCTGCTCCTACCAATCAGAGTGATTCCTGTTATACGATTATAGTTAAAAATTTGCACATTCCTAGTATCTGACCATAACATGTGGCTGAAAATGTATTGAGGCAAAAAGACAGGAATTTTGGAGACAGAACATTCGCGACCCTTAATAGCCATTAAAGTGAAGGATGGTTCGAGAGAAGGTGGACCTGTGTGATCTTCAGCAGAGATGGCAGATGACATGAGAAAGGCGCTTTGCCTTTGTAGGGTGGAAAGCCATCTTTGTGCCCCAAAGCCCATGCCAGAGCTGAGAAATGGGCGGTAGAGATGGTGAACCACACACTCATCATATTCCGTATGTTCAACCCAAGTAACCTGCAATTTGCCAAACATCCCCTAGCATTGTTCTGATGGGAACACCACATCATATTTTGTTACATGTAATGATTAATTTATCACCGCTTGCGAAACACACCCTAGCACTGTTTCTGATGGGAACACCGCAACATATTTTGTTATGCGTAACTATTAATTTATCACCACAATGTGCATGTGTATACACACACACAGATACTAAGAACCAAGCTTAATGCACGTCAAGTTCACAAAATACAGGATCTCAGAAAGATAAACTGTCAAGGCAAACAAAAAGGGTGATGCTATGTAGACAAGAGGGGAACAAAAGAGCTTCAAATTAACTAGATGTCATGGCACAGCGCAATGCGTGTGCAATCTAGTTCATGAATTGCAATTACATATATGTACACCACAGATATATGTATGTACACACATACATGTTTATACGTATATATAACCTTTTACTTGAAAATCAAAACATTTTTATGAGTTTGACCATAGGCCCAATGGTGGCAATGTCTGTGTAGGAAGAGAAGTAGAAAGAGAAGAAAGGAGCAGCGCGGGTATTGAAGAAACCATTTTTTTGGGAGTCAGTATTTGGAGAAGGGACGTGGAGAGGGAATAGGGTTGTAGAAATACCACTATGCCCAAGATATAACCGGCCAGAGCAGGATGTAGAAATTGAATCAACCAATTTCAATGAGGGTAGTTTGGGATAAGAGAAATATACCCATTCTCAAAATTAAAAGGTACCAAATTGGTATTCTCCCTTTCTATATTAGAATAGATTATAAAGCACCTGCATTCAGAAACTTGAAAACAGCCATTTTCATGGCTAACAAAGCACCTTGACGCATTCCCAAATAACGTCAAAAATGAATTGCCACGACCACTTAATTGAAGACCCAACATGGTAACCATCCAACATAAATTCATGTTCAGATCAACAAACCAATGTTGTGTTTCGATCACGGACTTGTGTGAGTGGATTTGTGGAGGGAAAGGAAAAAGGTGAAGGAAAATGGAGAAATGTAAAGGAAAAGACAAGAAGATGATAAAGTGAACGCGTGTCCTGTCATTTTCCTTTCCTTTGGAAAATCCCTCACGTATCCATGATCCAAACACAGCCTAGGAGATGCATTAAAGGAAGCCTTTGCATAATAGACATATCAGTGATTACCTTGGAAGAACCATTTGGCATGTCTTGCACAATACAACCAGAAGGAAGCCTCCTGCAATTCATAAAAGTGTGTGCACCTGAAATTTCCTGGATGCCTCCATGGGCTGCTTGCAGAAACGGAGAAATTTTATAGGTCGAACTGGGACCAATGGTGAGAGTGTTTGGAACTCCGCATGCATCTACAGAGGGATATCTTAAGTTCAAGATTTCATGCTAAGGAAAAGAAACCAGAACAGAATGTTTGAGAAAAATTGAACATACCAGTTGCAGAGAACAATTTCCTGAACCAGCCATGCCACTGAAAATCATGTCGATAGTAGATGCTCTACCAACCATGCATGGGAACATTTCTGCCCATTGATTCTACGAAAGGGGAAACATATATATCGACCATAAAATACTACACAGCAACCAGTGTATAAATCTGAATTCAAAGGTAAACAAGAACATAGTTCAAGAAACACGTTTAGACCAAAAAAAAAAAATAGAAGCGTGTCCACCAAGATTGCAAATTGATTCAAGTGTCAAATTCAAGGCATTAGATAGCCTGCAATTGGTCATCATTCCTGGCAGGCTGGTGCCTTTTCCTCCCTTTCACAAGCTTTGTTAGCAAAGGACGATTCTCATTGGTCAACAGCTCCGCCTTGAGCTACGGGCATTCATCTCCATAGCCCTTTTTATTGAACTTAGAAGTACAGGCTGGCTGGCTGAGGTCAAATTCCTCCCTTATTGAGAATCTATGGCTCTGTTTGCATCCATCATTTGATATTTCAATAGCCAAAAACTAGAGTTTCAGGTCTGCGAGAGGTCAACATACTAGGGTCTTGCACGCACCTTCCTTCCTCATTCATTCAATCGAAGGAAGCATCATTGGGAAGGGATAAGGATTGAGATTTCTGAGTGGTACGGTAGCAACTAACCCAACGTTGCGTGTACGGTTTATTCTTTTGGTTCACTTCTTTTGAGAGGCAACTACAAACAGTGTACCTTTCATAAATTGTACAGAACATTTATTTTCTTATTGACACACACCAGCATGTTCTTTGAATTTACCAGTGGCATGCAGATTGAAAAATGGTAATTTAAAGGTTAAGCATAAATAACTACAAAAGAGAATTCTTAGTTACAAAAGGCCATGGAATATGTGAAAAAGAAAAGGAATAAAAACAATATGACAATCGAATAGCTCACCTCATCCATCAATGTCTCCATGAGAGCTGAGCTAGTGAACACCACACCAGTTGCCCTTGTAGCCTCGGTAACAAAACCATCGGGTTTCATTCCAATACAAGGAGGACATGCCCTCGTGTACTCCTCATGGTTTAATACTTCCCTTCCTCCATCTAAGCTTTGTACCCACAAAGGGTTATCGATCCGGGCTAACACAGCCAACTCATCCATTGCACGCAATGCTAGCTCTAGAAAGATAAATTTTTCAGAAGGTACATCAATTCCCCACATGCCAACCATTGGTGGTGTCGAAAGCGTGGGCACCATAGGCAAAGCATCCAACACCCGTTCTCTAGAATCAAGACCCCTGGGAAATGTGGTGTCGACAGAACCAAAGCCATTTTTTCCTACCGCAAGTTCCAAGCTGAAGTCTGGCATTGGTGAGGGAATGGAATCGGCTAATAATGATATTGGCCACCCCAAGAATTTGTTTGCTACTGCAGAGACCCGACTTAGTTCGTCCTTTAATCGAGCATTCTCAACGCTAATATGGTGTTCCTCGATGGATACATCGACCAGCATTGCTGGGCCACTACAATTGTTGCAAATTGGGTTCCTCATAGCCTCCTTCATTCTGATATTCTCAACTAGGAGTTGATCCGTTTTTCATTTGAGAATAGTGTGCTGATAACGCTCCACTTGCATCTGATACCATTGACTAATATCAATTTCAGTGCTCAAAATAAGAAGCAAGATATAATCAAGAATACAGAAAATCAAGCATGGGAACCACATAATATGGGCAACTTACCTTCAATTGGGTTCGTCGGTTCTGAAACCAAAACTTAACTTGCTTTCTTCCCCAGTTCCAACCTTTCGTTGTCATTAGGATGATAACAATCCTTGAAGAAACTAAAAATATATAGTTAAACAACCGTTATTCGTTAGCAAATAACTCAATGTCAGTGATTGACGAAGTCAAAAAATAATAATATTTGAAGTAAAATTTACGCTTCAAGCTCTTTAATTTGAAAGGGAGAGTGTCGATGGTATTTCTTCTACCTTTGCCGGTTATCACCCCTGCCGTCCTCATCATTGCTTGAGGGGCCTTCCAATTGATCACTCCCACACCTACCCTCATGTCCCTTTTCTTCAATGATTCGCATTAGACTAGAGTCTAAACCTTCCCCCATCAGAGTCATCTCACCTTTAACCTCCGAGTTCATTTTCTGCATAACAGTCACAAAGTTAACCGCAAAAACCAACTATAATAGAACAAGAAGCATGAGCCTATGTTTCCAGGATTGAACTTAACCAAATACATAGCCCTTGATGGAGTGGAATGGTGAGAAATAATTCACGCAGCCAACTCAAATTCAATGGAGAACAAGGCTTCGTTTGGTTTGGTTTGATTTGATACCTAGAGTTAAACTACAGAATAGTATCCCACAGAGTCGTAGAATACAGATTCGGCCCCAATATATTACCTATCTAACCCAAAGTGATCTACTCTATACACTTAGCTTTTCCTTGTTTGTGGTTTACTTCGATAGCTTGTTCTCCAAAATTTCATCATCTGATGAGCCACCGGTTGATTGGTTGATTTCTTCCACATAACGCCAAGGAACCGAAGCAATCCTGAGATCATATGGCTATTCCCCTTCCTTCAGTGAGGGAGAGCCACCTAGTCCTAACAGAAGAGGCTTTTTAATCGATGCGAGTCCCACCTCTCTCACTGTTTATCATGCTCTTCTTCCCAGGATGTGAATCGGAATGAAGAGTTACACCCCCGGCCTTTTATCAAAGAAAGATCCTACTGATGGTTCATTTATTATGCAGGTCGCTACTTATGCGAATTGCAACCGCAAGAATCATCAAGCTAGTGGGGAAATTAAACCCTTTTTCCTCCTTTCTCTAGGTGATCACACTTTCAAAAATATGTATCCTTTAAATCATCATCGGCTATGATATCACCGGCATTTTTCAGATTGATATGTCGCGTAGACTATCCAAGATAGTCACGACAGCATTCAACGATTCACAACTCAGTAACTAAAAACTGATAAAATTTAACAATCGAACCCTTTTGCTGCTTCCCCTCCCCCGTCCCTCACTCTAGTTTTGTATCTCTCAAAAACATAGAGAAAAAAAAAAGCCCTAATTTTTCATATTCAGCGAATACTTAACACGTTACTGCACGGGTGTATATGCACAACGCCTAATATCCATCGATTACAACTGTAACTATCTTTAGAGTAATGAACAAAATCCATTTTCTGTCTTTAGACTAACTTAAACTCCTCCATCCCTGGGGATCAACAAGTTAGTACACAAATATTCACCAATTGTCCGTCGATTACTTTCTTCCTAATCTTAGGCCCTGTCTCACCCTTGTATACGAAATTTAGCTGTCATCAGCAGTGATATATGAACCTAAAATGATAGCAGAGAAAACGCCAGCATAACACACATGCACATATGTAGAGACAAATTGTAGAATTTTCCATGCCTATGCACAAAGTGAAAACTATCAAATCAGAGAAAAGGACCCAGTTGACTCTCTCTCTTTCCCAAATACTTATAATAGAACCAAAGTCCGTAGGGACAAAAAGACAACCTTTTTAAATTGACAGTAACAAGGCAAAAAACTGCGGGTGGGTCAGAGGAGATATATACAAATTCCCAGCTCCTTTTAACTCCATCCTCTCTCTCTCTAGTGGACTTGAGTCTTGAAAGGTTATATGAATGTAAAAAGCTTACTTACAATGACTGCAATGGCCCATGCAAGTCGAGGGGGACTCTCTGTTATTATCCAAATTACCCTTTTCGGGTCTCGATTAGTTGAAGTAATCCAAGCCCAGAAAAATATCCACCGGGGTGCAATGGCTTGCATGGATTATTGGCCAATCTCTTCTTTGTTCAGGACAGTACAGACAGTGTCTCCATAGTGTATGCTAGAGAAATAAAGGGAGAAGAGAGAGGGAAAGTTTAGAGAGAGCACAAAGATGACCGGGGCGTTTTGGGGCAAGAGAATGGGGCACACTCCTGTAACTGTGATCGAGTTATCCGCCCCACGCTGATTTTCCGACTCGAGCGTTCCCGCAGGTGCTACCTACTGGAGTTGCTTCTGCTGTCCAAAGAAAGAAAATACGTACATCGTCAAGAACCAGTTTAACAAGTACGGATATTACGGCTATTTGGGCCGTGATTTTTATGTGTTTATTTATTAAAATTTTTTTCGTTCTTATTTGAATTTTTTTTGTAATTTTTTGTTTTTCATCAATTTTTTTTGATTTATTGGTTCATCTCGACAAGAGCTTTCAGAAAAGTTATCAATCATCGGCTAAATTTGAAAAAAGTTCAGAAAAGACAAAAATAAATCAAAAAACAGAGTTTTTTTATACTTATTCGTCGTCTTTAGTAACTTTTTTTTACCATTTGGACACAATTTTATACTCATTAGATTCCTTTCATCAAGACGGACCAATAAACTATAAAACATTGAGATTTAAACAACAAATGCAAAAAAAAAAAAATGAATAAAGACAAAAATTTGAAATAAATAAAAACCAGAGGCCAAATAGGGCGTGGATTTGATCCACGCACGCGATTCATATGATTACAAAAAATTTTACATGTATTTAATAATTTCAAATAATTTGTGTCCGAATTTATATAAAATATATGTGTTTCTAGACTTTTTTTTATTCACAGTATATTACAAAAAAAATTACTATAATGTTTTGAATAAAATAAAATGCTTTATCTACATTTCTTAAAAAAAATTCCACCATATTGAAGATTCTACTTATTTCTTTAATTTGGTATAAAAAACAAAGAAACTTGCAAAAAATGCTTTATTTCTATTTAAAAAGATAAAATGACATTTCGTAATGAATTATGAATATGAAACAAGGAGTGTAATACTATATGATATTATATATATATTATTTATGAAAGACAAAATGATATTCATTCCACGTCAAATATACTACGCTTTTAATTACTGTAGGTTTAGTCTTCAAGAGATGACGTTAATTATTTCAGTTATGTTTTAATTCAAACATGAAAATTTAATTCTATATCACATACAAATTTATAAAAAAAAATTCAGAATAATTTAATACACGTGAATTTCATATATCAAAAGCAATGGATTTAATAAGCACTGAATTCTTTCATTTTTTTAGTTAATTTTTAAGCCAGAGAAAGCCTTCATTTATAATTTAATTGAGACGATAACTAAAGAGATAGGAGATATATAGTACCTTTCTTAAAGCATTCATGCAAAATACTGGTCACATATGTGGTATAACTACTGAGTTATTTTAGTATTTAAATGAGAAAATAATGAGAAGATGGTTGAGAAAAAGTTAGAATTTAAATTTAAGAATATCTTATGTCACGCTGGTTTATTTATTTAAATGAGATATACTTGTAGAATTAATTCAAGGATCTTATATAGAATTTAAGTGTCAGAATATCTTATGTCATGTTGGTTTATTTATTTAAATAAGATATCCTTGTAGAATTAATTCAAGGATCCTACATGCATTCATATAATCACAATCTTTGAATAACAATCTTTGAATTTACTCGATAGTGTAGGAGAGGCTAATTAATGCAAATTAATAACAAGATGATTTGGTGCTTATTATTTTAACTTAGTAGAGATTGTCATGCTGGGTAATTATTCACTAGTTTTAGGAATGTTGTAATGTATTAAAACGATGTAAGTTTGTCCTTATTTAAAGTTATTTAGAACTTAAGTAAGTTTGTATTAATTAAACAAAGTCTCTAAACAATTTCAAATGTGGTCAAACTTAGGCCGTTTTATTGCACTACAATGTTGTAATGCAATGGTACACTACAGCTCATGATATATTGTAGAAATCACAAGTTAAAATTGTTAATGAACTCTTGTTGATTAATAAAAATATGACTATAACTAGAAGTGGGGCCGATTGCACGTCAACATATAAGGACAAAATTTAAATATACGATGACACATCAAACTCTACGTTTGTATATTGTATATCATTTAATTTCATGTTTAAAAAAAACATACTCGAACTAAAATAGGTATACAAACTAACACTTTTTATTCTTTGGTATGTCTTTGCGAAATTCCGTAAACTTAGCCTTTTGTACATAGATTCAGACACATTTGTGTATGTAATCGTTCAATGCACACGAAATTCACAAAATAATGAGGTATATCACGTGTATCAGGTGATTTTCAAACACATCTATAACCAAATTTATGCAGAAGAGTTGTGTACGTAAACTTGCTCCATGCCCTTGGGCCATATTTGGATCCGGGAGGCGCACAAGAGAAAGGGACTTAAAGTTGAGGTCCAAATTATCATTTGAGAAACATTAGTGGGCGGAACTGACATTTTAAAAGAGTTTGGGAAACAATTGTAAATAATAACGCATGAAATCTTACATCACCTTGCGTCCCTACATTTACCGATCCTAATTCCTAGGGTTTCCTCTATCAGGAGAGTAGCAGCTGCCGCCATGGTTCTCAAGTACGTTTTTAGCCATTCTTTTTTCGTTGCATTTTCGTTTCATGAATCAAGATCTTGAATTTTCTGCTACGTTGCCGACAAATCGGAGAACGAACATTGAAATTTGCATGTTTAGGATTGCCTGCTTTTGCTGTCCAAGGGACTGGAACTTCAGTAGAATCTAAGACTTTGAAATTAGTGATTTGTTGTTATTCTCTCCCCCTTTGTACCTAGAAAGCGATTAGACTTATACCATTCGGTAATACATGACAAAGTAGATAAGTTATTTTAGCCGATAGCAAATTTGGTTGGAGGTTCTGGGACATAGCTTATGTTGCTGAAATTAGGGTTTCTTAAGGCTGTATTTGGCTCATGGATTTATGTGGGTTTTCTAAGAGAAATGATAATGATATGGAAACCCGGAGATCTGTTTATCCTTTTTTCAGTTAATTCTTCATCTTAAACCTCCTACCAAAGACTTAATCGAAAACAGCCTAAAAGTGGGGTTGCTGCGTAGTGATGTAGCAGGCGTTGGTTTGTTTTAGTTTAAGAACTCTTTTTCTTATTGGAAATGAAAAAGGTAACTACTTGGCAATTTTAGCAGGCTGTTGAATTTCACACATTGTGTTCCATTCACACAAACTGTGAATCCTTCTGCTTCCCGTGAAGCAAAAAAATGATCTATCATGTATCAATGATGCAGAGATCGAATTAAGGAAGTTAGTTAGCTAATAAGTACTTTCTGCTATTACAAGCTGGTACAAAAGGCTCTCCTTCTCTAACCCATAATAATCGTGCTCCTTAAGATAGCCGTCTTATCTTTTGCACCATGTTTAGTTGGTGCAAAAGGACTGCACATCCTCTTCATAACATACCCTTTCCTTCGTTTCCTCTCCAATATGTCAAATACCCTGCTTCTTCAGGTGGAACTCCTGGTTGAGGAGTTACTAGGAATGCTGCCAAGATATCAGTACCTTTTGTTTCATATTTAGGAGTATAATAAGTCAATTTGTAATCTTTAACAACAGCTTTGAATCCAACACTTGCTTAGTACTACTGCTTTGCTCGTTGAAGTTTGATGCATTGCTCATTGAAGTTTGATGTCTGGTGAATGGCTCCCTTTCTCAGAAAGACCATATTCTTTTAACATAAAAATTGTGGTGAAACCGATTCACTGCATAGAACTTGTGATATTGTCTTTTATTTGTCTTAATGCGTCTTGTAAGTCGTCGACTTAGTTGGCTAAATTGTGTCATGTTGCTGTCAGTGGCTTACTAACCTTGGTTAGGTTCTAATATGCATTGTATGTTACCAGAAAATCTTGTATTGCTACTTACATAATCTGGTCATTTCAGGACTGAATTGTGCCGCTTCAGTGGAGCCAAGATATACCCTGGCAGGGGTATCAGATTTGTTCGTTCAGACTCCCAGGTAAGACCAAGTTATGTCAAATCTGTCATTGGGGATCATAGCATGCAGTCCTGTTTTCTTGTTATCTATCCCTTTTGAGGGTTATTTCATATGTCTGTATGGGAAAATTTTAACGTTTGGTTGTTCAATGAAGGTCTTCCTCTTTGCCAATTCAAAATGCAAGAGGTACTTCCACAACCGGCTGAAACCCTCAAAGCTTACCTGGACTGCCATGTACAGGAAGCAACATAAGAAGGTAATTAAACTTGTAAATTGTTTTTTCCTTCCATTTTTGTATTAGGAGTTTGTTACTCTCGTTTATATATATATAAACCTGTGAACTGACTAATTTGGACTGTTTTTTATTCTGTCAATGACAGGACATTGCTCAAGAAGCTGTTAAGAAGAGGCGTCGCGCTACCAAGAAACCTTACTCAAGGTCTATTGTAGGTGCTACCTTGGAGGTTATACAGAAGAAGAGAGCCGAGAAGCCCGAAGTTCGCGATGCTGCCAGGGAGGCAGCCCTCCGGTAAATTTCTCTCCTCTCCTTTGGAAAATTTGTGATTTGTTTTGCAAATTTTATGGTGATTATCAACCGTAATATGCGCTTAATTTCAGTGAAATTAAGGAGAGGATTAAGAAAACTAAGGATGAAAAGAAGGCCAAGAAAGCAGAGGTGACGGCCAAGACCCATAAGGCACAAGGCAAAAGTAACATTTCTAAGGGTGGTTCGAAGGGCCCCAAGCTTGGCGGGTGGCGGCGGAAAGCGTTGAAAAGCCTATAGTCTCCTGCTTTCCTATTCGGTAGAGTGAGCAACAAAAAAATGTTGAGGATTTTTTATTGTGCTTTAGTTAATATTTCTTTGAGTAAGACTGCTTGTTTTGAATCTATATTGCATGCATGAAAAGATTTTTGTCAACTTTTTCCTGGGTTTTTCAGTTTATGGGTTACTTGGAAATGGCGAAAATGATCGAGAAATGCTTCATTATGGAGTTAGTTTGGATTTTGATGATGTGTCAGTTGATTGCATTTGATGATGTGTGTTTGGATCTGTGCGATACGCGTAGAGTCTTCTAAAATAATGCGGACTCGGCACATATCAAACAGTTCTGTACACTGCTGTGTTTGGATATGTGTTTTAAAGGTGTATGCGTAGGCTTGCACTTTTTCACCCTTTAGGTTCAGGGAAAATTCTACTGTCCAAAATTAGAACTAAGAAATTCTTTTTTGAATTCAAAATTAGAGGTAATGATTTATTTAGATTTTTAAGTGAAGCATAACTTTTGATTTTGAATTCTGAGTGTGTTTTTGGTTTCACTTCTGGGACTATAGTGCTGTTCTTAGGTTCGTTGCTATTTGTTCGATGGGGTTGTACATATACGATTGTATGTGAATATAATTGTTCAATTTACGTGTGTTCGGATTAATTTCAGAAACTAATCAACCATTTATAAGTGGTGGCTCGATTAAGAATAGTGCTATGCACGGGGAACTCACGTGAATTTAATGGTTTTGGACATATTTATGTAGAATGTATGCACTGAAGGTTATGTACAGAGACTTTCTCCTCAATTAAAGGTTGGCTAGGCTTTCATGAAAGAGTACTGTAATGTTAAGAATATAGGTCATCCGAACACATTCGAGAACAAATGTGTTTGGAATCGCTAGATGTATGTGGGGTTCTTAATAATTTAAGAATTCTAAATGCATTTAATGATTGTGGACACATTTATGTTTCGATGGTATGTGTTTTAGGACTTTTCTTTTGTCAAACTATCACTATCCACTTGTACAGCTTAAGGGGCCACGTGGAAGGAGGGTGGAGGATAGTAACTTATTAGAAGGCGCCGAACCACTCCACGTGTCCTCTAACCAGATAAAACTTAGGCTACATTCTAAGTGTAATCCAGAACGCCACGCCATCTTATTCCTTCCTAATTTCCATTATTTTAATCTGAAACGTTTCAAAAATTAAAAGTTTACTTTTTAAAAATAACAATTGAAACTTAATTATTTTTTTATCTATTTTTTAAATAAAATTAGTATTATACATCAATCAAATTGTTTGAAAAAGACTCATTAAAATTCTACTTCAAGAACATATTTGAAAAGAAAAATATTTTTTCCAGTAATTATTATGTTCCCCTAAAAAGTTAGAATCCCAAAGAAGGACTATAAATTTGAGACGGAGCATGTATTTTTTAAAATTACAAAAATAGAATCTTGTAACAGTACATCGTGAAATTGTCGAATATTATTTTGTGCATTAATAAATGCCAAAATCTTGGGGTATTGACTGTTTTTGAGTGTAGATACAATTTATCTATTTTTTATAAGTACGTGACACGGCTGACATATTAAGAAAATATTAAAAGGAGTAATTCATGGTACTGCAGTCTCACGATTTTGATACTTCATTGGTATTTTATTGCGTACAAAATTATGTATCTATAATTAAATTTCAACTTGTATCATTAAATAACAAAATAAATATTATCACGTGTGCATCTCAATTACAAAACCATTTTATTATTATATTAGCCAAAAAATAAAGATTTCTTCTCTGTTATCTAATAAAGAACACATGACAATATATCTTTTAGAGAGAGATATTAGTTAGATTTTTATTATAATAAAATCTTTTGTTCGATAAAAAATACAACAAATTTATGCTTCCTTTACATATTTTTCAAACTAAAAAGAAATCTTAAAAGAATATCCGTTTCAGTCCGGCAAGAAAATACTTAACATCTAAACAAGACAAGATCTAACTATATGCTTCACACAAACTTTTTGGTCCTTCTTATAGCATACGGGGTTCGACCCTAATCACCGGGAACGAACTAGTAATTTATAAAAAAATGAAATACAAAATTAATAACAATTAAATAAATTGAAAGTGGAATAATAATATTAGGCTCGCCTTAGGTGCTCCATTAATTTGAGGGTGAAGATAATGACCCCCCACACCCACCCCGGATTGTCGGTTCAAAACAACCGCCAAAAGTGTACTTCCCCGATGGAGAGAGAGGAAGGAAGAGAGAGAGAGAGAGAGCCCGGGAGAGAGGGGGGGAAACATGGTTCCGGTTTCCATATGACCAGAATAATCTTGGCAACAAACCAATCACTATCGCCACATCATCACATGATAGTGACGTGGCAAGCAGTTATTGAACAGTTTCGCTTGCGTTTCCTGGTAACTTCTACACTAAAATTCTGCACGCGTTTCGTCCTTCTTCTCTGCTCTTCTCAACTGCAACAACTCCTCTGTTTCTCTCTCTCTCTCCTGTCTCTCTCTATCGATACACACTCTCAGTTTCTCTCTACATCTAAACCTTCACCAAATCCACCACCCTTCTGGACCCTTCATCGAATTCTTTGTTTTCTAGAGAGAGAGAGAGAGAGAGAGAGAGAGAGGGAGGGAGGGAGATCATGTCACAGGGAGATATGGAGAGCAGGGGTGAGAAGAACAGAGGGAATTCTTCGATTGTGATTGAGGAAAGAGACGCTCAATGGACTTCTTGGTTGATCCCTATGTTTGTTGTGGCAAACATCGCGGTTTTCGTTGTCGCGATGTACATCAATAATTGTCCCAAACACCATTCGGTGTCCGAAGGAAAGTGCGTAGCGAGGTTTCTCGGACGGTTCTCGTTTGAACCCTGGAGGGAAAATCCTTTGTTAGGCCCTTCTTCTTCTACGTAAGGATTTTTTCTTCGATACCCATATCTTAATTACAGGATTTTGTATGTTTCTGTTGTGATAATTCGCGAATTGGAAGTTTCGGTTTGTGAACAATTGGGCTCTTAGTGCTAAAACGACATGGATTTCTTCTGTTAATCGATACTAATAGTTAACCTAGTAACCCACTCTTCGTACCCATATATCAGTTCTTCGATTTTTTTTTAATTTTTGGTTAATATTAGGGAATTTGAATTGGTGATTTTTTGACAAAATTGGGTTCTGGGTCACTGGGTGTATGAAATCACATGCATTTCTTTTTGTCAATTAGATTCTATGAGAAAAAAAATTGTTCGATAGTAATATCGGCATAAAGATGGCGTCTATAAATATTCTCATTAACTCTCTTATTCGGGCATTTATGACTAGTCCTAGCAATCAAGCAGGACCTTAGGCCCTAGGGTTTTATGTTTCATATGCATGGGGCTGATAGTATGTGATTTCGAAGTTACTCTGCCACTGATGTTGTAATCCTTACTTGTATGAAAAGAGTAATGCTACAGATGTTGCACAGATGTGTCTGGATGTGCATTCAACGGTTTTGGAACCTCACGTGCATTCAACAATTTTGAAGACATCTGTGCAATATCTGTGTGGTCTGTATTTCAAATCTTACTCTAAGAGAAGGCCTACCTGCTTGGGGCACTTCTGCAAGTGTACACAAAAGCGAAAGCTCTTTGTCAGGTGTCTTGGTACTGGTCCCTTTCTCTCTAGTGCCCTTCAGGGCAGTACAAACAAATCCAGAATGAGTACGCCCAACCTTGAAAACATTCTAATCTACCACGCCATGCCGAAACGAGTAGGGCCTTTTCATTTTATCTTGGATGATGGTTCGTCTTCCGCTTGACCAAGGCCGGTCCTGGAATAAGCCCACAAGCCCTCTACGTGGGGCAACAAATTTTTTTTTTTTTTTATAAATATAAAAAAAACTTTTTTATAAAATATAAAAAAAACAATAGAAATTCCCCGAAAAAATTTATTATTAATACTAAGCGGGCAACCAAGCTAAAGTCGGACGTGAACAACCCAAATGTCGGAACCGACACTACGCTTGACTAAGTGGGTTCCTTACCCTTAGTCTCTGGAGCTTTTTTGCTGAGCGGTTAGCCTCCTTTATGCCTCTGGGAGCGGAAGAGGAAGCCTTCTTGTCAACCCTTTGTATTACATCTTTCCTTGACTGTATCCTCTATCCATTGATGTAAAACACAATACACATATGACCTGGGTATTAAAGTTTGCTAATGAGCTAACTTTTCCCTTGGCAAAATGGAAAAGTCAAAACAGTTTATTTGACATTATAACCCAATCTGTTTACGACAGTCAAAGGTTAGAAACTTAGAAAGATGGCTCTTACTCACATTTAGCTTTTCTTATTTCTTATTTTGGAAGATTGGCGAAGTTGGGGGCTCTTAACCGGGCGAAAGTGGTGCACAAGCACCAAGCATGGAGGCTTATCACTTGTATCTGGTTACATGCTGGAATTATTCATCTGGTTGTTAACATGTTGAGCTTGATCTTCATTGGCATTCGCCTCGAACAGCAGTTTGGTTTTGGTATGTTTTGAGCTCTCTTTCTTGATATATTGGAATCCTATTGTACCTTTTGCTGTGAAAAATGTTCAGTGAAAATAGTTCGGCTTTGGAATTCTTGTGTTTATGTAGTATCTAATGTACGTATAAGTTTATTGAAGAACACGTCTCTTGTTTCGTCTGCTGTCCCCTTGTTAGATTTCCTGTGCATGTGTTGGACATATCAGAATTGATTGTGTTGAAGTAAATGCTGCTTAACCTCTTACTTGGTTTATACAAAATTTGCGCAGTACTTGTTCTAAAGTTTCTGTGGTAATGTTTATAGTGTCATCTCACCTCTTTTCCTTGGGCTAAAAATCGCAGTCCGTATTGGAATCATCTACCTGTTATCAGGCATCGGTGGGAGCATACTTTCTTCTCTATTTATTGAAAATGGCATCTCCGTTGGCGCCTCTGGTGCTCTTTTTGGGCTTCTTGGTGCAATGCTTTCAGAACTTATTACCAACTGGTCTATTTATTCCAACAAGGTGAGCTCTACTGGGTGATATTGCAGATTTCGGCTGCTGCTCTACTGGGTGATGTTGTGTTCATTATTTTAATCTCTTCTTGCCCTTTCCAGGCTGCAGCGTTCTTCACACTTCTTGCGATCACAATTATCGGCCTAGGTCTTGGAATTCTACCACGTGTCGATAATTTTGCCCATATCGGAGGATTTTCAACAGGTTTCCTCCTTGGATTTGTCTTGTTGCCTCGTCCTCAGTATGGATGGATAGGGCGTCATAACCTTCCAGCTGATGTTCGCGTCAGATCCAAATACAAGCCCTACCGTTGGTTTCTCTGGCTCTTCTTGTTGCTGGGTAAGTCTACTTGTTTAAAGACGAATCTTATCTATATGGTGAGGAACCTATGTTCTCTGTCGCTCATGAATTTGCTTTGTTTCGTTTCTGCAAAAATTGCAGATTTACTGTAGGACTGGTGATGCTATTCCGAGGAGTTAACACGAGTGAACATTGCCACTGGTGTCACTACCTGAACTGTGTCCCCACCGATAAGTGGAAGTGCGATAGAACTTAGGATCAGTAAGCTTCTCCATGGTTTGGATTCGACACGATCATCTGATTCCAGAATTTGCTCTGTGGATTTCCAAATTGTGGGTGTAAAAATGATTACTTTAGCTTGTTTTAAGTCGAGTTTGGTTGCCACCACTTTTTTAGAAGTTTAGTTTGTACCACAGGTATATTCTTGTAAATCAAACAGAAATGTAATAGATATTTAATACCCCATTTCTGTTCTTGGCTGCCTTGCTCATGTCCCATTTCTAAAGAAAAGGTTATTTACTCATGTTTTGGTGAAAGTTTATGAGCTCAATTAGTGGAAATTTCGTTTGAGAGGTCAGATGCATGAAAAATAGTCGAGTCGATCAAGCTCAATGACTATCGATCAAGCTCAACGACTTGAAGAAGCAAAACAAAATCAGGATTTGGCCGGAAGACACTGCCATCCCTATCTGCAAAGGTATAACACCGCACAAGTTGCACATCTAATCCAATACTTTCAGCATGTAAAACAATTGCTTTCAAAACATCCACCGAACAATCGGAAGCTTGGAAGAAGGTACAAGCTTGCAGGACTTCCACCTTTGCTACCATTATCTTGTCCAGGAGAAGCAAGAAAACCAAATTCAATTGATTTTTATCCGAGTGCTACGCATTTCCAGGTTATTTGAGAAGACATTTTGCTGATCCAAAGAGTACATAAATCCGAAGGGCTACTATATGCACCAATAAAGGGGACACACCGCACGCTTTTTGATAACTAAAATAACAAAAGATCCTGTAAAAAATGCCAGAGTTCCATAACTTAGCTCCCTACAGACTCGCAATAAGAAACCACAATGTCATATCAAAACTTCATAACCAAGACTTTTCATAAGGTATACCCCTACTTTTCATAAGGTATACCCCTCGTAAGAACACCACAGTAGTTCGAAACAAACCCCACGAAGCCTCATAATGTTTCTTTTATACGGGATTTCTCTTTTTACCCTACAGCAGCGATTGGTAATTCTCCTTGGAAAGACTTTCCTGTCACATTTCCCATTGTACAAAGACACAACTTGAGAGTGAAAAGGATTGCAACAATTTGAAGCATATAAATTACCTTTCATCATTTGTGATTGATTATTGCCTATGATACAACCACATGCAGGGCAAGTTAAAACTATTACCTTTTCCCAGCTATGGTCAAACTAAACATACATTGGAAGATATGTACAACTCCAAAATTATATTGATGAGATGTGGAGAATGACGAGAGCTTTTCTGTCACTATTTGGACACAAAATAATGGCCATTTGATGCTCTGTATCGTTGATCATAACACATGTACGAAGCTGAATGTGGATGTTGGACATCAAGATCCATTGCCTACAAGTCCGAAACCATGAAGCAATCCATCACTATGCAAGAATTGGTTCTCATGGTTTCAAAAAAATGTCAAAATTATTGGCAATGTTCGAGGTAATACTTACCTGCCTCAATTGATTTCTCTGTGTGGACTCCTGGAATGAATCCTGTAGAAATACTACTCTTAGATCACGGTGCATATTAAACCTCACAACAACATCATAATGTACAGGTTAAGTTACCTGAAGCAACTGAGCTTGGCTAGGAGAATCATGCTGGTTAGAGAAGAGGCTTGGCGGTTGATATGTACGAGGATTAGATTGTTGGTCCATAGGTAGATTAGGGGGTTGGTATAGGCATTCAACCACCTGAGCTCCGTCAAAATTATAGAAACCCTGTAGTTTCATGAAAGATCATACTATGCTAAAACCAAGAAAAATGTAAACTATATGCAAGGAACAAAAATTCATTTTGTTTCAATCGAAAGACGGCCGATGCGTTCGGTTTCCTAGGAGACTGAATTGAACATTAACGGAATCTCAAAATTCCACTGTTTCCACGGATAAATAGCAATCAAAACATGACATTGAGTTGCTTGAACACCTATTAGAAATATGCAATTTTCCTACATTCTCAATTACTTGTCTCTACATTCTGTTTCTGGCTATGTTTTCAAAATGTTTTGGAAAGATATCTAAAATGTTTGCTTTTTCTAGGTAATTGAAAAAGCATACTGAAATGAAAATTTAATCCTTGGTTATAGTGGATGACTCCTTTAAAGATAACGACAGAAAAATACCTGTGAAATAGGATTTAGAGATGAAGATGCAGAAGAAACATAAGCTGGTTGATATGAAATGGATGTGATGGTTTCAGGTATGGGTGAATGCATGTTCTGAGACGTCTGGGAATTGGAGATCTTCTCAAGGAATTGATTTAGTGGGTCTTCATCAGAAATAGCAATCTCCCTTTCACTTGTTTTCCTAAATGTATTGCTGTCATCTTGACCCTCAATCACATTCATATCCTGATAAATCTCCGCTTGGTCACTTTCAGATGCATATGCCCCCGTGGTACTAGAGGTGACTGCCTGAGTTTCCTCAGATGGTTTTAACGTTAAGATCTTTTCTACTCCTTGTATCACTTCATCAAGTTGTTTTGAAGCAAATACAAACGCTTTGTCAGAATCAGAAGCCCTAGCAGAGATTTTAAGTATCCGCTGGCACAATTCTCTGTAACGGTTAGCTGTAATCAACTTTGGATTTTCTTCTAAGTTGGGGGTCCCACAACTCTCTTTACAATTTTCGATACACGCATCTCTTGTCCATCTATTCGAAATATAATGGGCGGGGACCACCTTTATGTTCCGATGATCAAGCACTTTTAGGGCATGGCAACAGAGAAACCCAACAAACTCGAACTTCATACAACTGCAACAGACTGTATTGTCTGAGGAGTTGAATGCAACTGTATACTCTCTAGATCTCCCAAATGTGTTAGCTTTGTAATCAAACAATGAACCATTCTCACTGCACAGGTTAACAACAACATTCAAACACTTCTCATATTCTCTCTGAAATAATTCAAATGCCCTAGGTGTATAGAGACTACTGGCATGCTTTAACAAAACCACATTAGCCATCAATCTTGGTGTACATCTGCCCATATCATAATTAGCTTCGAATTCTTTGTACCGTTGCTCATCTACCACACTTTCAAAATGCTTGAAAAACTGTAGGACATCCAGGTCAGGGCTTAGATAATTGCTCAAGTTATCTGACAAAACCTCCCCTAGATGTCTTTTTTCCATGTCAATAAAAAAGGCATTTTTGCCATAAACAGCAGCCCACTTCTCTTTTTCTCTGAACATCCATCGCAACCACTCATTTTTCTGAAGGGAGAATTTTTCTATCATGGCATCCCAGGCATGGATAAAATCCTCCTCCTCATCAGGATAAAAAATACAAGTCTTCAAATCTTTGGCAAATGACTCTGCATCTTTTGTAACATCAGTAAGGTGTTCGAGAGAGTTTCGGTACATTTGCCATACACAAACACGATGGTTAGTTTCTGGAAAAACCAAATCAATTGCTTGAATTATCGCTGCATCTTGAAAAGTGAGAATGGTTTTTGGCTTCTTCCCAGACATAGAATCAATGTATGTTTGGAAAAGCCACTTAAAAGAATCAACGGTTCCATCATACATTAGTGCAGCACCAAAGATCACAACTTGTCTATGATGATTCAGACCTAAGAACTGAACAAACGGCCGAAAATCATCGTTTGTTCTGTGCGTTGTGTCCAAACAAACCACATCTCCGAAATGATCGTAGTCCATAAGCATATTATCATCAGCCCAAAAAATGTTGCTTATCTTATCGTCAACATCAAGCTGTATGGAATAAAAGAACGAAGGATTCTCAAAGTGTTGCCTTTGAAAATAGTACAACAAACGTCCTGCCTCTCCCTCCTTCCAATCTCTTTCACGTCCAGTTTTAAGAAAATTGTCAAAAGCTACTACTGGGCACTCAAGGAGTTCTCTAGCACAAAAACGTCTACCCAACAACTGATAGGCTATTCTTGATTGCTTATCAAGATCACTCAATGATTCAGCTTCAGTTACTCTAGCATCATCCGCTGTCCCCAGTGATTGTATTTCTGCCAAGTTCTGACCATTAAGAGGGTTTACATTTTCATGATTGTGATTTGCTTCAAAATGAGTGATTCGATATTTTCCATCAGGTTGACGAGTAATTATCATATGTGCCAAGCAACCAGTTCTTGTTTCTTTCCGGTGTTTCTTCACATTAACATCTCTTTTGTCTTTCCGCCGGTGGCCTTCTTTGGAACAGGTAAATTTTCTGGATACAACACGACCGTGTACCTTACTCCTATTCACCCAGTCCTTCCGAACACTGAAACCTACCAATCCAGCATATTTGTTGTAAAATCTGTACGCATGCTCGTCTGATTCAAACTCCATGCCAATTTTCAGAGCCCTCTCTGAATTAGATTCATGTTTTGAGGAAAGACTGGATTGCACTGAGCCAACATGGGCCACATTTGGGCTACGGCATTCTTGCTCAATATTCAAGTCCAAGTTATTGGGTGTTTGGATACTGAAATCTATGTCATCCTCATGAGAACTCGGCAGGTCATCATTGTTCGTATCCATTACCCTTCAATAGAAGGCAAAGAAATAAGTGAAACATCAAATAAGCAAAGAGGATAGTTCCTAATGTCTATCCTAAAGGGAATCTTTGAGCATTCCATATGTTCATCAAAGTATTGTGCTGATTGCTGGACACTAAATGAACAAAAATAAGGATATCCATTCAACAAATAACGAAAGATTTCATATTTGAAGAAACAGATTTCAAACTTAATAACAAAAACATTACAAATGAACAGATAAAAACCAAGAATGCATAGAACTGATAGAAAATTATTTCAAACTAATGCCTCAAATGGATTCTGTTTCTGCCTAACACATCAGAAATGATATCTCAAATGGATTCTGTTTTGCCTAACACAACAGAAAATGAAAACCTACAAGAACTGATAGATGCAATTAGGTAAAAAGTGGTTGTTGGGTTATGCACTTCGGACAATTAACCCACCATTGCCCGACTGCAGCTAATTTATTGGATGGAGTTCTCTCTCCCCCCATGCTTTGCCCTGGAGAATCCCTGAATAAAAACGGGGGAGGAATTTATAAATAGCTCTCAGAGGCAATCCACAAAGAAGAGTAATGAAAAACGTGCTCGGGGCCCTGGGCTTGGTGCTTGAAGGCCAGCCCCCAAGATTGGCAGGGCGTTACCGGACTTCTCTAAAAAAGTAGCTCCAACTAATCACTGAACTACCGGCAGAACCCCACCTACGACTTTATTGGTTATTAAAAGGTATTCATGCTTTTCCATAACAAAAACAAACAGCTATGAGACCAAGATAGCAACTCCTCAATCACATCTTTGTTATACCACCAAAATTATAAAATTTTCTCAACCAGAACAAGCTTTTTGAATATCAAGATTCTGCATTCACAAGGATTTTAGCGTGTGATATTTTCCAGCAACCTCTCCCTTTTTGCCACCATCAGTAGTAGCTATGTCACTTATATTTCCCAAATATTGCTGATTCTCTCACTTTGTTAGGGTCGTCTTCTTTTCTTCTTCTCCCAGTTTCACTTTAGTCCTCCTATTATCGGCAACAATTTTTAATTCAAAAAACACATAAAAGTTAGTATCTCTGTGTTCTCACATTTTTGTTCAATTTAACCATCCTACCGAGATAGCAACTCCTCAATCGCATCTTTGTCAAAACTATAAAATTTTCTCAACACAACAAGCTTTTTGATTATCAAGACTCTGCATTCACAAGAATTTTAGATTGATATTTTCCCCCAACCTCTCCATTTTTGTCACATCAGTAGTAGCTATGTCGCTTATACTTCCTCAAATATTGCTGATTCTCACTCCTTTTAAGGGCAACTTGTTTTCTTCTTCTACTCTCACTTGCACTTTAGTATGTCTACAATTGGCGCAATTCAAAAAAACAGAAAAGCTACTGTCTTCCTGATTGTTCTCACATTTTGTTCGATTTAACCATCCTACCTTCATTCAAACACAGTTTACCAACATTACAACCATGGCATTTATTACTTCGGTTTATATTGAAACAAATAAAGCCTCAATTGTTCAAGCTTTCAAACTACCTGCTTAAGGAGTCAAATCCTGCTGTTGTTTTTGTAATACACACCAACAGTAAAGAAAAAAAAACAACTTCCGAAATCCAACCAGCTGTTGATAAGCAGATTAACTAAATACATAAAATTTTGCGAATCATACATATTTCTCATAAAATTTCTGAGATCATTTCAAATCGCATCCTTAATTCTCTAAATCGCTGCATTATATATAAACAAGAGCTCGTTTAGAGATTAACATTACTTAAAATTTACCCTAACTTTAAACTAACCAATCAAAGAATCCGAGAGGTGAGAGAACCTGAAAGCAACTGAGAAAATAGGATTTCAGTTGAGAATTCCTGAGAATAAAGCTTCTATTCTTCTTCGAGCCGAGTTCGAGCGGCCAGCTGGAGAGAGAGAGGCGGGGTGTGGGGAGGACGATCGTGTGGGTAAATTAGGAAGTTAGTACTGGAGAGAGAGAGAGGCGGGGTGTTGGGAGTGCGAGAGATTTTGTTTGGCAACATTCTGTTCTTTTGCGGTGACGGACCTCAACGAGGAGGAAAGTGGAATTCTAGAAAGATTGGGGGAGGCGAGCATAATTTGGTGAAGATCGGGAAACAGCATTTTTATTGAAGAGAAATTAGGTCATATATGAACATTTCTTATCAAATTATGATTTAATTTAAATGTGAAATTTATTATTAAGAGAGAAAATATTTTTTCCTTGTTATCGCAGGAAAAAAAAATAAAATGACGAAGAAAAATATAGCGCTGATTTATATATTTTAGTGATTCTTAATTTATATATATATAAACGTGGTGTGTGTCATTCATGTAATTAATATATATTATAAATAAATAAATATAGGTGATTTGCTCTGTAGGTAGAGTCAAACAATTTGTTTTGCGCATATATTGGCTTGTTGTCAATGGAAGTTGGGCCTTATTTAGGTTGACTTGTTAAATTATGTGAGATGTGTTTTGACCGCAAAAAATAATTATCTCATTTTGAGTTGGGAGGGAAATAAATTTAAAAAAACGGTTAGATCCTCGATAATCCTAAAGCATTTGGCGGATAATTCAAGAGAATTTCACAAATTTCAATCATTATGATCAATGGATCCATAAGTCACGTTTGCGATGATGAAACTGTCCATCGAGACTAATAATTTAGTCTAGACGACATGAATTATTTTTTAGTTACATGGCATTTGGATTATGACAAGTAGTCAATTCTCACACTACTCATGCTTTGTTCTCTTTAGAGAGAAAGAAACATCTTTTCTTTATTTCATCATACCAAACTTTTTCATATGATCATAACATTGCTCAGTTGCTAATAAGAAGACTTCTAAAAAATAAGAAAATAAGAGGGGAAAACATTAGGAAAGAAAATTGGCGCATTATTCGTTGACCCATCAAACGCGTGCATCCATCTCAATTGGCTGCAAAAGAAATAGCATTTATCCATTAGTATAGTAATGATATAACAAAGTTTTTGTTAACGACGTCATTTTGATGCGCAGTAACATGAATCTCGGTTTTAAATTTCGTGCCATGTTAGAAAGAAAGTGAGTAGACTAACCACCGCAGGAGGGAGGAGGGACACCGCATTGAGAAGGAATACGGGCAGCAATCCTTAGAGTGCTGCAAAGACAGTCATGATCCACAGCTTGGAGCGCGATGCAACATTCAGGGCTAGGGTTGGTGTTGATTGCGCCGGGAACCACAAAGGGTGCACACACGTTGAGGTTACCAAGCTGGGCCGGGCAACTTTGGGCATGGGGCTGAGCCACTTGGGTTTGCATCACCAGCGCGATGAGGGCGAAAACCAAGGTGGCTCGCGAGGAGAGTGAAAGAAGCTGAGACTTGGTGGTGGCTGCCATTGTCTTGGAAAATCTGTTTTTTGGTCTCAAATTGTTTGATGCGTGTGTATTGGGTGGGTGTTTCTTTCCTCCATTTATAGATGCTTTTGGATGGCAAGTGAGTGAAGTATTTCATGAGTTAACTAACGTTGGAACTCATTGCATTTGTGCTGTTTCAACTTAAAAGCTGCATGGAGCAGTTTGCTGTTTTCTATTTTTTTTTTTTTTTTATAATTCGAGCAAACTTACAAGCACTTTGTCTAATGTTAATGAATAACACCTGGAGATAGTTAAAGTTTTAAACTACTTGAGGTTGAAACTAAAGTAGCAAATCTTTCCCTTGTTTACGTATCAAGTTCACGGGTTTAAGCTGAATTTCATCTTCATCTCCCTAGCTACTGGTGTAGTTGGTGAAGTAGGCTGAGTTGGCATCTGGCTGGGCTTTTAATTGGGCGAGCGACCAAACCAACCGAAAACCCAACGGGGTCTATATGATCTTGTGCAACCAATCAACTTTGCAAGCACTTTGTGAACGTGGTTGAGTCAGCATCGGATTGGACCTTTAAGTGGGCGAGACCTAGTGACCAAGCCCAATGGGCTAAACCGAAAGCCACAACATGGTCGACACAATCTTGCATAACAAGCCAGCAACATGGCTACACTCGTCTTTTGGGTGGCTCAGTCTTGACACATGGAGTCCCGCCTGACGTTTCGCAGTAGTAGCGACGGTTATTTCTGACGTCATCAAGAGCATGCTCCACATATACTAGCTTGGAGTCCAAAACTGCTTTCGGTTAAACTCTTCTCCTTCACAGACTGACTTAAGTATCAAAATGTTTTCCAAATGACATCAGCCGACTGACAATATCTAGATAGATCTTCCTTCTGCAATTCGAAACAAATCTCAAAAAGAAACTTTCAGATCAAGTAACGGTCATAAAAAGACTCCACAGCTGGTGAGTGATTGGAGACTCAAGTTCATAAAAAAAAAAAAAGAACAATAGCTATTCCATCTGCTAAAGTTTTAAATAGCCATAATACACAAAGATATATACAAAACATGTATTACATATAGGAAATCCCCCAGAAAAATGTAAAGTTTTGATCCAATCAAAGCCCGTTTGTATCAATGATTGAATCTGCATTTTGCTTATAAGTAGTTGGTGAATCACAGAAGAATCAGCAAAAAACTCAAAAAGTGGGGAAAAAAGAAAAGAAAACAAACTAACAAAACTGCAACAAGAAAACAGAACTATTAAAGAGAGGAAATGGTCTAATAAGTTGTAGATCCTCCTCCTCCTCCTCCTCATTGATCAGAGGAAGCAGCAGGGGCTGTCCAATACAACTTCACTGCAAATAGAAGCTTCTCCCTGTTTAAGGGTCCATCTTCATGGTCTACAATCTGACTATCCCAGTTCATTCCATCTGTGATCCTCTTGACTTTCACCAAGATATCAACATCATCTCTTATAATTATACTTCCTTCTGGTCTTAGAATTCTATCCATTTCTAGCAGAATATCTTCCATTTCACATCTGTCACACAAGTTCAAACCATAATATCAGATGTCGTCTCGTGTTATCGCAATTTATGGCCATAGTAATTGATGCGTTAGTCCTAATGCTTAAGGGTCTTCTATCTCCAAAATTTTCTAATTATAGAGTTCCTGTTTAGAATCGGGCATGCGTTAGATAGTGTGTCACTCACCGTGAAGTTGCATTTTCCAAGTGAAGAAATAAGGAGGTCTTTCTATATCGAAATATCAATTGAAAAAATCATAGGAAAATTCCTTGATCACCCGGTAAGAATGTGGAGAGAAACCAAAACATAACGCCCACTTAAAACTAAAAGGGGATGCTGCCTACTACTAAAATCCCGGTTTTTGCAACAGTTGCGTCCTTCTATGCAAGAACAAGACTTAGAAAGAACAAAGAAGTTTGGATCTGAAATGAATTGTCAAATTGAGTACCTGTTGTTGTAGAGCGTGAAAATGGAATCTGAATGAATGAGATCATAAGTTCTAGGATATGTAGACATTGCCTCACACCTACAAATCAAAACAACTTTATACAAGTCACAATCGTAACGGGTAAGTATGTAAACCAAAAAATATGTAGAAAATTAGATACAAAATGATGTGACCATTTTTTTGTGTGTAGGTTTTCCATTTCAAAGCAACCCCACATTAGTGCAGCTCATTATTTTGAAAATGTCACTGTCACCTCATTCTGCTGTCGTGATTCGTTTTCCTGTCCGAAAACATAGCTACAGAAAAGAGTTGTCCAATTGAGCATAAGGTTAATTACCAGTTCTGATACGTTCCAATCAGTCCGCGTTCATAAATAACTCCAAGCGTGTTGATCTTCGCCTCGGTTGGAACCACATTCATCACCCAAACAGGGTCTTCAACCAGAGCAGCAGCAAACCCACCCAAGTATGCATTCATGTCGAGAAGGTTTCTGTACCGTCCTTTTTGGCCAAGCTGATTGTTCACAGTTCTATAGTAAGACACTCTCCTCTTCCATAGTTGGTTGTCTTGATGGAAAACCTCATCTGTGATTGTTTTTACAGTTCCCCTACTGATTCGAGGGGGGATTGAGTTCAGTCTCTCTGGCCATTTTACCAATTGCCCGCCAGCAGTTTCTTGATCGTTGGAGACTTCTGGCAAGGTAGTTAAACAAGTCTCGATATTTGTGTACCTGAAGAATGGTAATTTTCACCTGAGCCAATAGTATAAACTCGGAGAGACAGACATAGAGGGCACTCTATCATACCTACTAACTCTTAGGATGACAAAAGGTTCCTTATTTTTGGCAGGAATCCCCCCTTGGGAGAGTGAGTCTACTTAGCTAAACTGTTTGGATTGTGAGTATATGTCTATAGGGCAAGTAATACAGTACTAAGGTAGGTTTAAGGGTCTGTTGGGTATCATCTTCGCTTTATGTTTTCCTCTTTCAGAAAACAGATAAAGACTTGATATTTCTCTTCTTTCGCACTCAGAACAGTTCACTACAATGGCTCCTGCATACATTCTTTATGATGCAGCAGCTTGTTTCCAAGAACTGGTTTGGGAAAATTTTCTAAAAACAACCCACTTATCAGAGAACACCAAAACTATGTATTTGAACTTTTGAAAAGCTGCCTTCGCACATAAATGTGAAATTTTGAACCGAATACATGTTTCCCAGATTTTCCTTGTTCTTGTTCAGAAAAAGTGAAAAGAGGAAAAAAAATTTCGAAATGATTGAAAAAGAAGTGCAAGTGCAATAACTAATGGAAGGAAGGAGTGAAGCACAATGACCGTCTTGAGTCCCCTGCAGCATTCTACACGACTGTTGGATTATCTTAGCCTCGCCTTTATGCAGAAGGCCGGAAGTCTCAACTAAGTACTATGATGTTTATATAAAGTATATGAAGAATACTGATTCAGGAGTGAGTAGGACTAACCAAGCCTTGTCAGGATCCTGGGCTGCACAGAATGGTGGGTTTTGGTTGATTTTCCGGTGAGCTTTACAGTGTAAATGGTTGGTGGGTTTTTGCCATATCGCGATGTCCTCTTTCTCCACCAGTTTCTTCCAGCAGAGGCTTTTGGCTACATTTTCAATTGAAGTCTGTTCAGCATTCAAATCCTCCTTTGTTCTCTGCCATCCTTTCCAGTATTTCTTCCAGCGAATTGGCGGGCCAGAAAGGATCCAGTATCCACCAGGCCTCAGAACTCTATCAACTTCCATTAAGTAAACCCCATCTAATCCCATGATAGTGATATCAACATCCATCAGGCAATTCAGAAAGTTAACCAGTAGCATCACATACTCCACTATTGTGATAGTCAACAAACATAATAAACTGCTAATGCAGTGTCAAAATCAGTTTGCCATTCATTTAATGGTAATCAAGAACAACAAGAAAAGAATCGAAAAGCAAGCCCTATGTGTTACCAGGCACCACAGGTTGTTTACTTTTGTGGGTGGGGTTCAGGGTTTTTGTTTTTGGGATGCATTATAGAATAGGCCATGACTACCTTTTTCCCTTGGTTGATGTTGCACTATTTATCGCATGTGTCTTCTATATTTTTATATAGTTTGAACACTAAATGCCTATCAATTAGTTCAAGAAAGAGCAGTTGGCGTGTACACTAGACTTACCATTAAAATCTTGATACTTAATATTTTCACCTAGAGCTGATTTTCCCTTATGATATAGAATTGGTCATAGTCTGCCAAGAGGGCTTAAAAGCGCCAAAGGATTTTCTGCCCTAGTCTTTGATTAAGTTACATACTTGTTTTAACACTAGGAGTCTCTTTCGGCAGTCCCATGAAAGAAGTTCCCCCTCAAGGAGAATTACTATTCTTTCACAAAGAAAAGCTCCTTGAGGTGGTCCGATCAAATTGAGAACTTGTCACTTAAGAGATGATTTGCATAAGGTCTAGTTCCTTGGGCACTGGATTGGCCACGACATGAGTTGGTTAGATCAACACAAGGCGCGTGCAAGCCGTGGTGGACTGGGATATGCCATGAAAGGTGCAGGAACTATGATTCTTCCTCAGATTAGTTGTACTTAATCCAACGTTTTTATATAAAAGTATATACAACACTATATAGGCGGTTCATTGAGGGCTTGAGCTTAAGTTGCTTTTACCTTCTATTATATTAGTAAAGGGTGGATGAGAAAAGTGTGAAAAAGTTTTTTCTTTCTCTCGCTCGATTGCTTCAATGCCTATAATTTGCGGTCAACGTAATAGGGCCATTCAATCCATGCTACGCACACAAACATGACAATAAAATGGCTTGCAGACTAACTTATTTCTCTAGTTTACATAACACGTTATGTTTTTAATCTAAGCATTGGATGCCATAAATAACTCAAACGCTTATGTACTTCGACACATTTGACATTTTTTTTCGCAAAATCTTTTCTGGCAAATACTAATGTACAAAAACTCGTAGTAAAGATTAAATGTTACAAAGTTTGTAATACTGCCAACATTGCGTTACGTGATTTATTCTAGGATCATAGACTTGAAAATATAATCGAAGAGATTATTGTTAGTGTGGTATTACCATATTGGCCCCATGGAATGAGACAACGAGAGCAGTGAGCCATGTCGAAAGCTCTTGCCGGGTAAGGAAGCCTCTTGGAGGCGAGTACTCCGATCAAAGCTGGAACTCCTCGCTCCAGAGAAAATTGCACCTGCGCTTCATGGGTGTCCCTTGGTGCAAACGACACCGTAAGGATATTTCTGGACAGAAGATAAGCTCCCCAACTTGCAACCTGCATGATTATGGCATTAACCTTAGAAAGAACAAGCCAAAGTTTCAGCCTTTATTTTGTCCCTCAGAACTTTCCCCCACTAATTGAATTGTGTTTTAAGCTTTTGCGTCTATAGTACCCGATTTATTCTATTGAGAGATCCCCTTCCGGTCTCTTTCTATCTACAGTAGGAAGTAAGTTCGCTTTCACAGTTGACATAAAACATGTTCATTGTTTGGCCGAGCGAAACGCATTTGTATGAAGCAGCCTAGCACCACTTTAGACAGGAGTAAAATGGATGACTTACAACTAAAAGTCAGTTCTCTACATCGATATATCGTACGACGTAATAGAGATCTACGAGCGCAAAGCCCGTCTCTAATTACTACCAAGCCAGCCTGCAGTCTACAAGTAGAGTTCGATATGCCGTAACGAGCCTACTAAAGGCAGAGAGGGGGATTTAGGAGAGCCCACAGAGCCATTTTTAACTGAACTCTACTAAAAAGAATTACTTGAAGTAAGGGTGTGTTTGAGAGTCTATTTTTCAGCTTTTTGGATTATGGCTAGAATGAGTTTTGAATTTGGGAGAAATGTTTGAAAAAAATGTGCAGAATGTATTTTGCAAAAGTAGTATAATGGAAAATAGGAATGAAAATACAAAAAGGAGCTCTAGCCCTCTTTTTGAGTTTTTGCTCTTAAAATCCAAAATGCAGAACTCATTTTGGGAACGTGACTTCCAAACAGCCAAAATCCAAAAGTGGGAATGGAAAAATGCAAAAAAGAGACTTCCAAACAAATCCTAAATGTTTAATTTCAAGTTCTGTTTTTCCCAATATGGAAAAAAGAACCTAACTTCTAGGTTTTTTTTTGGAAACTAAATAGACTCCAAATTAGTAAACAAATAAACTAGGTCGGACTCAAACGATAAGCAAAAAGATTAGGTGAACCCAAAATCCTAATTTTAGGTACGCCTTAAAAATACATATTTTTTCTTCTTCTGAATTTCTCAAGCGACAAATCAAAAGAATTTTTTTTTTGAGTTTTTTAACCTCATTTTCTTTTCCCCTATTTTCCCGTCATTTTTTCCACTCCCAACAAACGGGTTCGGAGATAATGTAGTGCAACAATATTGTAGCGTAGAAAAACAACATAATTTTACCTATATTTAAAACTATTTCGAGTCTAATTATATTTATATTAAATTAAAAATCTCTAAACAACTCAAATATGAACAAAATTATATCGTTTTGTTGTATCATAGTTCCCCACCAACAAAACCCACTATCAGACCAAAATATTTGGAATACTGGATAGGATATTGGGGACAGTATTATCAGCTTAGCTAAGTTATGGACATTGACAGCCCAATGTGGTGTCCATCAGCTAACTGACAAGTCATAAAAATCCAAGTGACTTTACCTGAGGATGCGTGGTACTCTCTTTCCCATCTGCAGTTTGGTTGGTTCGGAATAACTGTTGTTTTGTTCGATTTTGAGTGTTTCTATTTTTTATCCGCATTAACCGAATAAAACCGAATTTATGAGAATAAATCTTGCCCGTTCAATCTCACTCAAATTCAATGGCCATACAAAACACCAAAATAATAGAAACCTAAATGCAAGGTCCAAACTTGATGAAATGCCCCGAAAAAAACAGGAAGTAGAGTTTGAAGTGGGTTTGCCGCCTCACGAAATCCCAAAAAAAAAAAAAACAAAATAATAGAACTATACAAATCGACAAAATCCGAACCAATTTCACCATTACTCCCAACAAACAAAACCCATTATCCAGGACAAAATATTTGGAATATGGAAGAGGATATTGTGGACAGGATTATCAGCTTAGGTAAGTTTTGGACATTGACAACCCACTGTCTGGTGTCCATCAGCTAACTGACAAGTCATAAAAATCCAAGTGACTTTACCTAATGATGCATAGGACTCTCTTCCCCATCGGAACGAATCTTGTTCCATTGTTTGGATTTGTCAAACCTTAGGCCACCACCTAATTAGGGAAAAGGTTAAATTATACGGACCTTCCCTGATTGAGGTTTGAGAATTTTCTTTAATCCCTCTTACTTTTAAAATCAGTTAAACTAGCAAAAATTCGTGCTATGCACGAAACGTGTAAAAAAAAAGAGTAATATTTTACCATGTCAATCTATATTTTTAAAAATTTTAATAATAAATTCTTACTGTAATAATATAATGTAAAACACGTAGTTTTCATCGCATGTGCAACTTGAAACATCTGTAATATCTCATTCTAAGCTTTACTTTAACAAAATATTAAAACTAATAGTTTAATAATTAAATTAATTTGATCAAGTATTCATTCAACTCTTCTCTTAAAAAATTTAAAATAAAATATCAAAATTCAAGAATTGTGATACATTAAAGTAAATAAGAATAACTTTTAAAAGAAAATTTTGAGTTATGTTATTGAAACATTAAGTTTGAGTTTTTTTAGAAAAACAAACTACAATATAATTTTTATCACGCCCGAAATAGGCTATAAATTTTGGAGATTTTTCTAAAATTAAAACTTGAACAGATCTCAAAAGCTCTCGCTGAATTTTGGTTTCAAAAAAATCTTTAAAATTCAATGTAAGCTATTTCGGACTTAACATGAGTTATAATAATCGAGTGAGGGGTGTTTCCGTCGGTGCTAGTTGGTGAACCCGACTGCAGGGTGTTCCTTATGTGGGTAGGCCTTCGGTTAAAGTTCGTAAAATAATACCGATCTCTTTGTAACACCGTCGGCAGAAGCCTGTAATATTGTACGTGTGTGTGCATTGATTGTCTGTTGTGTCAGAATGTCATGTATTACATGTGATTTTCACTAGTATATTGTATGATTAAAACTTTTGCGAACTATATATTTTTGTACGAACAAAAAATTTACATATTATTTTGATATGGGACAAGTTTTAATCATTGTTACTCTGTTAATTAGCATATTATTCTATACGAGTTTCGACTTATGTTGTTGTATAAACAATTTTTCAGGTAATGATGAAAAATCAAAGGGTTAATGCCTTGAATGAAAAACTCAAAGCTATAGTATTAGAATTTATTTGTTTGTTTTATTAAACTATTGTTTTGTTGGATAGTTGTGGGCTCGATTTATTTGATTAATTGTTTAAGTTGGGTATTTGATGTAAAGAAGTGTTTTTTATTGATTTTTAAATTATTATGAGTTTTAAATTTTTTTATATTAGAATCGTGTTATGTTTTAAGGATTTTTACTCACATCATATTCATAGAGTTTGAGATGTGACAACTTGATATTAAAGCATAGTTCGTGGAATAGAGTTGCTCATGTAAAGTTGTACGCCAAGAGTGACATGTCTCGTGTTTAGATGTCCACGTGGTTGCTTGTGAAATCTTATTAAAGGAGACGTTTGATCGCCATATCTTTTAATTGAAATCCAAATTTTTTAATTAAAAACCGAATTGATATTCCTGTGGGTACATCTCCTTGCGTGCTTTATCTATGTATTTGTTATTGATGAGTTGTTGGTTCATTCTTATGTGTCGTAGAACAGGATATTGTGGACAGGATTGTCAGCTTAGGTATGTTTTGGACATTGACAACCCATTGTGGTGTTATCAGCTAATTGACAAGTCATAAAAATCCAAAGTGACTTTACCTAATGATGCATGGGACTCTCTTTCCCATCCCAAATGAATCTTGTTCCACTCTGGTGATTTGTCAAACTTTAGGCCACCACCCGATTAGGGAAAGGACAAGTTTAAGAACACTGGAATAAAATGTGTTTGAAATTGTTGGATGTATTGTACTTCACGTGTATTTAACGGTTTCGAACATATTTGGGTGTCTAAATGTGTCTGAAGCATCTATATTCCTAGCATTTTTCTTAGGAAAATCCATCCCCAACCAAAACTCTCTTTGGTTATAATTCAAACTATCTCTTTCCCATAAATAGTTGCAATATTATACTAAATTAATGGAAACGATTAAAATTTTAGAAAGAATAACTTAAATATAATAAGAAAAATATATAGTAGAATAAGAAAGTTATTATGAAAATAAATAGGTATAAGTAATTTGTTTGAATGTTTTCTTCGAGAGTAGTTATGAGTAAGCAGATAACATTTTTGTAATTAGTAATGAAATTTTCTTAGTGTGTTATTTAAATTTTTTTTTTTTACAACACTTTTCTATAATTCCTCCTAAAGTGACAGATTTTATCCAAAGGAAATATTAAGAGTGAAAGGGTGTTAGAAAAAGTTGAACCAATCGAAAGAAATGACTGAAAAAATTGCAATTCAGTCGGTCTAGAATAGGGATCTACTAGTTTTGGTTTAGTCAAACAATTTTTTTTTAATTTTTCGATTTTGTTTTGGGCATTCCTATTATTTTTTTGCATAGACCGAATTGAACTGAACTTATGAAAATAGAACCCTAGACGTAAGGTCTAAACGTCACGAAATGTCCCAAAAAAAGTGGGTTTGCCCGTAGGTTTCCACACTGATTTGTGTGGCCCAACTTAAGCCGATCTTTCTTACTTGGCTCAAAATTATGTCTATTTCGGTCATTTGAGTGCCCCTGACAAAACCGACCGATTTTATCCCAATCGATTTTGATCCCTACATAAAATCGGTCGGAATTCATTCGTGAAATTTTTATCCTGAATTGATTATCCCAAACCGATCTTCTGTGCTTACAAACTAGGCTAACTCGAACTGTAGAAAAACAAAAACAAATCCTAGAATAGGAAACGCACTAAGTCATCAATGCCCTATAAAAAAAGAATACATATATATAGGGCCCATTTGGACTGTGGTTTTTATGTGTTTATTTATTGAAATTTTTTTCGTCCTTATTTGAAATTTTTTTGCAATTTTTTATTTTTCATCAATTTTTTTTGATTTATTGGTTCATCTCGACAAGAGCTTTCAGAAAAGTTATCAATCATCGGCTACATTTGAAAAAAGTTCAGAAAAGACAAAAATAAATAAACAAACAGAGTTTTTTGTACTTATTCGTCGTTTTTAGTGACTTTTTTTTAACTTTTGGACATAATTTTATACTCATTAGATTCCTTTAATCAAGACGGACCAATAAACTACAAAATATTGAGATTTGAATAACAAATGCAAAAAAAAAATGAATAAAGACAAAAATTTGAAATAAATAAATTAGTGAGGCCAAATAGGGCCATATTCTATTATATTATCCAGACCACTCTGGAAACCAAAAAGCAAAAGATAATAAAGGTTGAAAAAAAGCTTACCCCACAACCAGTATCAATGGCGGTTCTAATAGACCCATCTTTCAGATTGATCAACTTTCCAATATCATCTATATACGCATCAGCACCGTTGGGGAACATGGTCCCACCACCAGGGAATCTGAACCGGTCCCCTTCGTACCTGATCCAGTTCTGAACAGCTTTCTCCACCGTCAACTCCTTGTGGGGAACATTCGCGTACCACACCAGATCCCTACTCATTGGCCACTTGAACGGGGTTTTGTATCCGTGCGGCGCTGGCACACGGCACTTGAGTAATTCCCCCTTTCTGGGACAATGTCTCTCTCTGTAAATCAACCTGTTCCTGCTGAATTTCAACGATCTTTTCGCGTCCTCACATGGGGTGTACTCGCTGAACTTAACGTCGCACGGAGGGTAGATTTTAACGGCTCCGGCGCCGTGTGCGGCGGCGGAGTGGTGGGAGGAGAAATCTAGGGCGGCTTTCGCGGTGGTGGGGGTGGTGTTTTCGGTGGGGGTGCATTGAAGGTGGGTTGCGGAAGTGGATGTATCGTCTCCGGCGCTGCTGCGGTTGTTGTGCCATACGCCGATGGAGTAAGATAGAGAGCATAGGAGAGCGATAAGTAGGAAGGGAAAAACATTGGTTTTTTTCCAGAAAGAGGTTGGCGATGTGGGTTTGGACGGACTCACCATGGCTCCGACTAGAATCCGATCCTCTCTCTCTCTCTCTCTCCCCGTTTGTGTGCGGGTGGAGGGGAGTTTTATTGGGTGTTGAAGGGAGATGGATTTCGAGACAAGTTGGTCATGTGAGTGAATAGTATATTTCGCGGATACAGAGAAGATTCTTTGTATACAAAAATGGAACTGGGGAAGTGAAGAGGGGTGTGTGTGTGTGTGTGTGTGTGTGTGTGTGTGAGAGAGAGAGAGAGAGAGAGAGAGAGAGAGTGGGAAATGAGGAAGACAAAAGGACGCGTTGAGGTATGATACGATGCCAATCGAGGTTGGCCTTGGAGGTTGTATCTGGTTTTGGCATGGGAAATTAAACGATAAAAAAACAATAGAAAAATAATACCATAATTCTAAAAAAAAAAAAAAACAATGGTGTGTTATTTATGAAAAGAAAAATGCTCATTTGCTCGACACAAGCCCTTGAATTTAAGCACTCGATGCTATATTGCAAGTTAGCGCTAAGTCTTTCTTTTACGGGCCGGGATTAACCATCCTATAAAAAAGGTCATTAGGTCAAAACTATATTATATGTTCATAATTTATCTTCTAAATATTTGTGTACGTATTCTTTCAAATTAGATATTTAACTTAATTTTTAAAAGGTCTTTAACTGAAAAAGACCTTCGATTTTTTAAACTTATGTGAGAGAATCCAAAGAGGAGATTTGAAGTTACCCGTCATCATCATCAATTTCTTTACTTATTTGTCCTTAATAGGACTAATTGTTTGTCCTTAACGCAGATACTTATAATCTCTTACCTAATAAAAAAAATGGTCCAAACATATGGAGAGCGGATCCGGATCCACAAACATGAGGCATATGACCCTACAGGACATGCCATCTTCCACTAAATCGTACGAAAAGAATTGGGTCGGGTCCGTACGAGAAAAAGACTGGTTTTTGGGCCCGCAATATTTTCGGGTCTAGAAATGTCCAGCCAGTCCATAGTCCAGAACCAGACATAAAAGGGAGACCTCAAAAATCTCTGTCCCTTCAACTGCGGCATTAGCGAGGTAGAGGTCAGAGGAGAGACGAGAGAGAGAGAGAGCGAAAGCAAGGGATACACAGTTCCCCAACAATGGCCGATGAAGATTACGACATGGACGGAGGGTTCGTTCTACTTCATGCTCTATCTCTTCTCCCTCGACCCCCTTTATTTTTCTATCTCGATTTTTCTTACCATTTTTATCTTACTAGCTCACTGCATCTTCATCTTTTAGCTTTTTTTTTTTTTGGTAATTATGTCTTTTAAGGTTTTCTCGGCATTAAATTTATGGAGTCCTATGACGGGATGTTGTCTTACCCGTACTTTATCCTAGACTTCTCTGAGAGTCTGAATTCCTCTATCTTCCAAAAGCAGCTAGCTGGTGCCGTCCGACCGGTATAAGCTAGAAATTACTCCTATGACTAAGTTAGTTCGTGAACCAAAAAGATAATTTATAAGTACTGTTTGGATAGAAAAGCATGTATCATATTTTTTTGCCTCAATTTACCTTTTATGCACAGACTAAACTTGGGGTTCCAAGCCAACACGTGCGGACCACGTTCCTCTGTAATTTTAGAAATAGCTGTCCTTATTTTGATGCTCTAGATGCCAAGTCAGCAAATGCAGTACATGTCATAGGCAAGGCATGTCGCTGAACGACTTGGCATGTCGCTGGGCCAAAACCATGTCGCTGCCTAGAAACGTGAACAACTTGGCATGTCTCTGGGCCAAAACCATGTCGCTGGCTGAAAACGTGCACGACTTGGGTGTCAACGTGCAAAAAAACCCATGTCGCTGCCTAGAAACGTGCACGACTTGGCTGTCAGCGTGCAAAAAACCCATGTCTCTGCCTGGAAACGTGAACGACATGGCATGTCGCTGGGCCAAAACCATGTCTCTGGCTGAAAACGTGCACGACTTGGGTGTCAACGTGCAAAAAACCCATGAAACGTGAACGACTTGGCATGTCGCTGGGCCAAAACCATGTCGCTGGCTAAAAACGTGCACGACTTGGGTGTCAACGTGCAAAAAACCCATGTCGCTGCCTAGAAACGTGAACGACTTGGCATGTCGCTGGGCTAAAACCATGTCGCTGGCTGTCACGTGTCGGGGTCGAACCGGCCATGTGGAAATGGGTGCAACCACGTCGGTCAGGACTCTTTGATCGGGACCTTACTCGTCCCGGCCCACACGGCGCCTGCTCGCCAAGGGGGCTGGTGGCGTGGGGTCATGCAGGCCACAGTGGGCTTTGGTCTGCCCCTTTGGGCTCGCCTGGTAACTGGACGTTACTCAGGTTACGGCCCATATTTGGTGCCGACTTGGCCCACTACACAATTTATAAATCTTTCCTTTTCGCTCTGTTAACGAATTGTTCTTGCAATCTTGCAATTTACTCTGGTTTTCCATTTTTTGTTGCTTAGGTTTACCTTTTTCATCCTTTGAGTACCATCGGAAATTTGGCCTTGGCTTTGGTCATCTTATGTACCAAAAAAGTTATACTACTGGTGAAATTAATGGAGAGTCAGGCTTTCAAACCATCCGCCCTGCACGTTATTCACTTGTAAATTCACAGGGTCTATATTTATGTCGCGGGTTTGTTTGCATTTACCATCACTAGTCATGAAAGTTGGGAGAAACACGGAAACTTCGGGAAACATGCTGAAATGTGTCTTAGCTGGACATGCTAGCGTTATGTTACAAGGTTACAACGTAGAATGCAATTTAAAAAGGTATGCAGATCAACATTGCCACGGATGCTTAGCTCTTGGATATTAACTTATTACTCGGTGAATATCGTTTTTATGTTTTCATTGTGTTTTTAATCCCTCTTTGATTTTGATAATTTTGTACGTTTCGGGCAATTTATATATTTTCAATGTAGCAGGAACTTTGCACACTGGGTGACCTTTTTTAGTGTGTTCTCAAGATTTCCATATCCAAAATCTGAATGACGTGTTTGTTTTCCTTGTCAGAAGATGTGCTTCCTAGATGCAAAAGTTGGTCAGTGGCCTATGCGCGTCTCATCCTTCAAATGCTATGCAAATAATTAAGAATTACTATCCACAATTCCACATTATGACGAGTAATTTTTGTTTCAAGTTTCAACTAATTAATCATTTTTAGTTCAAGTATTTGCATATGAGGTCATGAAATTTATGGAGAATATTGGTATCTGTAATGATAAATATGTTGCGAACCTATAGCATGCACCATTAAGACATGAAAAATTCTCAATGTCATATAGATGTTGTAGACATTTTTGGTAATCGTGTGTGTTTGTCTGTTGGTATGTTCCATCAGTAATTTTGCTAATCTCGTTCGTGGTGATTGAACTCTATATCCAGTCTTTTGTTTTCCTTACTATTCAAAGTTACATGGTTTTTCATTTGTCCAGATACGAAGACGAACCATTGGAGCCTGAGCCCGATGTAAGAAGTCTTTCCTTTGATATACCTGTAATGACTCAAGGGACCCCTTTTTACTTGTGTATTATTGAATTGGCATACTTTTGGGGGGGTAATTGACAGGAAGGAGCAGAAGAGGAAGTAGATGAAGACAATAACAAGGAGGACAGTCCTGACCCTCTTTTAGGTGATGATACTGATGAGAAAAATGAGCAGGAAGCAGAACAACGAGCTCGAAAGACATCAAAATATATGACAAAATATGAACGTGCAAGAATTTTGGGTACCCGGGCTCTGCAAATCAGGTTAATTTAGGAGTATAAATACATAATCTTTCATATTGAAATAGGAGTCGACATTATGTTTTAACTTCGGCTTTGGTTGAGCAGCATGAATGCACCTGTGATGGTTGAGTTGGAAGGTGAAACCGACCCACTTGAGGTTAGCTTCTTTATGAGCATCGGTGAATTACTCAATTTGCTTTGTTCTCTGTCTTTCCTTGTTCCTTGTTGCATTCATTTGTTTGGGTTATAAAAGATTATATTTTTATACGTGTATTGTGTGGCAGAGCAAATTTTTTTGCTTGTTGGACAGAATAGGAAAAAGTTGAAAGTTGTAACGACTTTCCTTTGTTTTACTATCAAGTTTATCAGTATCATCCACAGTGTGGAGTAGTTACGTTGAATTTGCAACTTGTGATACAGATGCCAAGGGCCTTCTTCTGTCCCACATGGAAGTGTTTATGGTAGTTCTTGATCAGCTCGTTTGTTTTGATATTCCGTATGACTGCATTAATTTGTAACTCTAGAATAGAAAGGTAGAGCTGCTAGAGCATATGACCTTATTATGATCAGCTATTGAACTATGTTAGGTAGCGTTGCTTGCTGCTAGCATAGCTTTGTATTTTCACGCTATCGTTCCCAAGCGCTTTTGTCTACATTTTCCCTTGTAGGCCTTTGCGGTAGAGCAAATTTAGTATTCTTGAGTTCAGTACTCTTTTTCATTTTTGTGAAACCAAGTTAAGGACTCAGATTACTTACTAATAGTGTAAGCAGCCTGTCAGAGGATATTATAGCCTGATGTTGTGGGAATTCAGTCCAAGATCTCTTTTACCTACTCTACCATCTCTAACCTACTCCCCAGCAGATCCTAGTTCTTTCAAATCAGATCTAAATCCTTTAGTAAGGCTACTTTTGAGAGGATTACCGTGCACCCACTTCACAACGATAGGATCTTGGCAGTTTGTGGGGATCTCAAAACCAACTTCTCTAAGTTAATTGCCTCATATATGCCTTGGATGTCCACGGTTCCCTTAGAACAGGGGGTTCATGGTTCCCAACTGGACTTCACACCAAAATGTTCATCGCCGACAATGATCTTTTTGACTATCTATATATGATGTAGCGTCTGAACTCAGGAAATTTGAATGGCCAGTGTAATTTTTAATTTTCTCAAGCACTCAAGAATCTGGACATCTTGGTGTTTTCTTTGTTCCCTTCCGTAACTTTGTGCACGGGCCGTCCCCACTTGGGCACAATTTTCTCTTGAGAAAAGAGTGATATTTACTTTGGTGTACGCTGTTCAGCTCTAGTTTCGTTTCTGTTGGTGTCTTTCTTCATAAGCTTTTACTTGAATTATTTCGTTCACAATGTTTTTTTCCAGATTGCAATGAAAGAGCTTCGAGGGCGGAATATTCCCTTCACCATTCGCCGTTACCTGCCAGATGGAAGGTAAAGTTCTCTCAGTGTATGTTGTAGATTGCCCTGACAATAAATCGACGACCACCGTAACTGGATTTCTGCTTCCCCTACCTCTTCTCTAACTAGCGAATGACATTGCATTTGCAGTTACGAGGATTGGGGAGTCGATGAATTGATCGTGGAAGATTCGTGGAAGAGACAGGTGGGAGGTGATTAATCTGCATATGCTTACATGATGTTCATGGGCTTCTTTGGTTGTGGTAGTAAGGGCTTAAGCGATATGTTGAGACTCTGTAAATTTGAATAGCCGTGTTTGAATCTATTAGCATAGCATGTTCTTCACAAAGTTAAAGTTGAGTATTGCAGGCTTGCTGATCACGGTGCATTTTTTTGGGATTCGGGGATGCTGTAGTGCAATAATATTATAATACAACAAAATGACATAGTTTGACCTCTATTCAAAGCTGTTTAAAGTCTCTAAATAGCTTTAAATTGAAACAAGCTACGTCGTTTTGTCGCACGTCACCACTGTAGTGCAAGGGTGCAATACAACGTCTTCCAATCCATTTTGACTCAATTTGTTGTTTCTTTCTTTGCTTTCACAAGTTTAGAACATAGTTTTGAGTAAATTGATGAACAAAATTGGAATTTAGGGGAGTTATAGTGCAGTTTTCTGTAGTGCGCGTGTAGTGTGGATAAAATAATGTAGTTTGATGTGTTTTGTCCTTGAAATTATATTGTTTTAACTTATTACGTGAATTGGTATTAAAATGCGTGAGATCAAAACAATATAGATTCAAGGGCAAAGTTGGTAAAATTACATTATTTTGTTCACACTATAGGAAGCTGTACTACAGTCTCTCTGAATCCAATTAGAAGAGCTTGTTGTTGTGGTGACCAACGGAGCTTGGAAAATTATTAGGTATCTGTGTAGTCACATTATGCTCTCAGTAATGATAACTCGCAAAACAACTGTTGACCTAGTGGTGAAAGACCTAAACAAAAATGCAGAAAGAAGTGAGCATACCCCAAAGGTCTTAATGCCTTAAAAAAGGTCCCATTCGTAAAGCCGGGTTAGATCCTCGGCACGAGGAAAGGTTTTTAGGTTTAAAATCTCTTAGGTATTATCGATATTTATGGGTCAAAACATGCAGTACTTTGTTCTGGTTTCAATTGGATCTCTTGTTAGTAGACACTGGAATTGGTTTCTCATAAATTAATTGAGATTCGCATACATCGGTTTGAATATTCTTTGTCCAGATGCATTTAAATTATTAAAAAATTAAAACACGCAACATAGATAAGGTGGATTCCTTTCTTGTTTCTCATTCATTTAATAAAAGCGCGTTAGAAGATAGAAGAAATGCCTAATCATGGCAAAGAAGTTGCGAGAATGGAGAGAAATCAAATCTTTTAGTACTATGATATCCTAAAACTTATCCTAGTTGGAATTATTTAAGACAGTTCAGTCCTTTAAATTTGCAGTGTTATTCATTCCGTTGCTCCCAAAAAAAGGTCCAAAAGCCGAAAGATTACACCTAATATGCTCGAAAATTGACATTTTTAGCAAGTGAAGCATGAAAAGGGTATATTTAATTATAATTCACGATTATAACCCACTTAAAAGCCTTCTCATCTATTAGTTGTGTGAATCAAATCCTCTCATCTGATTCATTAAATTGCGGTTTCCATTTACATAATTGAATGATGAGATAAATATGACTTCCAATGTTAACCCTTTTTCCTCCTGTAGTTATTGCTTTTGAAAAATAACGCGGTAAAGTATGACCCGTCAGAAACTTTCAACGAATTCTTTTCTTATTTTATGACTTCCACTGTTACTACCAACTTCTTTATTTGTAGCCTAGTAGATTTACGCGTTCTAGTTCATCTAAAGATGAATAAAGTAATTGCAAGAATAGTAAGAACCACGTACAAAACACAATGGAATGAGATATATAGTATCAAAATTGAGTTAACATTATTTTAAGTTACAAGATAATACAATACTCTCTTGAAAGAGTTGAAAATGCATTCACTCGTTTCATATTTGAGTTTATTTTGCAATCTCCATCGACAAAATTGGTAATCAACCACCAACCTAACTTTTTTCCCTTTTTTTTGGTTATCATCCATCAACATCACCTTAAAAACAACATGTTTTTTTAAATTACGCGTTATTCATGTGTCGGATCTTTCATTAGTTTTGACCTACAAAATGAACTCAAAAAATTAGTAACTTACGACTGCTTCAATCATTTCTTATTCGAGTTTATTTTGCAATCACCATCGACGGAATTGGTAATCAAACACCAACCTCGTTTTTTCTTTCTTTTTTGATTATCCACAAGCATTCCCTTAAAAACAAAATGTTTTTTTTTTCTTCAAAAATAAATGTGATTCATGTGTTGCTTCCAACTATACAGAACCATGTCCTACATGATTTGCCAACTAGTTGTGAATTGATTCTTTACTCTCTTCCAAATTCCTTTATTATTTTTCATGAAAAAATCAGTTAACTTTATCAACCAATCAGAGAGATCTTAGTAGGACCCATGAAAGATATGTGAAACCTAATGGGAATCATATCCCAAACTTCAATCACAAAATAATTAATCTAACCATTTTAAATCCTAAACAAACCCTCTGTCAAAAACCAGCAAATAATGCATGTGGTTGAATTTTTATTGGCTTATATCTTTTAATTGAACATTTTGAGTTAATTATTAATTTATCGTTTGATTATTTTTTTATCCTTGTTTAAATTTATTTTTTATTTTTTATTTTGCCTCAATTTGTTTTGTAGGATAGTGGTTCGTCTAGACAGAGGTTTCGGAAAAATAAGAAATTGTGTTTGTGGAGTCTGGAATCCACTCTAGACTTCTCGGGTTGATGAATCGGATCTTCTTGAACAATCTGCAAAACACTCAACACTAAATTAGTGCACACCGGGGGGTTGGATCTCCGGTGGACACTCCGACGATCAAGTTAGCCTTCTAGAGAGAACGAAAGTAACTTGAAAGTAAGTTCTAAGCGCGAGTGTGCATGTACCTTGGATTGGAGTGCCGCCGGAGTATTTATAGAGTAGGAGTCCAACTGTCTCCGGAACGTCCGGCCCACCATGTAGGACGTGGTCCGAAGAGTTTGAGAACGTTGGGACGTGTCCCACTCCCATGCGGATCGGAAGGGCGTGATCTGCCACGTGTCCCACACCCGAGCGGGTTGGAACAGCGTGCCCGCACGTCCCTTAGAAAGCGGAGAACGTGTGTTCGTGCTTTGGCAAACGAATTACCGCATGTCTTTGAGATGACCTGGCCAAGAAGCCGCCAAAGGGGATTCTGGCCGAGGATCGGTGCAGATTGCAATCCCATTGTTCGGCAGGGCCGAGACCCAAACCTGTTCGGAACGGCCGAGCGTAGGCTCCGGCCGATAGGGTGTTCGGCCCAACCCAGGCGAGTTTGGGCTTCGTGGACCCCCCGAATATGGTGCAGCTGATCATGGGCCGGGGGCCCACTAATGATTATTCCGGCCTACTACAATAGCCCCTCAATTCGGTCGTACGCAGCTCGGTACGGGGGAATTGACCATGTGGCCGAGCCCCGGCACGAAGGCAGATTTTCCTTGACGGCCGTGGAGAACTTGTGTTAGTTATTGATGCCCTGGGGCATTCTGTTCGGGACCGAACAGTCCTACGAGGTTGGCTTTGTTAGGAATTATCAGATTTTGAGAGAACGCTGCATAGTGCTTGGAAAAAGGGTTTGAGCCGCACGTGAGTTGTCAGGAGCTGAGATTGCGACACGTGGCGTTAGATCCGACGGCAGAGCCGAAGCGATACTGCAGAACGGCGCACGCGAACCGTCAAGCGGTGAGATCTTCACACGTGGCTTCCTTTATGGCAAAGCCGAAAGGACACTGCTGAACGGCGGACGCGAGGCGTCGGGCGACGAGATGGCGACACGTGGCCTCATCTGACGGCAGAGCCGAAAGGACTCTGCAGAATCGGCGGACGCGAAGCGTCGGGCAATGAGTTTGCAACACGTGGCTTCGATCCTTGTGCGGGAGCGCCTCGTTTCTCACGCCTGCCGTTTCCCGCCTACTAGCCCTCTTATAAATAGAGGGCTTGGGAGAACTTAAAAATCTTCTGATTCCAGAGCTTTGAGGCATCCTCTCTTTCTCGCATTTCTCTTCCAGCTTTGCGCAATCATCCAGAGTTCGAAGATTCCCCAAACTTCATCAACGGATCGAGAGTAAGTCTCCGGTGAACTCTCTTATGCTGTAGTTTCCGTTTTTCGATAGGTTTAGATTGACTGTAGTTAACACCGCCTCCCTGGTTTCGGCCGAGCGATGAGCGTTTTGGCCGAAAGATGGGCGTTCCGGCCGGAGACATCCTGAGGGGCTGCGAAGCCCCGACCCTCTTAGATCTTTGTTTTTCTTTTAACGCCCGTGAACGTGTTTATAGGATGTCCGGGCCGGAAGTAGAATCAACATCGTGGTCGTCCTCCAGCGCCGAACAAGCTGGACCCAGCGGTTCGTCGGGGCTTCCAGAAGCAGAGGTGATGCCGAAGACTTCGGCCTCTCACTCGGGGAAAAACCGGTATTCTCGATTTTTCGAGGATCCGGAGAGCCTCGCAGACTTCCGTGCAACCTACGGCATACCGGATAACGTGTCAGTAGAGCTCGTTCGGCCGGGGGAGAGCGTCGCAACAAACAATTTCCAGATCGTGCTGCCCTTGATGGCTATTATCGAGGGTGGCGTGCGCTTCCCGCTCCACCCCTTCCTTCGGCAGGTACTGAATGTCCTCCGACTAACCCCCTCCCAGGTGACCATCAACTTCTACCGCATAGTGGTAGGGGTCATCGAACTTAAGGAGAGATACCACCTCGAGTTCGAGGTGGAAGACCTGTTCGGCCTCTACTTAGTAAGCCAGAACAAGGTAGCGAGGAGGAAGTACCTCAGCTGCCGAACCGGACAGAGGAGGCTGATCAGAGGCCTTCCGGACTCCGATAAATATGCCAACGACTTCGTCGTGGTTCGAGGAGAGTTTGAATTCGCATTAGGCGAGTTTCGTTATCACCCCATTCCGCGCGTCCCTGGGTTCGCCGGTAAGTTCTGTACAGTCAAATACCTTTTTTTTTTTTTTTAACTTGCTTGTTTTTTTCTTTGCAGGGAAAGGAGTCGTCGACGGCCTAAGGAGCAGGGCGAACTGGGACAGAATCAGCCGGGCATTCACCATTCGGAGGAGGAGTAGGGACTGTTCGGTTCTGCTTGGCTACGTCGAAGTCTATCGGTCGAAGCTGAAGTGCCGAGGAGACTCCAGTAGCAGTGAGAATTCCGAGGCTCCAGAAGAAAACCGGGCCGACGACAGTGTTCCTCTCGGGGTGATCAGAGAGCCACGGGACGAGCCGACTCCGGACGAAGTTATTCCCATTTCTTCAGGTACCTGCTCCTCCACGACTTCGTCCGGTTACAGTCTCCACCCTTCGGTAGACTTTACTGATCAGGAGCTTACGGACTTCCTCGCAGAGTGTGACAATATGCCGAGGAAGGCACCAGAAGAGGTCACCCTGAAGCTCGCGGTGGGCGGATCCGCGCCGCAGACTTCCCGCCCAGCCGATCCTCAAAAGAAGAGGAAGGGCCCAGAAGAAGGTGCTGCTGCGGCTAAAAAACCGAGGGAGTCGAAGGAGGACTCCCGGCGGAAGGGGGTCGCACACCAACAGGTCGATACGGCGGCTCCGTCGAAAACGAGCCGACCCCCGGCTGCTACCGAGGCGACGGGCTCGTCTGTGCCCTCAGCATTTATCCCGAAACTCATGTTTGACGGCAAGCCGTTGAACACCGAAGACACTCTCAACGCCGACCCTCTCATGGCGTTGACGCTGGCCAAAGGGATGACGCTCTCAAAGGATGCTGAGGCTTTGCCGAAGAACCTGGAAGTGTCCTTCTTAGAGATGGCTCGGCTCATGGTGAAGGTAGTCTTCTTCTCCATCTGTTTTTTTCAAGTTTATTTCCCAAGTATTTCTATAATCCGTACTCATTCTTCCGTTACTTCATGCAGGCAACTCAGCACTTGGTTCCGGTGTCTGACGGGCTAATGCGGAAAGCCGCCCAGATCCAAGGCCTGAGGACCCTGCACCAGCAGGAGATAACGGCTAAAAACCAAATGGTGGAAGAGCGAAATGCCATCCGGATGGCCCTGTCGGCGGCCGAGGAGAAGGAGAAGGCTCTCGCCGCAGAACTCGGAGCCACAAGGGCAGAGATGGCGAAGAGGGCAGACGAGGCCGACTCGAAGGGCTACAATGATGGCTATGCTGAAGCTCAGGGGAAGTTCCTGAAGCAGATGGAAGGCATCAACGCCCAACTAGCTGGGCTGCTGCAGGATGCTTTCCGCAGCGGTTACCTCCGAGCACTCCAGGCTGCCGAAGTACCGGAGGGATCTTCTCTGTACAGGGATGTCCCTTCGTATGGAGAGTCGTCTGGTGCTGCCGAGCCGGCGAATGATCCTGCTGCCGCAGTGCTGTCCCCGGCCGAAGAAACCCCCCTTCCGGATACGGAGGGAGTACCCAATTTGTCCGTCGCCGAAGATGGTGGCCAGCCTTCTTAAGTAGGAACTTGTAGTAGGGCCTGCGTGCCAACCTTATCTTTATCTCGTTTTAGTAGCATTTAGCTTTTATGTAGTGAACTCAATTTCTGAATGAAAATGAACTTCATTATTTGCCGAGCCGTACCCATTTTTTTTGTTTTTAATGATCACCGAAGCACTTCGGTTTATTTCCTTTTATATAATCGCATAGCTAATGCCGAACCGGATAACAGTGGCACAATGCCGAATATTAGGAGAAATTTCAAAAATTTCACAAGTATCGAACAAAACCGAACCGTTCAGTAACGGATAACATAGGGGCACGTCGCCGAACATTTGGAGAAATTTCATAAATTTCACTAAGTAAAGAATAAACCGAACCGTTCAGTAACGGATAACATAGAGGCACTTTGCCGTACATTCGGAGAAATTTTTTTTTAAAAAAAAAATTTCACTAAGTATGATATAAACCGAACCGTTCAGTAACGGATAACACAGAGGCACTTTGCCGTACATTCTGAGAAATTTTAAAAAATTTCACTAAGTATGATATAAACCGAACCGTTCATGATTTCAAATCCGCCTCATATATTGATTCAAAATTAAAGATCATGAGAACAAGACGCTCATGTCTGCTGAGGACCAATAATGCCGTGCTAACTCAAAATTAAACTGAAGAGAGTGAGGCCGTAGACCACGCACTTCTCATAACAATACAAACAGAACTAACAGAACTTAATGGAAGTACTTCCTTAAGTTGTGAGCATTCCAAGGTCGGGGAACAGGTGTCCCATTCATATCTTCTAGCTTGTAAGAGCCGACCCCAACGATCTTGGTCACTCGGTAGGGACCTTCCCAATTAGGACCGAGCTTATTTGTACGTTTCGCGCCGACGACCTTTCTTAGAACAAGATCATCTGGCTTAAAAGATCTGGGCCGAACTCTGGCGTTATAGCCCTGAGATATCGTTTGCTGATAAGCGGCAATTCGGATCCGAGCAGCTTCCCTCTGTCCTTCGGCTAGGTCTAAGGCCGTCGACAAACCTTTGTCATTGGTGTCCGGATGGAATTCTTCTGTCCGCATCGTCGGGAGGCCAGCTTCCAAAGGTATAACAGCTTCTGTGCCAAAGGCCAAGGAGAACGGTGTTCGGCCAGTAGAGCGGCGAGGTGTGGTCCGGTATGCCCATAGAACGCTATAAAGCTCTTCGGCCCACTTACCCTTTGCTGCCATTAGTCGTTTTTTGATTCCGTTCAAGAGGATTTTGTTAGAAGCTTCGGCCTGTCCGTTACACTGTGGGTATGACGGTGTGGAATTGAAGAAGCGGATCCTGTGCTCGGCGCAGAAGTTGGTAAACAGGTCCCCAACGAACTGCGTGCCGTTGTCTGATATGAAAGCGTAGGGGATACCAAACCTTGATATGATATTCCGCCATACGAACCTCTTCACATCTCTGTCTTCAATTTTGACCAATGGTTCGGCCTCGATCCATTTGGTGAAGTAGTCTGTAGCGGTGATCAAGAATTTAAAGCCTCCTGGGGCCACAGGGAATTTTCCGACTATATCCAGCCCCCATTGTGCGAACGGCCATGGACTGGAAAGCGGATTGAGTTCTTCGGCCGGCTGATGCATGAGCGGAGAGAACCTCTGACATTGGTCGCAGCTTTTTACCATCTCATCGGCCTCTTTTTTCATGTTAGGCCACCAGTAGCCTTGAGTCAGAGCACGATGCACGAGCGATCGTCCTCCCGAGTGATATCCGCAGCTGCCTGAATGTAATTCCTGAAGAATAGCCCCAGTCTGTTTGGGGTGCACACAAAGCAGATAAGGTGCCGAGAAGGCTCTCCGGTAGAGTTTGTTACCTGGTCCTAGCCAGAACTGGGCGGCTTTGTGAGTGATTTTGTGTGCTTCCCTTCGGTCTTCGGGTAACGTCTCGTCCTGAAGGTACGCTACGATGGGATCCATCCAACTGGGTTCCTGTGAGATGCAATACACTGGCTCGGACGCAGATTTTTCGATGCTCGGCTGTGGGAGGATATCGATAGATACGGTTCTCTGCCCCCCAGCGTCCGTGGCCGACGCGAGACCGGCTAAAGCGTCGGCATGGGCGTTGTGTTCTCTAGAAATCTGCTCCAAAGAAAAAGTGCGGAACTGTTTGCTGGCGTGTTGTAAGGCGGTAAGGTAGCGGGACATTCGGTCGTCGCGAGCTTCATACTCGCCGGAGAGTTGGTGAACTACCAACTGAGAATCGCTGTAAGCTTTAATGTGCTCCGAACCGAGGTCTGCTGCGAAACGAAGACCGGCCAGTACGGCCTCGTATTCGGCCTCATTGTTCGAGGCGAGGAAGTCAAGCCGGATTGCCAATTCATGGACAATTCCCTCTGGTGAAATCAAAACGACCCCGGCTCCGGAACCATGATTATTGGATGCGCCATCCACAAACATCCTCCAAGAATTGCCATGGAATAGTTGCCATTGAACTGATCCTGCCGACTCTTTGTTCGGCAGTGTTGGCTCTGAATCTGGCGTGAACTCGGCAATGAAATCCGCCAGAACCTGCCCCTTGATTGCCGTCCTCGGCTGGTATTGTATGTCAAAGTTGGTCAATTCCACGGCCCACTTCGAGATTCGGTTAGACAGATCAGCCTTACGGAACAGGCTTTTTAGAGGTTGTGAAGTCAAAACCGTGATGGGGTGCGCTTGGAAATACGGCGCAAGCTTTCTGGAAGCGGAGACCAGTGCTAGTGCTAGTTTCTCCAAGGGCAGATATCTGGTCTCGGCACTGACCAGTGTTTTGCTGGTATAGTAGATAGGTAGATGAGCTCGGTCATCCTGCCGAACAAGAACAGAACTGACCGCGTGGCGAGACACGGCCAGATAGATGAACAGTGGTTCCTTGTCTTTCGGCGTTGAGAGTAGTGGCGCCGAAGACAAGTAAGCCTTCAAATCCAGGAGCGCCTGATCACATTCTGGGGTCCATTCAAAACTCCTTCGGCTGCACTTTTTCAGGAGTGCGAAAAATGGACGACACTTGTCCGAAGATCGGCTGATGAACCTGTTCAATGCGGCCGCCATCCCTGTTAACTTCTGAACCCCTTTGATACTGTACGGTGCCGATAAGTTGTTGACGGCAGTGATTTGGTTCGGATCAGCCTCGATGCCTCTTCTGGTGACAAGGTACCCAAGAAATTTCCCGGAACCGACGCCGAAGGCACATTTGTCGGCGTTGAGACGGAGCTTGTGCTCTTTCAGAATGTCGAACACCTCCAGCAGGTGCTTGAGGTGCTCGGTCTCAAATTTGCTCTTCACTACCATGTCGTCGATATAGGCCTCCATCGTATCTCCGATCTGTTTGGCAAACATTTTCGTGACCATCCGTTGGTATGTGGCCCCCGCGTTTTTGAGACCGAAGGGCATGACCCTATAACAGTATAATCCACGGGGACTGATGAAGGCAGTCTTTTCCATATCCGGACCGTGCATAGCAATCTGATGGTATCCCCGGTAGGCATCCATGAAACTGAACCGAGCGTGCCCAGATGTAGCGTCGACGAGGCGGTCGATCCTCGGTACAGGGAAGCAATCCTTCGGGCAAGCATCGTTCAAATTTGTATAGTCGACGCAGACGCGCCACTTACCATTTTTCTTTTTCACAACGACGGTATTTGCCAACCAGGTGGGGTACTGTACTTCCTTGATTGCCCCAGCTTCCAGCAGTCGGTCGACCTCCTCGATGACCGCGTCGGTACGGATTGTGGCCGACCGTCGCGGTTTTTGAATGACGGGTCGGCGAGATTTGTCCACGTTGAGGTGGTGACAAATAAAGTCTGGATCGATGCCCGGCATCTCATATGGTGTCCACGCGAACACTTCAATGTTCTTCTTCAGGAAGCAGGTCATGGCTTCCCGTTCGGCTGGTGATAAGGTTGATCCCAACAGAAAAGTTCTGTCTGTATTGATGTCGTCGGCCGGTACCGTGATCAGTTCTTCAACTGCTTTTTCGGCAGCTGGTGTGCCGACGTCGTCCAGAAGGGGAGCGTCCGGCGCCTCCACCCACTGGACCTGTTCGGGGCAGACCTTGCTCTTGATCGCCGCCACATAGCATTTTTTGGCGGCTAATTGGTCACCCAACACTTCTTCAGGTCCCCATGTTCCGTTGAAGCGAAGGACTTGATGATAAGTCGAGGCTACGGCCCCGAGCTTGTGTAACCAGACCCGGCCGACAATGGCGTTGTAAGGGCTCGGCACATCGACGACCACGAACTCTACCTCTACGGTCCTTGTGCCCGTACGGATAGGGAGTGTGATCTTACCAAGGGGCCAAACAGGAGCCGAGTTGAACCCTACCAACGGCACCTCGGTGGGTGTGAGGTCCGCCTCCTGTAAGTGCAACGCTTTGAACAGGGGGTAATACATGACTTCGGCCGAACTTCCCTGGTCGACCAATATGCGGCGGACCAGCGAATTACCGAGGGTGAGAGAGACGACTAACGCGTCATTATGTGGCATCTGGAGGCGTTGAAGATCTTGATCAGAGAATGATAGGCCGCCCCCAGATTGGCTGTCGAGATGCGGACGTTTGGCTCCTGCGCTTACGGACATGACCTGCTTGCCGCATGCCGCACGCCTGATCTCGGCCAGAAGAGTTTCCTCGGCTGCTGCATCCACCATACCGTGGATGACATCGATCACCCGGACTTCCCCACTGTTCTCTTTCTCCGGTTCTGGCTGTGGCCCGGCTTGTGTTTTCTCCTCGTTGATGAATTCCTTGAGGAGTCCCTGAGATACCAACCGTTCCAGGAAATCCTTCCACGCTCGGCAGCGTGTGGTCAAATGACCCTTCTCCCTGTGGTACGAACAACGGTACGGAGAGTCTGGCGTCTTTCGCTGTTCTCCCATTGGCCGCCTCGGCCATTCAAAGTACGGCTCATTCTGTATCTTCTTGAGGATCTCGTACGTCGGGATCTTGAAGACCGTCTTCTCCGCAGCAAACTCGAACGCCCGAGGTCCTTTATTCTTCCCAGAGGATACCACGTTCACACTCCGGCGCGAGCCGTGTGGTGTATGCTTGTTCCCATCCCCCTGGCGGGGATAGTTTTGTTCGGCCTGACGCCGCTCGCTGCGTGCCTCCTCCAACCGGCAGTGGTTGTCGATCCGGGACATGAGGTCATCCATGTCGGTAGGATTGGATAACATGAGGTCTTCGAACAACCTGCTTCGGTGATCCAGCCCGAGCTTGAATGAAGTCACAGCAATGGCAGGGTCGCAGCCTTGAATCTCATTGAAGAGTTCCCAGTACCTAGCAGCGTACTGCCTGAGAGACTCATTTGCCGACTTCCGCAGTGCAAGGAGGGAGTCGACTCCTTTCTTCTGCCTGCTGCTGGTGACGAACCGAGCCAAGAAGGCGAGGGATAAGTCCTTGAAAGATGAGATGGAACCCTTCGGCAGTTTGTCGAACCAGAGGAGCCCCAGTTCCCCCAAGCTGGAAGGGAACAGCTTGCACATCAGGGCGTCGTCGGCGCTGTAGAGAGACATCATCTGCCGAAAGTGCACCAGGTGCAGGTAGGCATCTGTCTTGGGGTCATACTTACTGAATTTCGGGGGATTGAAGCCACGTGGTGGACGCACCCCCTCTATCTCCCTGGTGAAGGGAGAAGAGATGAGTTGGTCGTGGATAATGTCGCACTGTGAGCGTGCTGGCCGAACCTCCTGTTCGGCTCTTCCCCCTCGTCTAGCCACCAGTTGTGGTCTGAGGTCCTGCCCACCGTGATACCGAGGGGAACGCCCTAGATAGTTTTGACGTCTAGATGGGGATTGATCCCTTCGGCCGCCATACCTCCGATCCATTTGAGTCTCATGGGTCGGGGTGTCGTCCGAAGGTGTTGTCGGAGGAGAGTACGACTGGGTGCTACTAACTGGTTGAGCTCCCAACCTTCTGTGAACCGAGACCCTCCGAGCTCCTCGTTCGGAGTCCGAACAATTTGCAGATGGTGCGGTTCGGGTTCGGCCCTGGCCCCGCGTTTCGTTGATCGCGTCGACCTCGGTTTCGGCTCCCAGTCGTTCGAGGGCCGGACGCTTATTCCTTTCTCTTCGCTCCGGAGAGCGTGTCCTGCGGCGCCTTCGTCGCTGTGCCTGCGATGTTTCGCCATTCTGTTTAGGTTTGATGGCAACTTTGAGTTGCGCAATCTCATCCCTGACCAGGTGGAGCAGCTGGTCTCGTTCTGCCAGTCGAGCCTCCAGACGCTCGACATACGCTCTATCTCTCAAGTCAGCAGGGGGTGGGGGTGGAATAGTTGGTAGGACTGAAGGTTCTGTTCCGGTGACTATCATTGTTGATTCTGGTGAAGCTTTAAGGTGAGGATTTGAGGATGAGAAGTCAGAAGGATCTCCCACTGTGGTCGCCAAATTGTGGAGTCTGGAATCCACTCTAGACTTCTCGGGTTGATGAATCGGATCTTCTTGAACAATCTGCAAAACACTCAACACTAAATTAGTGCACACCGGGGGGTTGGATCTCCGGTGGGCACTCCGACGATCAAGTTAGCCTTCTAGAGAGAACGAAAGTAACTTGAAAGTAAGTTCTAAGCGCGAGTGTGCATGTACCTTGGATTGGAGTGCCGCCGGGGTATTTATAGAGTAAGAGTCCAACTGTCTCCGGAACGTCCGGCCCACCATGTAGGACGTGGTCCGAAGAGTTTGAGAACGTTGGGACGTGTCCCACTCCCATGCGGATCGGAAGGGCGTGATCTGCCACGTGTCCCACGCCCGAGCGGGTTGGAACAGCGTGCCCGCACGTCCCTTAGAAAGCGGAGAACGTGTGTTCGTGCTTTGGCAAACGAATTACCGCATGTCTTTGAGATGACCTGGCCAAGAAGCCGCCAAAGGGGATTCTGGCCGAGGATCGGTGCGGATTGCAATCCCATTGTTCGGCAGGGCCGAGACCCAAACCTGTTCGGAACGGCCGAGCGTAGGCTCCGGCCGATAGGGTGTTCGGCCCAACCCAGGCGAGTTTGGGCTTCGTGGACCCCCCGAATATGGTGCAGCTGATCATGGGCCGGGGGCCCACTAATGATTATTCCGGCCTACTACAGTGTTCCAAAATTAAAAAAAATACAAAATATACCATGTTTAGACTTATTTTTAGTGAATTATTTTTTAGTTTTTGGACATAATTTTATGTTTTAAGATTAGTTTTATCAAGATATCACCAATAATCTTAAAAAACAAATTATGTAAAGCTAACAAAATACAACAAAAATTAAATAAAGACAAAAAAACAATTACCATAGGCTGAATTTCCAGTGACAAATAATATTCAATTACCTCAATTTTTTGCATGAGTAAATTGGTAATAAGTGGTATTCTTTATTATCAAAAGCTATTAAGGTCTAGGTTATCTTTTTATGTTTATTAAATGAGTTGTATTTATTAACTATTTGTATTTATTATAGTAATAACTACAATAGTATTACTAGCATCGCAATTGCTCAAAGTGTTCTTTTTTTTTTCACAAATATAAAATTTTAATTCACTCAAATTATATCTTACATGAGGAACACCAAGAAATAATATTAATATTCACAATCTTATTATCGTTGCTGTTTTAGATATTTATTCAACTCTTTCATATAGTTCCGATCAAAGTTATCATCTTGTATTGGCAAGCATACCGTTTCTATTGCTTGTACAATACGTACCGGTCTGTACCGGTGTGTTTCAGCATACCATTTTGAATTTATTGTTGAAAAAGTAATTTATATTTTTCAAATAATATTTTTAACAAAAATTTATTGGATATATAAAATAAAGTCTCACAACTTAAAAATAAATCGCCCCTTAAAATCATCAATTGGAAATTAAAAAATATATATATATAGTTGGTACCCGTACAACCCAATACAACCTAGAATAATCCAAATGAATTTAAATACATTAAATTTTACTTAAAACAACATAATTCAATAATTTAATAATTACCGCAAGCTAAATGGACCTTTATCATCCTGTCTTTTTTATTAAGCAATAACATGTTGTGAACAAAATGAAGCTCAACTTACAAGTAACCCATTTAAAATGAATCCGAAGAACTTATTGCACACAACGCACAATATGGTGTGTAGCGTTAAAATTACGCCGTTTTAACGCTTAAAATACTATAGTGTCCGAACCTGATGCCTAGCATTTTGGACATTAAAATCGTATCACGTTATATATCTTATTGTGCTCTGTCAGGGCCGGCCCTAGGATAAGCCCCCCAAAAGCCTCTGGGCTTGGACAACCCTCTCGGTGTGGGGCAACAATTTTTTTCTATAAATATAGAAAATAATAAAAATTCACCTAAAAAATTATTATTAATATTAAGTAGACAACCTAACTGAAATTAAATTTAAACAACTTAAATATCGAAACCGACACTATGTTATGTCCACTAACAAATTCCCATATCCGACTAAAATATGAAACATACACGTTTATAACTTTGCCGTCTTGCATATAAATGTGGCTAATCCACTTCTATCACCCCCCTCTCTCTCTCTCTCCCCGTGTGATGACTGTATTACACGTAATGAGGATGTCTTTGAACAGAACGTGTGGACCGTACATTTCGCTGACTCAGAGCCATGCCTACTTGAAAGTTTCCTTAGTCCTTAATTTCTTTTTTTTTAATAAAATATATATCCGGTCCAATAAATAAAAATATAAAAAAAGATTCACTGGTTATTTAGTAGGGAAATGGGCCAATTATCCCTTAGGCCCTGCTTGGATGGGGGGAAAGCCCCCCTCCAAAAATTATCACCCCTTCTTAGGGGTGGGTCCCCCTCTTTGGCATGGTTTGGAAACTAAAAATGTGCCCCTCCAAAAATTATCCCCCCCTCTTCTCCCCTATTACCCCCTCTTATATTTCACCCCCTCCCAAAATTATATTTTTCTCTTTTTTATTGTTAACTAAATTTTTCTCTTTTTCTCTTTTTTATTGTTAACTAAATTTACGCGAGCTAAATTATATATTTTTTCTTTTTAACTAAATTTTTTATTGTTGATTTATATTTTGTTGTTATTTTTTTCTTTTTTTTGTTAATTGGTAAAACAAAGTTAAAAAACCCTTAAATTATTCAAAAATAGTCATTTGAGAGGCTGATTGGATAAGGGATTATAGGTCTCATTTGGGCTATAGTTTTTATTTATTTGTTATTTTTGTCTTTATTTATTTATTTATTTTTTGCTATAGTTTATTAGTCCCCATTTGGATTATAGGCCCTATTTGGATTATTTTTTGCTATAGTTTATTAGTCCGTCTTGATGAAAAGGAATCTAATGAGTATAAAATTATGTTCAAAAGTTAAAAAAAAGTCACTAAAGACGACGAATAAGTACAAAAAATTCAATTTTTTGATTTATTTTTGTCTTTTCTGAACTTTTTTCAAATTTAGCCGATGATTGATAACTTTTCTGAAAGCTCTTGTCGAGATGAATCAACAAATCAACAAAAATTGATGAAAAACAAAAAATTACAAAAAAATTTCAAATAAGGACGAAAAAATGGGGATAAGTTATTGAGGGGGATAAGATAAGAGGGGTATTATTTTTAAAGGGTTGGCCCACATTGATGTGATATTTATAGAGGGGGTAATAAAAAGTAGATAGTTTGGATGAAGTATTAAAAAAATGAGATAAAATAGTACTTAATTTGAATGGAACATAAAATAGGGGGATAAGGTTATTTTGTATTTGTAATGAGGAAGAAGGGGTATTATCCAAGAATAATACCCCCTCCAGGATAATTTTTGGGCACCTCCCACCCTACCCAAAAATTATCCCCCTTTATCCCTCTCCGGGAGATTATTTTTGGAGGGGTGAAAAATTATCCCCCTGCATTTTTTGCTCCCAAACCATGCTAAACATGTCACGTCAATCCTTTTACCCCCTCCAAAAATTATCCCCCTTCTTTTTTTCCCCATCCAAACGAGCAACAGTTTTTTTCCTTATTCACCCCTCTTATCCCCCTTTATCCCCCTTTATCCCCTATTTAAACCCCCATCCAAACCATCTATTTTTTTATCCTCCCTCTATAAACATCACATCAAAGTGGGCCCTCCCTCTAAAATTAATACCCCCTCTTATCTTATACCCCCTCTAAAAATTATCCCCCTGAAAATATAACCCCATCCAATCGGGCCCTTAGTAAAGATTAAAAGGGACCACTCTGTTCCCCTTTCTCAACGACCCATGGTGCCACCTGTGTTTTTTTAAAAGCATATGTTCCGTTGAGGTAAATAACATTTACACGTGTGTGGAGAATCAGTCTCCCATTTTTCAAAGAGCATATATGTGAACACAGATATCGAGACACAAATTCCGATCTAAATATATTTAGAATTATTCGATGTAGATTGATCTCATAGGATGAGTAATGCTATTAGCACATCACGTTGTACATCAAGTTATATACCATGTTTATGTGGCATCCATTAATTTGAACACATATTAAAATTTATAAGATCCTTTTTTGTATTTTCTCTTGATATGTCACGTATACATGATGTACAACTTGATATGTTAGTAGACTTATTTCTCATAGGATACACGCTAAACCCATACACATCAAATAATTACGAATATATTTTGTGTTTGAATCTGTTCTGGAATATATATGTCCAATTCATTTTCGTTTCTCAAATATAATGACAAATTTATCTCTCATATTCTTCAAGGAGGAATTCTGGCAAGTGCCTTAGGGCTTCGTTTTTAGAATCTTACTAAGCGATTTTTGTGAATGGTTCTCTTTTGCCAGCGACAGTGTTTCGGATGACTCCGTATTAGTTGGCAATTTGGGATAAAACTATCAAGTGCCTAAATACGAGTAAAAGTATGTTGATCCCTATTTGGCCAAAATTTTTTTTTGGCTTATTTTTTGTCTTTATTCAAATTTTTTTGTATTTGTTATTTTTATGTCATTTTTTTGTGGATTATTGGTTCGTATCGACGAAAGGAATCTAAAAAGTATAAAATTATGTCCAAAAGTTAAAAAAAAGTCACTAAAGACGAAAATAAGCCAACACAGACGCTGTTTTTGACTTATTTTTTGTCTTTTCTGAACTTTTTTCAAATGTAACCGATGATTGATAACTTTTCTGAAAGCTCTTGTCGAGACGAACCAACAATCATCAAAAAATTGATGAAAAACAAAAAATTAAAAAAAAATTTCAAATAAGGACAAAAAACTAAACAGTGAATAATCCAATAATAACCACAGGCCAAATGGAGTGCTGATATAGTTTCAATTAACGTTGAGATTGTTACAATGTAATGGCTAATATTCACTAAATATTGGGTGAATTACATTGATTCCCTTGAGGTCACTAACAAATACATTGATTTTCTAAGGTTTATTAAGATACTCTAACATCTCTTATTTTTTAAACCATCATGCAGTTATTTTTCATGCCGTTGAAATCAGTCAAATGTTTTTAGTTAATATATTGAAACCTCAAGTTCAGAATTTTTTTTTGACCAACAAACTACAACATAATTCTTATAATTCTGAAATAGTTTATGTTAAAATTTTGATTTTTTTAAACCAAAATTCGGATAGAATATTTTGAGATTTGTTTGAGTTTTGATTTTTAAAAAACTTAAAAACTACACATAAACCAAAAAGTTTGGTACCATTTCTATATTACGCGCTATTTATACCGTGAGGAGTGATGGTCCCAGAAAATTTTTTCCGAAATTTTCTTCAAATTCAAAAATCAAGAATTAAGATTTATTACGATTTGAAAGCCTACAAAATTACATAAATCTAGTACACATTTTAAATTCTAAAGACTTTTTTGAGACCAAAGATTTTTCGTGGCTATCTCCATCACCTGACAGTGACCTAGCATCTAATATCATTCCAAGTCATTTTTTTTTTTTTTTTTGGTAACCGAGGTATCCGGACGGCTTGGGGACCAAGCTGGTCTTGCTTGGGGGGTCCCCCACCTCTGCCGACTAGTCCTCGAGGCCCTGGTGGGTCGACCCTTTGTGCTCCCCCAGTGGCCCCAAGTTTTTGCTGTTGCCGAGTTTCGAACGGGGCATCTGGGGTTTACAGCTTGCCTGTTCTACCGCTCGGACAACCCATTGGGGTTATCATTCCAAGTCATTGGTGGTTGGCTTTGGTATTTTGTTGTTTGTTATCTCAATGTGAAACTTGTTATTGGTTAATCAATTCTTTTAGGGGCACACACATAAAATATGGGTTCGAGGCCCACACATATTGTAGGGTTTATGTTCCACTTGTGAGTGTGTGTGATTTTAACTTTTTTGTTGAATAATTGGCTTTGATTGGCTCTCACGTGTGAACTATTGTCTCTATATCTTAATTACAAAGCAACAAGACCTATGTTCGAGTATATATGGATACCACAAGAACAAGTAGTGGGCCAGTAGCCAAGGGTTCAAAAATGACAACCCTTTATTCTAGTGGTCAAGGCATGAAATTTAGATATATACTTTCTTTTAAGGTTTAAGATTCGAAACGTCCCAGCTGTACTTAGGGATAGTAACGGGGTGGTTTGGACGGTTATTAGGACCACCAAACCCGATTTTCGAATATTATATATCGTACCCGAAACCTCCCAAATAACCGAACGGGGGGAGAGAAAATACTCCATAACCAAGCCATTCGGTTCAAAAAATATTCAAATGAACTGAATCGACAATTGATAAACAGCAAAATATGTAAAAAAAAATAGCATCTTATTAGATGAACGATTGCCCATCGTAGTTGGAGAGTGAATAATCAGGTCTTCCAAGTTTCAATTTTTCAAAAAATAGTTACGGTTTGATAAAAATTAAGCGGTTCAGTTTGTATAAATATCATTTTGTACTCTTATGAGATCAGCTGATATAAGACTTTGTCCTGACTTTAATTGGGACACCCACTATTAGACAGTGAGATTGATCTCTACGAAATTAATTAGAGTGCACATAAACTAACTCGGACACTCTAAGGCCCCGTTTGATAAAAGGTTTCAAATCCTCGGGAATTCATAGAGTAGTGGGATTAAGTTAGAATTGGTAATACTAAGGGACTATTAATACCACATCTGAAATCCAGAACCATGTTTATTTAGGACTCGAGATTGGTCTAATAGTCTATGTCATGTGTTTGTTTGTAAGAGGAATGATGAGACTAAAAATCATAGTTTTCAATTTTGCCCTTCAAATTTTTATTGTGTTTTTTGATTGACCACTTACAAAAGTTAATTTTGTGACTCCAATTTTTTTTTTTGAAGACTTAAATTTAATGGTTATTGTCTACAATTTTATTTTCTATTTTACTTCAAAAAAATTTGTAAAACTTATAAAATCAGCATTTTTTTTCACAAAAAAAAATAACAGAAAGGCAGGAACAGTTTCAAAATCCAGAGAGGCAAAGCATATGGGTCTTCTGTTGAAACTTTACCCATGGATTTTTTTGACACAATACCATGCATTTGATTTTCCAGATGGTAGTATCCTTGTAAGAAGGTATAACTGCATCTACTTCAATTGATGTTTTAGACCCATATGGATCTTCTGCATACATAACAAAACTGGCACCTGGTCTATAACAGGAGGCAACCTAAAATACCAACAGCTAAAAGGGCGTTGACTAATTAAATACCAACCTAAACCAGAGGAAAAAAAAGAGGCAAAAACCAACGGCAAAAATAGAGGGGCTATTTGGTCATTACATGAGGGACAAGTCCGGACTGGACTACCAAGAACACTTCCTTCAGGTCTTTACAAATCCCCTTTAATTCCTTGACTAAGAGGTTTAACAAACATAGTCTAAGAACATCCACATTAGTTTCTCTATTTTTTGACCAAATTAGGAAGAAAGTTTCACTTTTTTACTTTGGAGAGCCACATTTTCTAATGTTTCCTGTATCAGACTCTCTAAATAAGGTGAATATTGATCACTTTTAATTTTGTATTTACTAAATAGGGAGGTTACAGTGACTCCTCAAATATAGAGAGTCACTGTAGTTTTCGCAAAATAGGGAGAACATGGTGTAAAATATATGTGAAAGAAATACTTCTCAAAATATAGAAAGAGGAGCCTAAAAGAGACTGACGTGGATGCTGGTATAAAAAGAGAGTTAAGAAATGATGCATGATATATATCAAAATTAACCACTAAACATTAATTTAATCAAAATCAACAAGGGTGTCTTGGTCATTAGAAATTATATTCCAAATTCTCCCACTAGCACCCATCACATAGCGTGATAGGCTCCCTTATTACATTGTCTTTCGGTGTCATCGACACGTTCTCTGACTCACATTAGTCACATAACAGTTGCATGCTTTTCAAAAAAAAAAAACATAACAGTTGGATAATACTCAACCGTTTTCTATGGAGCAAATTACACTGGCCTCCCTTGATGTTTCCAATAAATACATCAACTATTCTCCTAGTTGCCGGTGCTATCAATCCTTATGAGATCAGTTTATATAGAAAAAAAATTATGACTTTAAATATGTCTTGCCCAATTGGACGGTGAGATTGATTCCTCAAAAATTAGTCGATATTAGGTTGAAAGTGATCCAACGCCGATCGGATACCTCCCTTTATTGTTAAAATTAGTCAACCGTCGTTACTTGTTAGTTAAACTATTGAAACTTCAAGTTCAATATTTTTTTGGCAAAATAAATTGCAGTATATATAGTTCCTATCACATTTCAAACAACATGTGTTTAATTTTCAAGAATTATTTAAAATTGAAACTCATACAAATTTTTAAAACTCTGTTTGAATTTTAGTTTAAGAAAAATGTTAAAAAAATTCAATAGAAACTATTTTGAACGTGATGAAAATCACGTTATAAATTATTTTCCTAAAAATAAAAAAATAAAACTTAAAATTTGTAAAATTTGACTGAATTTACGATATGAGAGGTAACTACACAGTTGAAAGAGGTAAAACTTGAATGAAGATTATTAAAATTTTCTCAAATAATTGAGCCTGTTCGGCAATAGAGGTCTCTCACACGTAAACACACATGCCAATCACGTGATGGTATAGCCGACCTGAGAAAGGTGGTTCCTATTATATTCGAGCTGAGAATGCTGGATTAATGGCCAATCGACCTGAAAAGGGCGGTCTGAGTTACCACTGACCCGAAAAAGGCGGTGGGCAGTGTCGAATCCAATATAAGACAGAATTCTGAGTAAGTCGGGATAAAGTTCTAATTACAATGGATGAGAAGTCTACGGCCAATTCGATTAATATAAGAAGTATTAATTGAATGAAACTTTAATAGTAGAAGATAACTTCTTCAATACGAATCAAGTTAGATTTATCTTATTAGTAGCCAATTAGAAGATAATCCTACTCTAATTTTGATAAGAAATCAATATCCTAAGAGAATTATAAAAGTTAAGTTACAAAGTCTATAAATAAGGATTCAAATACATGATGAAAGATACGCACTAATTTATTAACGAATAGAAAATATTAGCTTGATTTACATTTATCCTTGTGAGTTTTGTCTACTTAATCATCGGAGTGTCTTTCCGCCACAACGGCGGAGGGGCATTTGACTGGTTATTATTTTGCAGATCACAGATCTACTCAAATTGATAGCATCACTTCTACTGGATAGTAAGGTCCTAACTTTTATCGCTGATTGTGAAAATCAATCCGCTTATAACAATAATTTCAAAAATAAAGGAAGAATATAGTAATTTCTTAAGAGAGATTAGTATAATATCAATGAATTTATTAGAAATCTTAAGAGAGATTAGTGTAATATTTTTCCAATCCAATTGTCTATGACCGAGAAACCAAAAGTTGTTTATTCCCATTCACATGTACACTTTCCACTTCAAATACCGAAAGGCAAAAAGCCCATAGTCTCTCTCTCTCTCTCCAACAAGAAAATGCCCATTACAATCATCTGCTTGTAACCCTCTCTCTTCTTGAACTGATTCTCTTGGTTTGGTTAGAACTTCATATTCTGTATATGGGGGCTGGCTTTTCTGGTCTTGTTGAAAATTGTATCGGAGCTCCGACTCCATCAAACCCCGGTCTCGGAGACATACCGGAGAACTGTGTGGCTCTGGTTCTGACTCATCTGGACCCTCCAGAAATCTGTAAGTTGGCCGGGTTGAATCGGGTTTTCCGTCAAGCTTCGTCTGCTGATATCGTATGGAAATCAAAATTGCCTGAAAATTACCGAATTCTCATGAAGAAACTGTTTGGTGAAGAATGTCCAAAGAATTTGACCAAGCAAGAGATCTATGCCAGATTCTGCCGTCCCAATCGCTTTGATGGGGGTACCAAGGTGATTCTCTCTCCCCCTTGTTTGCTTATTACTTATGGTCATGGAATCGGTCTTCTTTTGTACTCCTCTGTTTTCCTCCTTTGTTTGATGGTTTTCGTCTCTGTTTCCTCTGTTTTTCAAGTTTTCTCACTCTCTCTCTCTCCCTCTCTCGGTATCAGTTTTGGCCTTCTTCTGTACTCCTCTGTTTTCCTCCTTTGTTTGATGGTTTCTCTCTGTTTCCTCTCTCTCTCTCTCTCTCTCTGTGTGTTTTTCAACTTTTTCTCCTGATGTTTGCAGGAAGTGTGGATGGAACAGAGCAGTGGAAAGATTTGTGTGTCGATTTCTTGGAAAGAGATGAAAATAACAGGAATAGATGATCGGAGATACTGGTCTCATGTCCCTTCTGATGAATCCAGGTTATAGTCATAACTAAGAATTTTTTTTATTTTTCATTTTTTCTGTTGGGAATTAAATCTTTTAGGGATCTTAGATTTTCTAGTCTCATTTGCTCTTCCCAAATATGATCTTTCTTTTTTTTTTGGAATTGTTTTTAGTTGTTAATAATTTTAGGTATTGATTTTTGTTTGGGTGGTGGAGGGAACTTGATTCCAGAAAGCCACATCTAGAAATCTAATTAGAATCGAATAATTTCAGAATATTGAAATAAATTTAGCTGGTCCAGCCAATTTAAAATGAGTAATTTAATTAGCATTTTGATAATATTAAGGACTACTTTGGTTGGTGAAACCCTAGTGGTTGAAGTGTATGGTTATTTTGTTTTATAATTCACCCACTAATAATGCATCAGACCATGATTTGGATAGGGCTAAACTAATAACAAACATTGATTTGACTTTTAATTAGGGATGAAAGTATTATTATAAAAAATGACCGAAATAATCATAGTTTGATTGGTCCAGAGAAGGATTTGCTCGATTTCAATTTAATAGGACATATTTTTCTAATTTCTCGATTCATTTTTGTTTTTTATATTTCTAACCGACCGAGATGAGCCGAGTTTATAATACAATAACTGTCGAATTTTAAAGGATGAGATTGGTGAATTTGACACAAAATATAGGAGACGGCCTAAGTCGTTTCGATAAATTGCGAATTGTGGACTATTAATGTGGGTTGTGGCATAATTAGATCTATTTACGGTTAACTTGACTAACCTAACCGAGCCAATATTTATTTTTTTATAAATTCGGCCAGAGTTGCATGCCAACGAACCCACTAAACCCAAACCGGTTTAGAATACTTTAAGGCGACTTTTTCCTGTTCTGAAGTCAAGCTTAGGGCAAAAGGACCAACACGCTGCTTCCAAGAATAAAGGTTAAAATCAACTTGCCAAGATATTTTTACGAATGGCGAAATCATTTAGTCTTACTCTTTTATTCCCAAACAATAATTATTTTATTAGGTCGATCTTATTCTTTTGTGATTGAACAATAATGATTATTCCTTAGGTTGGTCCGATCAAAAACTAAAGGCCTGGTCTGTAATTTGAAGCCCAACCCAATTGAGCTGGCCTAAATTTTTGGCCCAAATTTAGTTGGAGTTTGATAACTTGGACCTGGATTGCTGAACCGAATAAAATGGAACGGTTCGGGCTGTTGGCCTACCAAACACTTGCCCGTTGCTCCTGCCGCCTGCATGAACTTAGCTGGTTTTCAGTTGCTGTGAAAACATAAATTTGCTGCGAAAACATAAATATACCCTCGTAGCAATGTCGGCGTGAATTGCCTTATTTCCAGCACTTAATTTGTTATTGTCATTAATTTTTTCTCTGTTGATTCTGCCGAGAGAAGAAATTTTTTGGCAACTAGTGGTGAAGTTTTTACTCCAAAGTCGATGCTTTTATTCATTTTGTCAAGTCTTTCGGTACTGTTCGCCTCCTAAATGATTCTTTAACTAGAGGAAAAACATAAACGCATAAACATACGAGATCGGTCCTTTTGCTTAGTTTATTCTCTACGTTTAAAATTTCTCCTGTTTCGCACATAAGAAATGATGCAATAAATTTAAAGGCAACAGACATCACGGCCAAATTTAAATTCTAACTCCGCCACCTCCGAGATAAAACCATATATAATCATTTGACAATATATTTGCAGCCGAAGACCAACAACTGATGTGGGATTTGCCTCTCTCTTTGCTGTGCAGGTTCAACCAAATTGCGTACCTCCAACAAATATGGTGGCTAGAAGTAGACGGAAACCTAGAATTCCAGTTCCCCAGGGGTTCCTACAGCCTCTACTTCCGCCTCCGCCTCGGAAACCCCACGAAGAGTCCCGGCCACCGCCGGAGATCCTCCGACCACGGCCAAGTCCATGGGTGGAACATCAAACCTGTCAGGTTCCAGTTCACGACGTCAAATGGCCAGAACGCCCTCTCCCAGTGCTACTTGAATGAGCCAGGGAAATGGGTGAACCACCATGTTGGTGATTTTTCTGTAGAGAATTCGGTAGAGCCGATGAAGATCAAGTTTTCCATGATGCAGATTGATTGCACCCACACTAAAGGGGGGTTGTGCTTGGACTCTGTGTTGATATTGCCCAAGTGATGATGATCCACTCGTAGAAGGAGGAGGTTAAGGCAGTCTTTTTATTGTATTTGCAGTTAACCCTCTTTGGACATTGTCTTAATATCTTGTATATATATTAGGAACGGATAAGAGAACTTGTTGTACACTGCACATATCAAGTTGTTTTGTGCGTCAAAACGGTATCGTTTTAGTCCTTTAGAAACTATCCAAACATTGTCCAACTGTTTGGACAGTTTTTTGGGGCGTCAAAATAATACCGTTTTAGCGCTCAACACATTCTGTTGTGCACTATGCACAATAAGATCCCGAGTTTGCATAGGAAGAGTGAAAAACAATTTTTGTTTTTTCTTCACAAGCCTTGTTTTTTTGGCTAATCTTCTTAAGAGTTATTTAGGAATGAAATGGCTGCATGTTTTATCTTTTTGCCCCCATTAATAGATCCCTTCAAGGCTTCGAAGTAAGTTAATAAAGAAATCTATAATGCTTATATTACTGTTTCTTTTTGCAGTATGTGCATGTTAATGGTTGATGAATTCATCCTAAGTTAGGTTAAGAGGGTAAGAAAGAGAGACACGTTGGATTCTAAAAGCAAAAGATGCACATCAAGGATTAGTCTCGTGGTCAAGACTTCAAATTAGGAATTTGTTTGCTTCTATGGTTTTATTTTTGGAACTTCTCGGATGCTATTAATTTTTAATTGAAATCCCCACAAGTGGACAGTAAAATTAATTCTCAAATGTTAGTTGTGGTACATGTAAATAAGTCCAAATACTTGACCTTTTCTGGTAGATGGAGGTCCCAAATTAAACCCCACACATTGTGGCCTTTATGAGACATAGGATGAGTTTTTGAACTAGGAAAGTTATGCCTGTAGTCATTGCAGATGAACTTGTGCCCAGTGACTACTAGAATACTGATCACACGAAGTGAATGGCCAAACCATCTTGTCATGTCCATCACTTGTTGGAAGAGTAATGGACAAAGGTGGTGTCATTTCTTGACCAATTTCTTTGAGACATTGAAAATTCAGACTGGCTCAGAGAATCACTGTGCGTACACGTGGTGAGGTATATGATTAATTTAATTTGATACAGTGAGCAAAACTTTATCCACCTTTGATATATGAACAAGAAAACATGTCGTTAACGAAAGAATTACTGATTTTCATACAAGTGTTGCATGGCTATTGTAAGCTTGTGTCGTGAGATGTTTTGTTGAGTCCTTTAATTAGCAGGAAAACTCTCCTTTTGTGTTGCTAGAGACATGCACTTAAAAAAAAAAACTTTGCAATCAAAGTGAGATGAGAAGGTCTAAGGAAGTGAATGGATATGACTCTCCCTTCGTCTAATCATGTTAAATATTTGACGATACGTTCCGTTGCAAATAAAATATCTATAATAAAAAAAAACTCTTATATACCTATGAGGATGATGACGGTTGATGTTTTACTTTCATAAAAATTACTCCCTCCGTTCCAATTTGTTTGTCCATTTTAGAAATTCTAACTTATTAAGGGAACATAATCATTACTCTTAAAAGTTTTAACTTTTCAAAAATACTCTTAACTTTTTAAGCATTAAATGAGAGTACACGTTTTCCAACGTGTGATTTTAAAAAAAAAAGAGGGACATTAAGGTAACTTTCACAAGTCAACTTTAAAAATGGACAAACATTTTGGGACATGTAAAAGTCAAAAAGTGGACAAACAAACCGGGACGGAGGGAGTATATATCCCTTTGATGATTGGATTAGAGAGCAAGCAAGGTAAGAAGAGAATCATCATCAATCATACGCCAACTAAACGATCAATCACTTTTCATCCAGAAGCTGCTGCAAGCTCACAAAGTTTAGGATAGTCACTATTACTAGTAAATGATTCTGTCCGATTAATTCTTAAAGTATGCGTTAGAAATTGATGGACTTAATTCAACTTTAAAAATTAATTTGTAAGATAAAAGTTATTCAAAAATTATAAGTAGAGAAATAATGATCAATATAAGTGACTTGGGATTCGCTAACACCTGCGAAGTGTGAATCGCAAATGTGAAGAGGGTGGAGGATTAGATGAGAGGACTCAAGGGCCCGATTGGATGCCGCTTTAGTTTTTGGTGTGTTAAATAAGAGGGGTGTGTTAAATAGTCAAGTGTGTTAAATAAAATGGGGTGGCCCACATTGATGTGATTTTTAAGAAGGGTGTGTTAAATAATATAGTGATTGGATGAAGGGTAAGTTTGAAAAGGAGAATGTGTATTAAACTATCAAAAGACATTTTTGCCCCTTGTTATGGATTTAATGAATTATTTCAAAAATAACATATATATGTATATATACGTATATTATAAGTACATAACTACACACACTTACATATAGTTATATTTATATATCCATATACATTATAATTATATTATATATGTATATATTATACTTATATTTATATTATACTTACAATATAAGTATAATATACTTAAAAAATATACATAAAAAATATATACATATATATATATGTACATATATAGACTTAAAATATATACATATATGTATATATACTTAAAAAATATACATATATATGTATATATGTATATATATTTAAAAATATACGTATATATACATAAAAAATACACACACGCTTATATATATATATATATATATATATATAGAGAGAGAGAGAGAGAGAGAGAGAGAGAGAAAGAGAAAGAGACATATATATATACACGTATAATATATACGGATAATATATAGTGTATATATATGTATTATATATATATATATGTTTATATGTATGTATTGATATTTATACATATGTATATATATTTAAAAATATACGTATATATACATAAAAATACACACACGCTTATATATATACACTTATAATATAAATATATATATATATATATATAGAGAGAGAGAGAGAGAGACACACACACACACACATATATATACACGTATAATGTATACGGATAATATATAATGTATATATATGTATTATATATATATGTTTATATGTATGTATTTATAAAATATACGTATGTTTATAAATACGTATTATATATTATATACGTATATATGTATGTGTGTATAAATATTATCAGTATATATATATATATATATATATAATAATATAATATACGTCTATTATATATACTTATATTATGTTTAATAAAGATAAGTGTGTATATAAAAGGGTGGGTATTTTGGTAATTGGTTAAGGCTAGACAATGCCTTAGTTAGCCTTAGGGGGAGGGGTGAGGCTAATTAAGACATCAATGGGGGCTTTAATTAGCTCACGGGCTAACTAACACGCCTCAGAATTTTTTGCCAATCAACGGGTTAGAGGTGGGCCCAGCCTTAACTAAGGCTTGTGTTAACTAATGCACCACCTAAAGCCCTATCCAATCAGGCCCCAAGTGTATAACGAAGCCCGCTCTGATATCATGTTAAAAACTTATGGGCTTAACTGAACCCTGAAAACCGGCAGTAATTTAAGAATTACCCAAGGCTTATAAGTAAAGGAAAGATGACATATATAGGTGATGTGAGACTCGTTAACAATATGCTCTAGAGGAAATGAGGTTAATTTTCTTTGAGCCCGGAGAAATGAAATTAATGCTTCTCTACTTGTTGCGGGAATCCTAACTAATAATTTAAAAGTAAAATGATTTTGTGTTAATTCGTCTGATTTGTCCACGAAAACATGAGTTACACCGAATACTTAATAAATTATAGACCACTTCATTTTTTTGTTTTTGAAAATTATTTTCAAAGAATGTTGAATTTTATCAAGAATAACGAAAGCAGTCATTGTTTTTGGTGGATATGCCTAGAGTAAGACCCAAATAAAAGACCCACCCTCATTCTTGACCCAACTTTTTAAGTCTATTGGGGGTAACAAAGGCCTAACTATTGTTGAGACTTTATCCTACAAGCTGTTTGTATCAAAGTTAATAATTTCATATCGACAAAAGTACTATTTTTATTATTGGTACAGTATATTCTGTATTGGTGTGTACTGATTTATCGTTTCAGATTTATCATTAAAATTAGTGTATATTTTTAAATAAGATTTCTTAACAAAAAGTTATATTTGACATATAAAACAAAGCCTCATAACTTAAAAGACAAATAACCAAATATAAAAAGAGATAATTTTAGTCTCAATTTTGTGTAATTATCCAAAAAATCATCAATAAAAAACTTTAAAAAAAATTGTGGGCTGGTACGGTACTAGTAGGCATAGGCCGGAACCGGCCAACATAGTCCGGATAGGCGGGTACGATGGTTGAAACGATACAACGCGCAAAATTTATACAGCCAACATAGTCCGGATAGGCGGGTACGATGGTTGAAACGATACAACGCGCAAAATTTATACAGTTGTATAAAGGCCAAACCATCTTGTCATGGTCATCACTTGTTTGAAGAGTAATGTATAAAGGTGTTGTCATCTATCTCGACCGGTTTCTTAAGACGTTAAAAGTTCAGACTGGCTTAGAGAATCACTATATAAGTGGTGGAGCACATGGTTTAATTTGATATAACGCGCAAAATCTTACCAGCTCTTGACACATGAACGACAAGCATACCTTTAACGAGAGGGTACTAACTTTTACGTTGACGAGATATACGATTAAGAAAAAAGTCTTTGCGACCCAAGTAAGCCGAGAAGCTAGGGAATAGAATAGGTATTTGACGATACATCTCGTAACCCTTGCAGATAAGATCTCCACAATAAAGAAGACTTTCATGCCTACGAAGATGATGACGGTTTAATTTAATTTTAATTTCGTAAGAATTATTCTTTGATTGGATAAGAGAGCAAGGCAAGCGCAAAATCTTACCAGCTCTTGACACATGAACGACAAGCATACCTTTAACGAGAGGGTACTAACTTTTACGTTGACGAGATATACGATTAAGAAAAAAGTCTTTGCGACCCAAGTAAGCCGAGAAGCTAGGGAATAGAATAGGTATTTGACGATACATCTCGTAACCCTTGCAGATAAGATCTCCACAATAAAGAAGACTTTCATGCCTACGAAGATGATGACGGTTTAATTTAATTTTAATTTCGTAAGAATTATTCTTTGATTGGATAAGAGAGCAAGGCAAGGCAAGAGAATAGAATTATCATCAATCATACGCCAAACGTTGCCTAACTAAAAGATCTTGATTCAGCAAAGCGATCCCTAATCCCCCAGTGGGAGATCTTCTCAAGCCAAGAAAAGCCAATGAAGAGATTTTCGATCACTTCATCCAAAAGTTGCTGAAGGATCACAAGGTTGAGGGTCGTCACTGTAAATGAACTTTTCAATTTTTTAGAAGTTTCAGTCTACTAAAAATGGAGGGTTGTTAATGAAATTACAATATCAGAGGATCTTACGAGACAACCGAAAAAAAGGGGCTTTTTTCATAGTAATAGTGGGTGGGTGTCATGAGATCTATGCCGGCCGTTGGAATCAAACGAAGGTCAAAGGACCATTTGACTCATTAAGGGGCATAGATCTAGGCCTGTTTGTTCGGTCAACCCCGGGCCTCGATTCTTTTGCATAGTCCGGTGCTAGCCATAGCAGAGCAACGGGGCATAGCGGTGTCATTGTCTGGCACCATTCCCGGACTTAGCAGTAGATAGACGGACCATGCTTGAATTCAAACCGGACCAGACTCTTCTTTGTTTGAGCTGCTCCTACGCACGCAGACTGAAAGATTGAGCTGCTCCCACGCACACATATCGAAAGATCTTACTTGTCCTGGACTGGACAAGTACATAGAGATCTTCGTGAGACTGCAGAGGAAGTCTCAATCGATCTTTTCTAAGATTCCTTATCACCCCAACAATTGATGTCTATCAATTGCTCCATTGATGCACATTAATATTCCTATTAATCATTCAATTCATGAGTTTCGGTTGTTTCAAAAACTTTTAAGATTTGTATAAATATGATATTCCATATATCCATGGTTTCGAAATACTAAAAGATATGAACATTCCGTTTGCACGATGTTACAAGATGAGAGAGAGACAAACATAGTTACAAGATGTTGTTGATAAGTAAGTGTTCCTTCAATCGAGAGACCTGTTTTATTCTAGGAGATAGGCGTCAGTGTAATCTTCCAACACCCGTGGTGAGGTAGTGAATTTGTTTAAGGGAAACTGTGAATTCACGTGACTCAATTCGGTATGTATTTTATTTTTTGAATCTGTATAGTAATTCTGTTATGTAATATTTGATTGATAGATTAATTGAACCAATTTCTAGAATAGAATCCGATCAATTGCTCGGATAATTTTTCTTACAATGAAGTTCTTTTTCTTTGAGTCCAGAGGAATGGATTGAATGCATGTCTAGCTTGACGCGAAAATCCTAACTAATAATTTAAAAGTGAGATATTTGTATCACTTCATCTGCATTGGTTTGCACACAAATGTATGAATTATATCAAGGGACCAACACTTTTTTAGACCAATATTAGACCAATGTCTAAACTCTTCGTTCCCGATTAAATTTTGATAATCTGAACCGTTCAATGTGTTTAAAACATGTTTTTAAGGGTACCCGCGAGAAATCAACTCAAAATATTACCGGAAATGGCTTGATCCAAATAGTGATTTATAAAACAGTTCCTGTCAGCATTTTGAACCACTGTTTGGGTCAAGTCCTTTCCGGTAATATTTTGAGCTGATTTCTCGCGGGTACCCTTAAAAACATGTTTTAAACACATTGAACGGTTCGGATTATCAAAATTTAATCGGGAACGAAGAGTTTAGGCATTGGTCTAATATTGGTCTAAAAAAGTGTTGGTCCCTTGAGCCTCCCCTATATATATATATATATATATATATAAGGGTCTTATTTAGGTCTTACTCTAGGTCGAAAATGAACATTTAAAGTGGCCTATAATTTATTGAGTGAATAATGTTACCGACTCTTTATTTTGTACCTTATGTTTTATTTCATGTTGACTTGTTGAGGTGGCGACTCATTCCTGACCCAACCACTAAAGTCTATTGGGGGACTGAAATTAATAATAACTTTGATGTTGAGACTTTATCCACGCATCTTGCAAAACCTGTTTGGGTAGTGGGAATGCAATAGAAAAAAACGAGATCCCGTTGTAAGATTTTAGTCAACGCTTCTATTGATTTTTTTGGGGGCAAATTCGGAATAATTATGATTATGGGAATGAATTTAAAACACCAAAGAATTATACAAGTCAATTGAAAAGATTATTTCTTTCAAAGCAGCTATTGATGATTCCAGCTTAAATGTCGCTACAATTTGGATCGGACTTTATTCAATTTTTTTGGCATCATGTGAAGAGTACCTCTATTTGTGTATATATATATGTTTAACTCTTTTCACGTTTTTAAACACCGGATTATTTATTTTTACTAGGATATTCTATTTTCATGTTCTTAAATGAGAGAAAGACAAACGAAATTTCAATTCAACAGACAATTAATGGTTAGTGTTTCATCGACTGAGTTAGTCATTTTACTCTGGGAGACAAATGTCGATACAACCGCCAACATTCATGAGAGGGGTGAATCTATTTTAAGGAGACTATGATTTTTGAAGAACTCGATTTGATTTGTATCTGTTTTGTATTTTTTTTAATACAATTTGTAATTTTAATTTTCATAATTAATGAAATCTATGCTCTGAAATCATACAGGCTACACTCTTATAAGTCCGTCCAATTAAATTAGTTTTAAGAAAAGTATATGCACACAATCTTTTGTGCATAAATCAAGACATATTGGTATTCGAAATTATTTGATGTGCATGAAGTTCTTAGTAATTTGTAGACTTTACGTGTATTCAATGATTTTGAACACCTCTCTGTCCGCATATGTGCTCAAAAGTTTTGTACGTAGTATTACTTTAAGGAATCTAAAAGTCACCCTGTTCGAGTTCGATACAAACTCACTGTACCATACTGGGCAATGTAAATTAGCAAGGCAAATGCTAAATAGTGTCTGAGGGCACATGTTTGTTAAGTGTATAATAAATAATGTTATTTATTGCTAAATACTATTAATCCAATAAGTTAATTTATGATGCTTATTAAATGAGTGGTATTTTTTAACTATTAATATTTATGGTAGCAATAATTACAATAGTATTACCAATATTATTCTTGTTCAATTTTCTTTCTTTATAAGTAAAAAAAAATATTCACTCAAAATGTATTTCTTTGTGAGGAACACCAGCAAAAAGTTTGAATTTACGAATATGGTTTTTGTTATTTTAGATATTCATTCATGTTTTCAGTTATGATCATTGAACTGACATGTCATTTGGAATGTTACGTGCCTTAATTAGCATAATCTTTTTGAAATAGTTTTTTTTTTATCAAATGAATGAAATTTATCAAAAAAAAAAAAACTAAACAAACGATAGTCTTTATTTATATTTTAAAAATTCTTATACAAGGTAACTAGATTTTTGTATAAATTAAAGGGTTAAAAATATTATTTTTAAATTAAAAAAAAGGGTAACATCGAAAAGTAAAAAAAAATTCTATCATCATGCATTAAATATCATTAATTTACTCTCAAAATTGAATAACTATTAATTATGATGCAATTGATTCAAAACTCATTAAATTTAAATTTAATTATTAAATGCTTCTATGTGAAAATGACCCAAAAGCACTTGTTAATAGGACCAAATTAATAATATACAAGTGACATGCCCCGCATTCAAGTATGGCCTCATCGGATTCGGGGAGACTGTAATGCGCATGTAGTACGGGTAAAACGACATAGTTTTACTCTCTTCACCCTCAAAACTACATCATTTTAACTTATCACGTGAATTGTTATAAAAATACATGAAATTAAATGATATAGTTTTGAAGACAAAGTAAGTAAAACTACGTCATTTCGCCACATTACAGAAAAGTGCACTATAGCTCCCCCAAATCCTAACAACATCCTACAACAAGGGCACAGTGCAGGGGTGCAGTTATCTTTATTGTGGACCCTTTTAATTGTTGATATCTTTTGACATAAAAAAATTATGTTGATCGGATATGATTTTATTACTATTAAGAACACATATGTATTTAAAGAAATGGATTCAATTCAGTGTGCAATAGAGGTAAATGTGTTTTGATTAACCATTAAATGGTGTCCAATCAATACAAATTTTACTTATAATTGAACTACTTGTTAGCGGCTATAAAATAAGCAGTTTCGATCATCTAACCGAACCCGACAAGGACTTATAAATAACAAACTGCACCATGTCCTCGTCTATTTATATTGTATACCAAACATGTGTAGCTCATGTACCAAGTTCTTTTTTAAAAAAAAATTGTAATCTTAACAATTATATAATTATAACGTGCATTGAACGGGATGTCCCTTGTACCAACTTATCCGGTAGAAGTCCGTCAATTTTTTATGATTAAACTCATGTATAGACTTTTTCATATTACTCTCTCCGTCTTACAATTTTAATATTTTTTTTACAAGTTTTGGAATTATTTTTTTTATGCCTAATTATTTATATTTTCTACATCAATCTTAAGAGCTGACATGATCTCTTTAAATTGATGTAAAACCATTTTTAAAAGTATCTATAAAAGTATTTTACTTTTTTAATTTGAAAAAGACCTCTTACCTTTAAAAAACCTATTAATATGACACGAAGAGAGAGAGAGAGAGAGAAAGCTTTAAAAACAAAACTCACGTGATTTTTCTTACTTAAATTTCGCCGAACAAAAAAGTCGCTAATGTTCAACGATCTTGCATTTTATATTTATCTGTATTTCAGATTCTTTGTGATGATATCAAAAACTAAACAGTGACCTTCTAAGTTTTTGTTGAAATTCTTGCACACGAGCCCAAAAATCGAGAGTATTTTCAACCAATAACCCTCCGATCATCAAATATGTATCAAGCAAAAGAGTATATATGCAGGTAAATCTAAGATGGATTGCAAGTGTAACTTGGCCTTAATCAACAGATCTTTTTTACAGGGTTAATGATGTCTTTTAAGGGGTTTGATAATTACCGATCTTATTTCTTTTTTTTTTTTTTGGGGCGGAGTGGGTCATTTACTGAGGATTATATTTATGAGATTCGAAACATTTGCTCGATCTTCATTTGCTGAATCTTGCCAAGTAGATTTTGTGACTGTTTTCTTTTAGTTGAGCAACCTGATTATCAGAATACTGAACACCAGCTGGGAAGATAACGCCGATTACCTAAATTTGAGTGGTCATGTATTGAGCGATTAAAGGCTAAGCAACGGGACATTTTAGAGGCTAAGCGCTAAAAGACTAAGCGTTAAATCGTGCATTGAGAGATTGAGTACTGAGCTCGGGACCCTTTTTTTTTTGTTTTTTCCCCCATACTTAGAGATAAAGAATGATAACCCTACCCAAAAAGTGGACCATCTCACAATAAAGTGTTGAAAAAGATATGTTAGGAAAATATGGTCCTGAAAACGTACTAATACAGTAGAAAATTTGACGTTGAAAAGGACATTAAAAATATTCATTATGATAAATAACACTTACCTCCCCTGAGATTTTTTTATAAATATATTGACCTTTTAATCTTTTTTACTTTTAAAATTATTATGCCGTTACTTCCCCTCTGGTTTATAATCAGTCAATGTCATTAGTTACTATTAAAATTTTAAGTGTGTATTTTCTTTCCTTTATAAAAGTTATTACAACATAATTCTTATCACGTCTGAAATAACTTATAATGAATTTTTTAGATTTTTCAACTCAAAACTATTGGGAAACAATCGAATTGAAGGTTCAGATGAGGATTGACGTCCATTTAATCTTGTGAACTAATCAAGAACTAAATTGGTAAAAGAGAAATGAATGGAGAGGAATAAACAATCGATGAAAGAACATGACATTGTGTTTCAATAGATCTAAGAGAAAGGGTTGGTGGGAATGACGTAGGTGAAGTGGTTGGATTTTGCGAGCTGTTTCAACCACTATTGGATGTGATTTCAAGAGCCGAACGAGAATGAATATCATACAAAAGAGTCGAGACCAAGCACCCTAATAGAATGTTTAACCCATCTATTCCGGATTTGAAATCAAATTTAAACAAATCTCAAAAACTTAGTAAGAGTTTCAATTTTAGAAAAATGTCAAAAACTTAACATAAGCAAAATCAGTCGTGACATCAATTGTGTTACAGTTTGTTTGGCCAAAAAAAAATTAAAAACTTGAAGTTTCAATAACTTGACTAACGATCTTCGATTGATTTTCGCAATAAATGGAATAATATTTGCATAATAATTTCATAAGAAATGGAAGTTAAAGTAATTAATAGGTCTTACTAATCACTGCCTACTAAGTAATAGAAATATGTACATAATATTAAATAAATACGAATATCAACGTATATTCATAAATATCAATGCATATTTTACGAATATCGATACATAATTTTTATATAGAGAATGGTAACCACCGATCACTAGACAGTGAATAATGTGTAAAATAGACAACGATATTTGAGAAAAGTGTCTTAATATCCGTAAATATGTATTGATATTTATAAAATACGTATTGATATTCACGTTTATTTATCTGCATTTAATAGGTGGTGCTTAGTAAGACCTTTTTTTATATAATCCATTATTTACTATCATCCTCCGTAATTTATTAAACTACAGGAAGGTCAGTGTAATCCTTATAAACCTCAAGGGAGGTCAATGAATTTTACCCTATTGATTATTTCTTTCGTTCCAGAAATTAATAACTCCACAATAAATAATTTTAGAAATTAATCTGCAGAAAAAACAAAAGGCAGATAACTTTCTGATGAAGGTCGCGATTTAAGTGAGTCGGATAAGCATCATCCGTCTCGACGTCGGGACTTAAAAGAAATAGTTTCGCTTCGTCACTCCTCCTCCTCATCGTTATCATTTCTCTCTACCATCTGAAAGCTGTGGCTGTCGGTGGCGATTACCTCTCTCCCTCTCTCTCACGTTTCTCTCTCTAGGGCTGTCGTGGTAGATCCGTCCCCTCCTTCATTAAGGTTTTCTCTCTCTCTCTCTATCTATCTATTAGCCTACACCAATATCTCTGCGTTCGATTAATTGATTGTCGTTCTGGAAATTTTTTTGTACGAAATTACTTTTATTTGCTTCTGCGTAAGACAATTCGAAGTAATTCACAGGATTAGCCAATTAATTTGTTGTCTTCTTCTTAGCCTATTATATCTATTGGTTCGATTAATTGATAGTCGTTCTGGAAATTTTTTGGACGAAATTACTTTTATTTGATGCTGCGTAAGACAATTCGAAGTAATTCACAGTATTTAAGCAATTAGTTTGTCGTCTTCTTCTTAGCCTACTCCAATGTCTATTTGTTCGATTAATTGATTGTCGTTCTGGAAATTTTTTGGACGAAATTACTTTTATTTGATGCTGCGTAATACAATTCGAAGTAATTCACAGCATTTAACCAATTAGTTTGTTGTCTTCTTCTTAGCCTACTCCAATATCTATTGGTTCGATTAATTGATTGTCGTTCTGGAAATTGTTTTGGACGAAATTACTTTTATTTGCTTCTGCGTAAGACAATTTGAAGTAATTTACAGGATTAAGCAATTAATTTGTCTTCTTTTTCTTAGCCTACTGCAATATCTCTGCGTTTGACTAATTGATTGTCGTTCTGGAAATTTTTTGGGACGAAATATCTTTTATTTACTTCTGCGTAAGACAATTCGAAGGAATTCACAGGACCAACCAATTAGTTTGTCTTCTTCTTCTTAGCCTATTGCTATATCCCTGTGTTCGATTAATTGATTGTCGTTCTGGAAATTTTTTTGGACGAAATTACTTTTATTTGCTTCTGCGTAAGACAATTCAAAGGAATTCAAAGGATTAACCTATTAGTTTGTTATTGGCAATTTTGTACGGCATAGATTCGAAATAATTGAGCATATTTTACTATTTTAGGGTAAGTAATAGCTGAAGGATTGGGTCTTTCATTCTCTCCATTTGAATTTTGTTTTTTTTTTTATATATATATTTTTTAAGCGTCTAATTGTGTGTAGTGAAGGATTGGTTCTTTCATTTTATTTTTATATTTTTTTAATTTGCAAAGGAGGTAGATTGCTCTGACGATTTGTTTCGGAAAATTGCTATAAAAATTAGGTTAAATGGAGGCTTGTAGAGATTTCATACAATGGCTCGGAGATGACATGTCTGTAAAGGTCCTAATGTGTTTGGAGGACCCGTCCGATCTTGTCCGTGTTTGTGCAGTTTCAAGTTCCTGGCGTCACTTTGGTGAGCTCACATGTGAAAATTATGATTTTTGCTTCGATATTTGTTTGTTGAGTTTTCATTCCACTGAATTTTTTCTGTCTAGTTTCAATAGCTCATATCTTTTGTTTTTATTTCACCAATCCGGATAAATGTGTCATCTATGTTCAAGTTTGTTTGTTGTGATAATTCTGAATCCCTCCTGCAAGGACGGAAGCACCTTTAACTTCCCCTGGGCTGCAGCCCAGGTAAAAAAAAAAGGCTTTTTTTTACATGTAAAATATTAGTTAAAATAGTTTTAGCCCGCCCTATTATTTGCAATGCAACGTATTTTTAAACGCGATTCATTTGTAGCCCGGGGTAAAATCAATTTCTGGTTCCGCCCTTGCCCTCCTGACTGGCTAACTGGCTATGTATGTACTCAAAAGTGATAGTGAAGGGCAATTGCAAACGAATACTACATTTCTCTTTCTTAGAGAGAACTAAGAATGTGGGACAGAGGGAATGTTTATTCACTTAGTGGCTCGGTGCAGATTTGATGGGGTCAGTACTGCCCATGCCTTGAAATTTTTGGTGTTAAAGTTATCCAAATGCTTGTTATAGAAGAAGAAGCCCTATTTAATGAGATTACTTATTTTTCTATTAGACAGCAAGTTCTTCCCTTTTATGCTTGGAAAACTGTGTATCTTTATCCAATTTCGTGCCCCTAGGTTTGCTGTTCGATTTATACCTCATTTAGTCCTGCCTGGGCCAGGTTCCCAGATTACCACAAAAAAAAAAAAAATCTTAATTGTCGATCGATGAAATAGAAAATAAAGCAGAAGTCATTTAATCTATTTCTGACTATTTCTGATATGGGTTTTGGATCTTATGCAGTGATTGCGAATGGCCTTTCTAAGCAGCTTTGTTTACGATTGGTTCCTGAAATGTCAAGTGCTTCCTATTCTATTGATGTGAAAAACATGATAAATCCTGTAGAAGTTGGACCTGAAACTTCTGGGGAATGGGAATCCATGAAGAGGCATCATAGGGTCTATGCCATTTTAGCACGAGGTCTTACCTCTTTCATTAGAAAAGATTGCATTTCGGAGGCCATTTTTGCATCCAGCACTGATAATTATCCAGAAGAAAGCATTCAGAACACTTTGGAACCAAGAGACAGGGTTGATCGTAAAGCTTCTTACTGGTCAAGCGAGGGTGAAATTGATCCTACAGTTCCTGAGACATTAGTCTATAAGTTGATTGCAAAGTTGTGTATCATCACTGAAATCCATGTGCAACCATTCCTAGGTTAATCTCAAAACATTTTTTGCCCTCGTGTTGTTCTTGTACTTGTGTTGGACTCTGAATTTAATTTTCTTGCTTTTACTGATAGAAACTATTTTGCCATATCAGCATATTTTCAGTTTGGATTTCCTATATATTCAGCAAAGGCCATGCGATTTCGTGTGGGACATCCCAGGTCCCCAGCTCAAAGAGGAAGTGATTCAAGAGATGAGTTTGAGGCTGGTCGTGAGTCCAGTGACCACGCATTCGTATGGACATACACCTCGCCAGAATTTCCAATGGCTCAGGTGAGTTTGGCAATTCATGCATGAGTGGCTTACATTTCTTTCGGTTGGACAAAAAACTGGGAGGAAGTCGAAGGGAGAGGGAAGAGGGGAACGTTAAGACAATTTTCCCCCTTTTTTGGTGAGAGAAAAGGAGAGAGATGAAAGAAAAGTTTAGGGTTTGTTTATTTCTTTGGGTCCGCCAAAACCAATTTAGCAGGACAAATTGATGTGGTTTATTTTTCTTCAACGAAAAGGATAATTTTTAAACTGAAGTAACTCCTTTATGCTCAAGTAAACTGGTAGAGGAAAGGTTTCTTCGCCTTCCATATGAAGCTTTGGAAGGTTACTTCCCCTTCTTGTACTGATATTCTTCAGCCAATGAATATTCTATATGGCCATGTCTTTGTTGCAGCATATGTAATAATATCAGAAAAATTACAAACATGTCTACAATCCCAGAATATAGTTTAACTACTGGAAAGTTCGAGATGTAGTAACCTCATATAAAATAATATGATGAAGATGCAATCATATTTAGTTCTGTTTTCCGATGTTCCTATTCTCTAGCATTATTTGGTGCCTTATTTGAAAACTAGTTTGTTGAGATGGCTTTCTTATGTATAGGAGAATTGCCTGCAAAAGTTCAAGCTTCCAGAACCTGTTCTTTGCATAGGTGGAATCCTGAAAATTGAGTTGTTGGGTAGGGTTCAGAGACAAGAAATGGACGGTTTATATTACATATGGTTAGTTCCTCTTTCTCTCCTATAATTGTTAGTTGTTCTTTTTGTCTGATGACTTGTGGTTATGCTATTGGCAACACTCCCAAGTGCATCCATGCTAGATTAATTTTAGTAATTGAATGTGTCCTTGTGTTGCTGTCGATTGTAATTTTTCAAGACAGGGCTTCACGTTTGGGTTCATCTAAAGAAGAAACTCAAGGAAAGTGAAAAAAATATCTAACCTGTATGAATGGCTTACCAGGGCTAATACGACTTACAAAAGTAATAGTTGCGTCAATTTCACTAAACAATATTCCCGCTTTATGTGAGACTACGGCCTCTAAGGAAATTTGCATATCAATTTGGATACCTTTCACATGAAAACCTTGCGTCACAGACAAAGGTTAGGCTAGAGTACGTATTTCCTATGTAAAACGTAATAATAATAAAGAGGACCAAGGTCTTGGAGATGAGTTAACCCTACAACATGCTGGCAGGAGAGTAACTCTTAAACACAAGTAGCCTCCCCTATATTGGGAGCTTATGGAGTTGACCTCATTGTCATCTTTCTCCTTTATCGAAATTCCGTAATCTACTAGGTCTTTCTTTTTTAATGTTTATTCGTGTTGTGCCTGTGCTTCTTCTGCGGTTTAGGTACTTGTTATTGCTGAGCAATATTTCGTCGTCGTCCTATTTAATTGTAGTTTGTAGCAGGAAAAGACGAATATCATGTTAGGCTTCCGACCTAGGCTTTGTCTTCTGAATTTAAGAGTCAATATTCCCAATATATTCACCTACTGACCCTTTGCTTGCCGTCACAAGTCTTAGGTCTATGAGTTTATTGGTTACTGTTTGATGTTATGAAGCCAGTCACATCTGCAGCAAGAGACTCTTTGGAATGGCAAGATTTTTGTTTTTCCATGGAAAATTTGCCATCACAATCACACCTCCAAATTGATAGTCGGGGTATTTGTTTCTTCATTGTATTGATATATTGTTGGCCTTTTTGCAGCATCTCACATGTTCAAGCTGTGGGACGGCCACTCTCCTCGCCATTTGACATTGAAATTGTTGACCCGTCAGGAAGATGCACGTTGGAGTACTGCCCCAAGGCGGAGCATTGTTCTTCTCCTACCAAAGCTCCCGAAGATGGGGAGGCAAGTGAACCCTCTAGTTTGCGGACTTTGGCAGCGGCAAGTGTGAGGGGTTGGGAGCAAATCATTCTGAACACAATACTTGGGAGTGGAAATATGGTGATAGATGATGGTGATGATTCAGACGATGAGCTTTTTGCGTAATTTTTTTAGTTAGCCTTCTTTTATGAAATTTTGAACGTCTTTGGTCTCTGGCTGAGTATTCTCTCTATTCTGGGAATGTTAATGATATTAAAACTTATGATCTGATCCTAACCCACGAGACTGTTTTGAACGGTGTCCTCGCATTTACTCCAACCTCCTCCTCCTCCTCCTCCTTCTCCTTCCCCTCCTCCTTAGGTGGGCTAATAGGGTTTGTGGTGGGTGTTTTGCACCTATGCAATGGTGTGGCGTGAGGAAGAACAATGCTACGTACACAGATTGTGTATACAGATCCGGATACAGATGTGTCCCAATCCGTCGGATGCATGTGGGGTCCTTAATAATTTAAGAGTTTCACGTGCATTTGATGGATCCGGACACATCTGTGTTCGGATCTGTGTACACAGACTTTCTTGTGTGAGGAATTGGGGTGCCTGCTGTGCTTTACAGCACCAAATGTGCGCTGTCCCGACTCCTAAAACATGATCATAATAATTTACTATGAAAAGCGCCGCAGATTATCTTGCAAAGAAATTAAATTGATCGGACATTCATATTGGTAACTTGATGAGTAAATCATATTTTATCTGGTTATCTTATTTTATTCTCTGTGTACTTATTTTACGTTTTTGAGTTCTGGATGAGACCCACTTAAACGGGAACAGGATGTCCTTTTTTGGTTGAGTGGGTACTGTGGGCTTATTGATGTGATTCAAATCTGTTGTTATGCTTGTTAAAAATGTGTGTGGAATTATTTGACTCACATGAAGTCGTTCAAAATAATATTAATTTTATATTTATTTGGGAAAAAATGGACACAAGTATAATTACGAAAATAGGTCCTTTAGTTTGGTGATGTGACCTAAAACTTGACATTCGGCTATTTTTGTTCTATTTGGTTTATAATTTTTAATTTATCTATTTTTTGTCTTAATTTAATTTTTTTTATGTTCTTATTAATTTTTTAAAATTTATTAATTCGTTTCGACGATAAAAGAAATTTAAAATTTATAAAATTATATAACATCTTTCATAAGTCAAAATAAATTATGTTGTCTTTTTAAATAAAAAAAACTAATTTTGCATTTAAAATTTTTTTTTATCGAGACGAATTATTAAACAACTAAAAATTGATGTAAAATATAAAATTACAAATAATTTGCAAAAAATAAAAAATAATAGTTTTTAATAAACCCCATATTCCATCGTAATTCTCACTCCGACTTTCAGATCAAAAGGTCAGATAAACAAGCTGGCGTTTTTACTTGTTAAGAAAATAAAATTCGACAATCCATCATATTTATAACTCGCCTCTTTCTCTTTCTTCTTCAATTCCTCATTATAACGATGGTCCGTAGCAGAGGAGGGGAAAAAGAAACGAGGCATTATCCCCTGGAAAATGATTGAAGTTCAAAGCAGAGAAACAGTGACATCAACAGGCGAAACTGAAGCTGTTCATAAGTTCTGTATCCATAAGATTACAATTGCAAGCCTTTGGCGGCTAAAAACCCACACAGGAGGGAAAAAAACAATGAAAAAAGGAAAAAAAACTAAATACCTACCGGCTTACCAAGTGCTTAAGATCACAACAAACTCCACAGTCGAAAAAAGAAATAAAAATGTGAAAGGGCGAAATGCGGATCAGATCTCTGTACAAGGAGGATATGTAGGATGCTCTCACCTAAATAAAAATAAAAAGCAGCACCAAATGCAGATATCACGCCTTCCGGTTAAAAGTTAAAACCCAAATCATCAAGATCACTACTAAAAAACCCATTTTCCGTGAACTCGTGGCCAATATCCGGAATCATTTCTTCTGACAAATGAAGATTCTGCTCCAATTTAGTTGTTCTCTGGTTGAATCCATTGTTGTTTCCACCAGCCACAGACGAAACACTGTTAGAAGCAGTTTTAAAGCTGTTGCTTCTGCTCGGTGTGGGACCTGTGCCACTTTTAACTGCATTTACGGCCGCTGCAGTACCTCCTGCTGGGGCATCGCTTCCAAACCCTAATCCATCTCTTGTTCCATTTCCATTAGCATTTGCTCCCCCACTGCTATTATTGCTCATATCCTGCAGCAGTTGCTGAACCATGTGCGGTTGTATATTCTGGTTCCCTTGAGGCGGCTGTGAGAGGCTTTGTTGGAGTAACCCATTACCATTTATTGGCCGCTGCTGCTGTGGGACCTGGGAATTTGAAAAGCCACTGACAGCTGAATTCTGCATAGTTTGAAATGTCGAAGGAGATGGATTCTGGTTAGGATTGTTGAAGGAAGATGATGCCTCCTGTTTAACCGAATTTGAAAAGCCACTGACAGCTGAATTCTGCATGGTTTGAAATGTCGAAGGAGATGGATTCTGGTTAGGATTGTTGAAGGAAGATGACACCTCCTGTTTAACTGAATTTGAAAAGCCACTGACAGCTGAATTCTGCATAGTTTGAAATGTCGAAGGAGATGGATTCTGGTTAGGATTGTTGAAGGAAGATGAAGCCTCCTGTTTAACTGAATTGGAGTTTGAATTCATTGAGTTCTGTCTCATCAGCATATTCTGGTAGTTACTCAATGCCAAAGCAGCTTGTGCAGAGCCGCTTAAAGTTCCTTGTCCCACCGCCGCATGGGGGTTATTCCTCATCTGGCTGTTTAGGCCAGGATTCAACGATAGTAACTTATTGAGAGTGTTCCGATCGGTTGGAAGACCCTGTATAGTTGCTATCTGCTCCATATCTTGCATCTTTTGTATCTGAAGTTTAGCAGCAGAAGCATGCCGAGGATATCTTTTCAAGCCCTCTGCAAGAATGAGTGTTCATTTCAGATACAAGTAAAGCTTTAAAACAATGGTTTCACAATTGAGGAAATTACACATGCATTGACAAAGGATTTTGTGACAACTGATTTGAATGCTAGGAATCCAACCCTAATTGCTCCCAATGCATGAATAAGGCCCTATTAGGTTCGCATGCCTTGAGCAAATAAAGAAAAAGCAAAATTATTTCACAATCGCAAATAAAGAAAAAGCAAAATTATTTCACAATCAATTTCTTCTTTGCTTAGTTTCGTTTTTTTGGTTATTGCTGACTGCTTGCTTGCTTATTTGGGAGGCAGCTAGCAAACAAGTTTATTAAACATTGGCTAATGAGATGGAGAAACAGACGGAGTATAAATTTTGTTATAGAAGATATTGGAATAATAGCTAAATTGTCTTACCTATTGGTCCAATTTTCTGGTCTCGGCAGAAGTCCATCAAATCTTTCATACTATTGACGACCTCAGAGATCTGTAAAAAGTTGGTGCACAGACATGAAAAACTAAAACGGAAACTAAAACAGTTGAAACTCCACGATAAATACCCCGGAGGGGAACGCAAAAGCTTCTGTAAAGGGAAACCCTCACTCTATCCTGCTTACAAAGAATTCAAAGGAAGATCGATTTTTCCAATTGGAAAGCAGGTTGAGAGACGGAAAGATACTGACCTGCAAGCACCGCACATATCTTTTGGAAAATCCCAAATCATTTAGTGATTGCAACTCCAATGTCCTTGCCAACTGCCGCCCAGCTGTCACAACCCTGAGGTAGGAAACCAATCAAACTCTTAAAATACAACCATCATATGGCACATTTCATCCATGCTATAGCCTAACCACTATTTTCCTACATGTCTCTATGGATCCCGTGAAGACGAGAATTGGATTTTGAATGAATGTAAGCTATCATTATTAAGTCGATACTTCTCCCATCCAGCTCAATAAAAAGATTCTTCTGTGTAAAGCATTGATACCAAAACTGGTGGTCATATAATATCAACACTAACCCTACAATAGATTTTAGTACGAATAAACCAAACGTAATCTAAGAGCAAAATTATTATCACGCACTCCTACAGTTCCAACACAACCACAGAAGACAAATATTAAAAAGAACTAGTAGAAGAACTCCACGGTTGTGACAAAATCATTTTCACAAGTTATCTAGCTTGTAAATTGAAATAGAGACACCAAACTCATGCAATAAGATAATTGTCCAGGGAATCATCAGAACTGAACAAAAAGAGGAAAAAGAAGCCGGATCACCCGATAATAAATTGCATAAATGTGAACACATAAAAAGATCTAGATGGCATTTTAGTAAATAACTCACATATTGCTGTTTGACTGTAAATCCTGTTGGGAAATGCCCTCAGATCCACTATCAGCAATTGTATTTTGGCATTTCTGTGCAACCTGCAGCAACTGATTCACCTACAAAGGATGTTAACGAGTTAGTAACAAAGAATTTTAAAGCTCATATCTTTATTTGGTCAATTACTTGGGTCGTATGCAAAGCTGTTGCACCTCCTGCTTAGGGTACAATTCCCACGACTTCATTGGGAGCAGACAGCATTTGCCATTGCTCCAGTTCATGACCTCTTTCAGTTAGTTTAAACTTTAAAGTTAAACAAATACACAAATTCCAATGGAAGTGCGAGGACAACATTATCTCTTACATATTATCTGCAGAATTTCACCGAATTGGAGGGTCTCTGAATACTACAGAATACATCCAGAGATCAATGGTCTACAAAAAGATACTCAACCACCAGAGAAACTGATGACATCCATTCCAAATGGGAAAACGATGATCTTCAGTGATGTATCAAAGTCCACTCACCCCATGGTCGGCAACTAAGGATTAACTTGACTTGGTGTTTAAGAGTAAGAACACTAGGAATTCATTGCTCAAAGTTGATCAAATTAATTGGCCATGTTTCTACTTTAGCCAGTATCTCACACTTCCCATGAAAGAGGACCAAACGCAAACACTTCACTAGAATAATTATCAAGATATTTAATTTTATCATAAATTCACATCTTGATTGAATATGAAAACCAAGCACGCTTAGGCAAAAGGTTGTTTTTTTGTACCTGTGGTGCGACCAACCTGCGGGGAAGTAGTTCTTCATGGCGACGTGCGCAAAATTCCCATGACAATATCTGAAAGAGGGAGGCATCAGAAGGTGCTAACAGGCTTTATGCGCAGACAAGAAAACTAACAATAATCACACACCAGAAGTTATTTTATTAACCTTTAAATCAGGGCTGAATATAATACGAAGCTGGCCCTCACGAACAACACGAAGTTGCTCGTACACACTCTCTTGAACTGCTTTCCCATAGTCTAACATCATTATTCCAGAAGGAAATCTAGATTCACTTGGCAAGTCCAGGAACAAAAGTTCATCAATGACGCCACTCCCGAATTTTATTTCATTAAGTCTAGGGAGCACTTCAAAAGTTGCCTCTGTCAACAGTGACCCACCAGAAAATAAGTCAAAACTTAAAAATAAAAGCAAATTTAGAAGTAAAATGAGTTAGCACAGGAACACTTCATCCGATCGACAAAAGGGCTTACAAATTAACAAATCAGTTGTAAGTTATACCATGAAAGATGACATTGAATCGAAGCCCAAGCACCATAACGCAAAGAATTGCGCAACATCACCACCTCTCAATTGAACTATGTGTTTGTGCCAGAATAAAGTCTTTCAACAACAATACACTAAAAAAACGTCACCGTCCATCGTCCAAGCTGGTCCAAGGAATTTGAAAGTTTCAATGTAAATATTGGAGGATTCATTTCCAATGCAAGCACTAGCCGCCCATGTCTGATTATTGCATGTACTTGAAACCAACACCTAGTTTGGATTGAGGGATTTGGCGGGGAGGTGAGGGATTTGGAGGTTATTTTTGTGTATGGATTGAATATTAGGAAGGAAAGTGAAGGATATGGAGGGAAATGGAAGGATAAGAGTACAAGTATTTTAAGCACATCACTTCAACTCCAAAATTGGAAGGAAATGGAAGGAAAGTGAGGTGGTGTTGTGGCTTAAATTTATAATGTCAATTATAACCCTTCACAAATAAATATTAACAAGATAAATTAAACAAAGCTCTCCTTGAGATTTTAAACCTGTTTGTGTGTTAATTTTATGTCATGGACTCTTGTCTTGGGATTTCGGAAAGGAAACCAGCTTTGGCACCTTGCCGACATAGGGGCTTCATCACGTTGTATTTTCGTTTACATGAATATATTAATTTAACCTTGTGCAGATAAAAAAAAAAGAGGATAATTCTTAAAGTTATTTATTAATACACAAACTCTAATATCACCAAGGAATATGTATATACAATTTCGAACTCTATATAACATTAGGATGTAGAATCAAATGTCTTTAACATCAAATTTCGAAGATCAACTAGAGAGGGTATGTTGAATAACCACTTGCTTCTACTTATTTTTATTTTTTTGTTTGACCATAGCTTAACAGTGTTCAATAATTCCGTCGGTTAGATTCATGGACCAAGTTATCCTTCTTGATTCATGGACCGAAGTTATCCTTCTTTTTCCGTCTTTTTATTGAATGTGTTTCAATATGTAAAGTATCTAAATGGCAATAGCAAGGTTTTATGCTTTTATAAATCGGAATACTAGGTTGTCAAGGTTTTGCCTTTATGGCTGGATAAGTATACATCATAGCATACAAGGAACAATGTAACTAGTGAAGAAAAATATTACTAATTAGTTTATCAAGAAATCTGGATCCAGTGGTCAAGGAAATCATATTTTCCTTTATCCAGGTTAGCATTCATTATGAATTTTGAAATTATCTTGTTTTAATTTAACTTTATGAATTGTGGTCATCCAATTTAGTTTATAATGAAAATTGCGCATTGCCTTTACTCAGAATATGTTGATCACGTGTATGAACCAATTAGCTACTAATTTTCTTCTTTCCTCTCTGTTCATTTTCTTTTTTGTCTATTTTGTAACGGTTAAGGATTTTATTGTGTCACCTTTTTTTTATTCGCTCTCTATTCTACTTTATTAGTATTTTAATTTTTGTAACCATTTCTGACTTACAAGTTTTAACTTACTTTTTTTGTTTTAATAATTAGACGATAAATGGATGTAGAAGAACATCATATGTGGGATAGAAAACGACAGTTGGCTACGATTCAAATAATTTGTTATGTCGTAAATCACTTGATTCGCAAAAGGAGATATCGTAAATTGTACATGAATAGGTGTATTACACAACTAGAGAAAGAAAGGAAAATAGTACGAGATAAGCTAATTGATCAACTAAGTATCAATGATGAAGAATGTCGTCATGCAAATCGAATGGGATTGCAAGCTTTTGTGCGTTTATGTGACTTACTTAAGAACTATAGTGGTCTCTAACCAACAAGAAGAACAACGATCGAAGTGCAAGTTGCAAAATTTCTATGGACATTAGGACATCATCTACAGAATCGGTCAATCTCTTTTATCTTTCATTGCTCTGGTGAAACTACAAGTCGTCATTTTCACAGTGTTTTAAGATCTCTAATATCACTAGAAGACTACTTCCTTCGCCAACATAACGGGTCACAAATCGCTCCTAAAATACTATACAATGATCGATTTTATCCATACTTTCAGATAAAATTTTATTTATTAATTTTTGATAATCATTTATTGCATGTTTTAATACATTTTTAACATTAGTACATCGCTCCTTGTAGAACTGTATAGGGACAATTGACGAAACTCATGTTCGCATCAAAGTTTCAAGTAAAGATGCACCAAAATATCGTGGCAAGAAAGATTACCCCACACAAAATGTGTTAGCTGCGTGCTCATTTGACTTGAAATTAACGTATATCTTGCATGGATGGGAAGGCATTGCATCAGATTCAAGGATTTGGAAAATGTGCTTAAGAGAGAAGATAATTTAAAGATCTCCAACGGCAATTTTGGCGATTAATACAACTTAAACTTTTTTATGATCCTACAAGAATAACGGACTCTAATCTCAATTATATTTTTTGTTAGGTAAATTCTATCTTGTTGATGCGGGCTTCATGTTAAGAAGTGGTCTTATAACACCATAGAGGTGTGCGCTAACACTTGAAAGAATACTCTACTCACTCGCCTGAGATTTACGAGAGTTGTTCAATCTTCGACATTCTTCGTTATGCAATGTCAGAGAAAGAACATTTGGAGTTCTCAAGAAACGATTCCGTATAATAGCCAATGATGAGCCCACTTATTCTATCACTACGCAAACAGAAATTGTTCTTGCATGTTGTATACTGCACAACTACTTAATGGGTGTAGATCCAGATAAAGAAATTCTTAATGAAGTGGATCGAGAGTTGGAAGAATCTGAACCTGAACAACATCATGGGTCTTTAATGAATGATAATGAGAATTCCATTGGAGAGAAAATATTAGGCATGCAATAGCTACTTCCATGTGGACAAATTACTTAGCTAGTCAAGCTTAGTCTACGAACTTTATCATTTTATGTTTTTGATCATCAGTAGACTTTGTTAACATTGAGACATTTTATTTTTAGTATTGCATTTATATCTGTTGATTTTTCTTTATGTAGGTTTTGAAGATGAGCAAAAGAAAGTTCTTGTCTTGGACACCCCATATGGATGATGCATTAATTGATGCATTTTATCACCAAAATTGTGAAGGTAATAGGGTTAATTCTACATTTACTACGAGTGCGTATGATAACATTGTACAAGAATTGAATGATAAACTTGGAGTAGAGTTCACCAAGGATAACTTAAATCGCATCAAAACAATAAAATCACATTTTACAGAGTGTTTTGATGTGTTGAAATTTGGATTGAATAGTTTTGCATGGAATTCCACAACAAAAATGTGGAGTGCTGAACCTGAAGTGTGGGAGGAGTTGGTAAATGTAATTTGTCTTTGCTTTGATTTTTTTTCTTAAAGAGTATCAATTTTCATTTCGTATGTACTTCACCTATGTTGTTTGTTGATTTATTGTAATAGAGCAATCCAACAGCTAAAAAATGGATGACCACCCAATGCAAAATTATGACAAGATGGCAGAACTGTTCGGAAAAGATAGGGCCACTGGTGAAGGTGTTGAAACTGCCAAAGAGGAAAAAAAAAAAAAAAAAGACTAACTCAATGAGTGGGGATCCTATGGAAACTGTTAGAATAGTTTACATTTAGTTTATGTGTTTGTCTCACATCGCTTAAGTGAGACGTGTAATGTGGTGAGCTGGTCTATAAATACAACTCTTATGTGTTAGGGTTCATTAACACCCTATACACTTTCTCTCATCTCTGATAACATGGTATCAGAGCCACCCTTAATCCATACCCTAACCTAACCCTAAAAAAAAAATTTTAACCCTAAGCAAAACCAACAACCACTCTCAGCCCTAAACCTACCGCCACTACCGCCACCTACTGCCACAAAACCCTAAACCTACCGCCGCCGCCGCACAAACCCTAGCCGCCGCACCTCCTGCCGCCGCACAAACCCTAGCCTCAGCCACTCCTGCCGCCGCACAAACCCTAGCCGCCGCACCTCCTGCCGCCGCACAAACCCTAGCCGCCGCAACCCTAACATTCCATGCCCTTTCCAGCCGCAACCCAGATCAGACCGCCGCACCCTCCTGCCGCCTCTCGCGCCGCCTTCTCGCGCAGCCTTCGCGCGCCCCTCCTGCCGCCTCTCGCGCCGCCTTCTCGCGCAGCCTTTGCGCGCCGCCTCCGCCTTTTTCACGTCGCCCTTCCACGCCACGCCTGATTTGTTGGCCGCCGCTGTATTGCCGCCAACGCCTGATGTTCCTTCCGCCATTGATCTGATCTGTTTGCACCTCTGATGATCTGATCTGATCTGTTTGATCTGATCTGTTTGATCTGATCTGTTTGCTTCGCCTCAGTCGCTGTTTGTTTGACCATTGATCTGTTGATGATCTGATCATGTCTTATCTCTGGTTCGTTGTTCCTGCCCAATCTGATTGCTCGATCTATGTTAGTTGATGTTGGACATCTGCCTCTATTGGTGTTTGATGATTGTTTAAGTCTCTATTTATGGCCCATAGTTTCTGTGTATGGCCTTGATTTCATGATCTTTGATGATTCGTTTGGTACTGGTTATTGTTTGATCCGTTAAAAGTGGTGGTTGTTGGATTTCGTTTGTCACTGGTTATTTGTATTTGTCAACATGTCTGTAGAGCAGTCTGGTTCTGACTCAACAACTATTGGTAGTTTATTGGGTGGTTCCCGGTCTCGTGATCGGCGTTCTATTACCTCCACACCATTAAATGGGGGAAATTATATTTTGTGGGCAAAGGCTGTTGAGGTGTATTATTTGGGTGAGTCCGAGGGCTCTTATTTGACTGATGATCCCCCACCTGCTACTTCTTCCACATATCGGGCCTGGCAAGCCGTTGATGCCCGTGTTCGCTCCGAACTCTGGAATAGTATGACGGAGCAGGTTGCCAGTACATTGATGTTCTGTGTGACCGCAAAAGAAGTGTGGACCGAGGCCAAAGAATTGTATTCAGGAGTAGACAATCTCCGACGTACATATGAGCTTCATCGGTCTTTCTTTACTATATCTCAGGGTGATGCTTCATTTGAGGAGTATTACGCTAATTTTCGGCGTATTTGTAATGAATTAGACATTTGTGAGCCTCTTTCTGCTGATATTCAGGTTGTACGACGCCAGCGCGATCGTATGCGGGTTACTCGTTTTTTATCTGGTGCGTCATCGACCTTTGGCCCTGTGAGTAATCAGATTTTGGGATCTCCTGACTTACCTCCTCTCAGCGAGGTATTTCGTCGTCTTCGTCAGTCATCATCTATTTCTACACCATCTTTGCCTTCCGCTGCCTCTGATAGCTCTGCTTTCTCTGCCAACCGTGGCCGTGGCCGCGGCCGTGATTCTGGATATAGCAGTCGTGGTCGTGGAGGACGGGGTTCTGGTAACCATGATTCCAGTCCTCATTATGGTGGTCATGGTAATTCTGGTCGAGGTACGTCTGGTCGAGGGGGAGCTAGTTCTGGTCGAGGTACTTCTGGTCGTGGCCGTGGTACTCGTTTTTGTACTCATTGTAAGGGTACAAGTCATACCGTGGACTATTGTTATGCTCTCCATGGTTATCCCCAAGCTCATCAGGTTGCCTCTGAAGATACTGGACAGTATGCTCAACCTTCTGCTGATAGTGTGGTTATTTCAGCTGAGGATTACCAACGATTCTTGTCATTGCAAGATAGGACAGAATCTTCCACTGCTACGCTTGCTCAGACCGGTCCATCTGTTGCCTGTGCTGTCTCATCCTCATCCTCTCCTTGGGTTATTGACTCAGGAGCTACGGATCATATGACTGGTACACCTAACTTTTTTCTTAGTCAACAGTCAGTTGGTAAATCATCACATGTCACCTTAGCTGATGGTTCTACCACTGCTGTTACTGGTTTGGGCTCCGTTCCTGTCACTTCTTCTCTCACTTTAACTTCTGTCTTACATGTTCCTCGTTTTCCATTTAATCTTATGTCTGTGAGTCGTCTTACCAAATCTTTAAACTGTTCCGTCACGTTTTCTCCTCATGGCTGTATTTTTCAGGATCTCAAGACCGGGAGGAAGATTGGTGGGGGCATTGAGCGCGGTGGCCTCTATTACCTGAATGTCCCTCAGCCTGTTGCTCTTCAGACATCCGAGTCACCATACCAACAACATTGTCGCCTTGGCCATCCATCTCTCCAGAGTTTGAAGCGTCTTGTCCCCTCGTGTCGGTCTCTCAATAAGTTGGTGTGTGAAGTGTGTGAGTTTAGTAAACACCGACGCGTCTCTTTTCATCCTAGGGTTGAGCGTCGTGCATCGCGGCCTTTTCAATTGGTTCATTCAGACATTTGGGGGCCTATTCATGTGCCCAGTGTTTTTGGTTTTCAGTATTTTGTTATTTTTGTGGATGATTTTTCTCGTATCACATATCTTTATTTAATGAAAGAGAGGTCTGAATTGCAACATGTGTTTAAATCTTTTTACATGGAAGTTAAGAATCAATTTGACACCTGCATTCAAATATTTCGTTCCGATAATGCCCGTGAATATTTTCACAGTCTTCTTTCTCAATTTCTTGATGATCATGGCATTATTCACCAATCATCGTGCGCTCGGTCTCCACAACAAAATGGAGTTGCTGAGCGCAAGATTCGCCACTTGTCTGAGGTTATGCGTGCTTTACTATTCCACATGCAGGTTCCTAAGTCATATTGGAGTCAGGCTGCTCTCACTGCTTGTTATTTAATCAACCGTATGCCCTCTACGGTCTTAGGTGGGCAAGTTCCCCATACGGTCTTGTTCCCTGGTCAGCCTCTCCATTCCTTACCCCCTCGGGTTTTTGGGTGCACTTGTTATGTCCATGTCCTTGACCCTGATAGGAGTAAACTTGATCCTCGGTCTTTTAAATGTATTTTTTTGGGATACTCCCGCACTCAGAAAGGATATCGCTGTTACTCTCCTACCTTACGTCGTCACTTCGTATGTGCCGATGTCACGTTTAATGAGTCGTTGCCATATTACTCAGACCCTGTTACTCCCAACGATCTGGTTACCCTTGAGTCTGTCCTACCTATGACCGTTCCCACTGGTACTGTTTCCCACAAACCTCTACAAGTATATGTTCGTCGTTCTCCCGCACCCACACCAAACCAGCCCCAGACATCACTTCCCCCTACCGAACCATCCCCGGCTGCTGCACCCTCTTTGCCCACGCCTCCGTCTTCCTCCTTGTCGCCAGATCCGCCGGCTCGTCGCTATCCTACTCGTGAGAATCGTCACCCACCGGTAAAATATGGTTTTTCTAATATCTCGAGCACTTCTCATCCTATTTCTCAGTTTATCTCTTATGATCATCTGTCTCCCTCTCTTCGCGCTTTCACTACTACTGTTTCCTCTATGTCTGTTCCTAACACTGTTCAGGAGGCAGTATCCCGGTCTGAGTGGCGGACAGCTATGGAAGCTGAAATGTCTGCTCTTCATAATAATGGCACATGGGAGTTGGTTACTCTTCCTGCTGGTAAAACCACTATTGGCTGTCGTTGGGTTTATACCATTAAGTATCTTCCTGATGGTACTATTGAGCATCATAAAGCCCGCCTGGTTGCCAAAGGCTACACACAGACTTATGGCGTTGATTACTCCGAGACCTTCTCTCCTGTTGCCAAGCTTGGTTCTGTGCGGATTTTTCTTTCTCTTGCCGCCAATCTTGGGTGGCCGTTGTTTCAACTTGATGTTAAAAATGCTTTTCTCCATGGTGATCTTAAGGAGGAAGTCTATATGGAGCAACCACCTGGGTTTGTTGCTCAGGGGGAGCATCATAAGGTTTGTCGTCTTCGCAAATCCCTTTATGGCCTTAAACAATCTCCCAGGGCGTGGTTTGGCAAGTTTAGTGATGCTATTATGCAGTTTGGCATGCGTCGAAGTCAGTCTGATCACTCTGTATTCTCCCTCATATCATCTCGAGGGAAAGTGTTGCTCATTGTTTATGTTGATGACATTATTATTACTGGAGATGATCAAAAAGGGATTGATGAGTTGAAACAATTCTTACACAGTCAATTTCACACTAAAGATTTGGGTAAGTTACGATATTTCTTGGGTATTGAAGTGGCAAGATCCAAGGATGGGATTAGTTTGTCCCAACGAAAATATGTGTTGGATATTTTAGAAGAGACAGGTTTATTGGGAGCTAAACCTGTGGAGACTCCAATGGATCCTAATGTCAAACTTTGCACTGATCAGGGGGAGGTATTTTCTCAGCCAGATCAGTATCGTCGCTTAGTTGGTAAGTTGATTTATCTTACCAATACTCGTCCGGATATCTCATTTGCTGTTAGTAAGGTGAGTCAGTTTATGTCTGCTCCTCGTATTCCACATTGGGAGGCTTGCATTCGCATTGTGAAGTATCTTAAGGCTCACCCCGGACGTGGCTTATTTTATCGGTCTAATGGCCATTGGCGTGTTGAGGCGTTTACTGATGCAGATTGGGCAGGGTCACCTTCTGATAGACGTTCAACTACTGGTTATTGTACTTTTGTTGGTGGCAACCTCGTTACCTGGAAGAGTAAGAAGCAAACCGTTGTCGCAAGGTCTAGTGCAGAGGCAGAGTACCGTGCTATGGCTCATACTACATGTGAGGTTGTCTGGCTGAAATCCTTTCTTGAGGAACTTGGATTTCCAGTGCCGTTACCAATGCCTATGCATTGTGATAATCAGGCGGCAATACATATTGCCTCAAACCCGGTGTTTCATGAAAGAACCAAACATATTGAGGTAGATTGTCATATCGTTCGGGAGAAGATTGATAGTGGCACTTTGGCTACACCTTTTGTATCCACAGGAGCTCAGATTGCAGATATTTTTACTAAGTCATTGTTTAAACCACGTTTTGAGTTTTTATGTAACAAGCTGGGATTTAGTGATATTTATTCTCCAGCTTGAGGGGGAGTGTTAGAATAGTTTACATTTAGTTTATGTGTTTGTCCCACATCGCTTAAGTGAGACGTGTAATGTGGTGAGCTGGTCTATAAATACAACTCTTATGTGTTAGGGTTCATTAACACCCTATACACTTTCTCTCATCTCTGATAACAGAAACCATTGATGGGATCGATGAGATGTTATCCCAAAATGAGGTTACTTTAGAAAATTATAATGACGCAAAATTCTTATTTGACCAAGCAACGTCCCCAACACATTCAACTAGAATGTCTCAAAATTCAGAATCTTGCAGAACAACTTCAAAAGGTAAGAAAACGAAAGTGTCTCGTGATGAGGATAAAGAGACTGATATGATGATTAAAGCAACAATTGACAACATTGCGCAAGCTATTAGAGAGGGAAATATTATTTATGAGAAGTCACATGGGCAAATATCAAGAGATGAAATCTATGGTGCATTGGTAGAAGTCGGAGTAGAAAGAGACATCATTACTAATTGCATCATTTACCTCTTAGAGAATAGTGCAACAAGAAAGACAATCTTCGCTTTGCCACATGACATGCGGAAGGAATTTTTAGAGAGCAAATGGGTCATCGTCCCACCCCATGATGAGTTTTCAATATTTGGTTCTATGATACTATATTAGTTTTAAAGTATGAATTTTCATTTTCAAATTTCATTTCTAGTTTTATTAGTTGTTTTAGGATTTTTTTTTTTTTTGAGAAGTAACAAAAATAATTACTTGTTCTTTTAGTTGTTTTAACATGTTTTATTAATAATATTTATTTAATTACATACATGGTCGATTGCTCATAGTATATCTTATGCGCAGTGCTTATGTATTGAGATAGAAAGTGAACAATAAATTAAAATTGACTTAGTATTTTGGCCCTCAAGATGAAAGGTTAAAACAATAAAACATGATATAATATTCATTAACCAAACAAGATTATTTTTTTTAAATCTCACTTTCCTCTCTCTCTCCATAAAGGCATAAACCAAACAAATAAAAAATGTGTAACTTCACTTTCCCTCCCTTCGCCTCCCCTCCCTTTCCTTCCCCTCCCCTCTCCTCAATCCAAACTAAGCGTAAGACTTGCAAAATTTTGAAACAAGCAAAAACATGTGATTGAAAAGATGTAAAACTCAAGATGATCACAGAAACCAACATGAAAGAAGAAGGATCCTAGAATTACAGGAAACTACAAGAACATAAAGGCATATCCTTCACCAGAAAAAAACTCTTGATTGACTTACCAAAACCCCGTCCAGATTTTGAACCACAAATGTCACACTGCCAAGCATCCTGAACAGAAAGGGACAAACACCTATGAGGTTTCGCTCGTGAGCAATGGCAAATTGAGTATGTAAGGGGAAGAACTTGCAAAGGTAGATGCATCACAAACACAAATGAGATTCATTGATCCTTCTATTACCATGCCTATTCTTCAAACTCTTTCCATGCGAAATAAGATCAATTGAATGAATAGGTTCCCAGTGTCCAGCGAACATAAAGGGGTCACATTGCCATGTTTGAAAACATGACAAAAGGCATTTGAAATGCATTTGAGCATTTTAATAGAACTGTGCATATCGGTTTTGTTTTAGGATTGATAAACTTAAAGCATGAAGGCGTAACATAAATCCCTATACACATCTAAGGATATAATTACGAAAAATTTGTTTAGAATCTAATTAATTACGTATACCAATAATGGAAAACTTGTTTTTATATTGGACAGAAATATGCAGATGTTTAGTTATCCTTGTAAAGTTTAACTTATTATGCATCCAAATCACAAACTGGAAAAAAGAAACTGACCATGGTGGCCTGGGGAAAAACACCAAGTGAATGATGCCCAACATTATCATACAGGGACAAGCACCATCTCTTTTTTGCACGCGGTGAGTAATACTCTGCAACAAACTTCCTCCAATAGCCAATCGCATTGCCCTGTTAAGTTAAAGAGTCATATAAGATTCAGACCTACTTCTATGACAGAAAATTTGAGGGACGGAGTATGATTATAGCCAAAGACAAGACAACATCTGAACTGGTCCAAGGTTTGAATATGAAACAGGAAGAAAGTATGATATGCTAGATGTAAACAACAATAAATATACTTACGGGGGGGCGTTGTCGCTGGTGATACAGGTACTGCATTAGCCTACGTGAACAAACGCCATTATCATAGGGCCGCTTCATGGAAGACATAGGTTGTATGCCCTGTTGTTGAAGCTGTTGTCTCAACTGCAGCTGCTGCTGTTGTTGTTGCATTAGGTGGGCTTGCTGCACTGGTGGGATAGACTGCAGAAACTGTTGCTGCTGGTGCCGCATTCTTTGCTGCTGAATCAAAGCTTGCAACTGAGGATTGTGGTTTTGCAAGTGCATGGGGTCCTGTCTCTGCAGCAGCTGCTGTAAAACCTGCTGTTGCATAACATCTTCCTGCTTGATATCCAATCGTGGTTTTTTCTGCAGCCATGTAATGTTATTGGGATCCTGAGTGAAAGATCCAGGGTGGACCCGCTGACCACTGGGAAGTGAAACTTGGCCTATTCGTGATGTGGGCAAGGATGTAGCACTGGAAGTCCCTTTCTGCTGTTCAGGGACCTGTTGGGAGTTTGGGTCTTGATTGGGGCTCTGCTGCACTACAGAGGGGCCATCCATAACCGATGAGCCTGAAGTTATATTATTGGATGAAAATGACAAGGGTGATGCTGGAAGGCGCATGTAGGATTCTGCATTGATGCTGGCACTTCTCTGTAGGTTGGGACCACCTGAAAGCCCTGAGTTTGCATCTGTAACCAATGAACTCGCCCCGACGCTTGGCCCTGAGCTTGCCACACTGTTCAAAATCGTATTGCTTGCATCTCCAGAAAGGGGCCCCAGGCTCGAACGTCCGCCTCCTGGAATCGAATTCGATGAGTTTCCAAAAGATGAGCTCAAGTGAGAATTTCCCAAAGTCTGAGAATTTCCGTCTCCATGGAAGAAGATTCCGGAACTAGAAGAAGAATGCGATAACCCTCCGGCCACCCTGGAAGGCGCCATAGGTGGCACCGCCGCTTGGCGACCGGAATCTAAATAGCTCTCCAAAGCCAGCACTTACAGCTCTAATATGTTAATAACAGGGACAAATTTCTCTATGGAGAGCAATATAACCTCAAAGAAGAATCCCCAAAAAATACAGCTGCAATATTCCCAATCATTCAATACCACATAATTACTCTCCTCTTCCAAACAAATAAAGAGTCAACTTGCCCGAGAGAAACCAATATCTGATTATCACAATAAACCAATAAAATTAGAAGTAATTCGACTTTTTCTTTATTATTTTTAATTCATCAGTTGTAAATTTTACAGCAATTTAAATCAAATTGAAACCATAGCAAACAGAAACCTTATCAGAACACCAGATCAGAACCATAAGTCAACTAAAAATAAAGTAGAATTAGCCTATATTCATCAACATCAATGAATCCCCAATTATTTCTTCAAAAACCCTAGTTTTACAGTTGGCTATCAAAGAAAAGTAAAATTAACACCACGTCAAGAAGCATAATGATCTACATTCAGAAAGCGTAATAGCTAAGAACCCGACTGAATTCACACAATTCACCAATTAACCAAACCATAAGCTAAAGTTTATGACAAGCATTGACATTCTAGAAAGCGATCAAACTCGAACTGATAGAATAAAATATCCAATAATTAAGAAAATCTGCAACATTAAACTCAAATCTTATCATCAATTTAATAATAAACAAACTAAATTCAAAGATCAACGATGTATCTAATAGGAAAATTATACACAACAAGCTCGGAAAAGGTTGGGACTTTCCAGTAGCGAATATACGGACTAGTTACGCATATATATACACACACACACACACATGTATACAGCGCAAAAATAATTTTAAAAAAATAAAAATACAAGAACTACTACGAACCTCAGAACTAGAAGCTGGACAGAAACGTTTCGTGACGCGTTCTTCGGAGCTGAATCGGAGAGAAGAGAGAGAAAAGGAGAGAGAGGGAGGGGGAGAGAGGAGAGAGAGAGCGATCTACTATATAGCTAGCGGGAATTGCAGAGGAGGTTTTACCGGCTGTAAAGGGTAGCTAACCCTACTAGACCGGCTATAGCCGGTTGATTTCGGGACAGGTGGCGTTGGAATGATTGGGAACAGAGTCGGTGGGGAGATCGCGCGGTGGCGACGCGGGGTTTGATGACTACGTGGCAGATGCCTGTTGGTCTGATCAAGGTAATCAGATTCTATGATTAGATCACACACCGTGGGCTTTGATCTCCTTACCGTCTACAAGTCCAGTAGTACTATTTTTCTTTTGTTTTCATTTTATTTTGTACTTTTTGTAAACACAAAAGCATAAAACAAAAACAATGAAATTATGAAATGAAGAAACATCAATTTTTTAAATGAATCGTGTTATAGGTGATCTTATTGCATGGTTTGAAGAATGCTTACGTATATGATGTAAGCAGGGGCGGACCCAGGATTTAAATTTGGGGGTGTCACCATCAAAATAAATGAACAATTAAAAAATAAATTTGTATTCAATAATTAAAAAATATAGGTGTTCAAAATTTAATTAACTAGATTGCGAAGAGTTTTATTGAGCAAAAGGATTTGGGGGTGTCATAGTGTTACGCGGTAAACTTTGATTTACTCTTAAAACCTTAAAAAAAAAAAAAAAAAAAACTTGTAGTGGAGCATTGGGGGGTGTCACATGACACCACCCCCCTCACTGTAGGTCCGCCACTGGATGTAAGTGAACGTGTATGAATTAACTGTCGTATGTTTCGTCGTCGACCTTATCTATGTCGTTCTTAAATTACAAGTACTTATGTATATGATGCAAGTGAACCTGTATGAATTAATTGTCATACATTTCGCCAACCTTACCTATGCCTTTCTTAGACTGCACGTATTTGCATATATGATGCAAGTGAACGTGTATGGATTAACTGTCGTACGTTTCGTCATTGACCTTATCTATGCCGTTCTTAGACTGCGAGTATTTGCGTGTATGATGCAAGTGAGCGTGTACGAATTAACTGTCGTACATTTCGTTGTTGACCTTATTTATGTCGTTCTTAGATTGCTCAGATAGTAAAATAGTCCAGAAAAGGAGGGGTGGGTAACAGTCACAAGTTGAATTTATAACTCTGCTCTGGTGGTATCAATACTTAAGTCCTGTTGTTGTCGGTTGATTCTATGAGTTTTTTTTTTGGTGATAATCAAGTCTTTTCCTATTGTGAAAACATCAACTTATACACTCAGTAGTGATCATATTCTGTATTTTTTTTATCACTCTTATTTTTATTTGGTATGAATCTTATTTTAAATGAGATGGAAGCTCGTTGAGATCGAAATGCGGCTTTAATGCATCGGTCTCGAAATTATTACTTGTTATTTATTGCTCCATTCATTCGGTTTATTTGTCCAACTTAGAGATTCGCACACACCTCTTAAAAAACTATCTAAATCGAGTAGTTTGTAATAATTTTCGCGATCATAAAAATAGTCTAACAGAACTAATTGACCACCCTTGTTGCACGGTTCAAAAAGTACCTACGTATATAATGCAAGTGAATGTGTACGAATTAATTGTTGTACATTTCATTGTCGATCTTATCTATGTCGTTCTTAGACTGCTCAGATAGTAAGACAATTCAAAAAGAGAGGGGCAGGGGGAATAAGAAGTTACATGACAACTTGAATTTAGAACCCTACTCTAATGGTATCAATACTTAAGTCTCTGTTGTTGTCAATGGATTCTATAAATTTTTTTGGTGATAATCAAGCCTTTTCCTATTATGAAAATATCAACTTATACACTCAGTAGTGATCATATTCCTTATTTTTGTATCACTCATATTTTTATTCGGTATGGATCTTATTTTCTATGAGAATATATAGCGGTATTTAATGAGATGGAAGCTCGTTGAGATCGAAAGGCGACTTTGACAGGCAGGTCTCGAAATTATTACTTGTTATTTATTGCTCCATTGGTTCCGATTTATTTGTCCAACTTAGAAATTCACACCTCTTAAAAAACCATCTAAATCGAGTAACTTATAATATTTTTCGTGCTCATAAAAATAGTCTAATAGAACTAATTGAGCACCCTTATTGCACGGTTCAAAGAGCATTTGCGTATATAATGCAAGTGAATGTATACGAATTAGTTGTCGTACGTTTCGTTGTCGACCTTATCTATGTCATTCTTAGACTGCTTAGATAGTTATGTGTAGCAGTCACAACTTGAATTTAAAACCCTGGTCTAACGGTATCAATACCCAAATCTCTGTTGTTGTCTGTTGATTCTATGAACTTTTTTTTTTGTGATAATCAAGTCTTTTTCTATTGTGAAAACATCAACTTATACACTTGGTAGTGATCATATTAGTTATTTTTATATCACGCTTATTTTTAGTTGGTACGAATCTTATTTTCCATGAGAATATATAGCAGTATTTAATGAGATGAAAGCTCGTTGAGATCGAAAGGTGGCTTTGACGGGCCGGTCTCGAAATTATTCCTTGTTATTTATTACTCCATCTGTTCTGATTTATTTATCCAATTTAGAAATTCACACCTCTTAAAAAATATTTAAATTGAGTAACTTATAATATTGTTCGCGAACATAAAAAGAGTCTAATAGAACTAACTGAGATCTATTAAATAATATTCATATTACATATAAAAATTATAACTTAATAATTATAAATCATTTATTAGATGCTTGAAATAGTGAAAGTGAATAAATAAAAATTGGGACAGGTATATAACTAGTTTTAACTTCAAGTAGTCACCTCGATGTAAAAGGTGATTGCACTTCTTAAATTATATTTTATTAGTCGCCCAGTTAACGGGTTTTCTGTAAAACCAATAACCACTATTTTTTAAGAGACTTTTAGAATCAAACTCATGAGACTATATTGATCTCTATCGTGCAACTTGAAATATTTAGTCCAGGTCTAAAAAATATGTCAGTTCAAATATAAGAATAAAAATTAAGCAAAATTGACATCCCTATCCTTCAGAATCCCTGCATCTCATTTTTCTTTATTAATTTCGTTGACTACATATATATATATATATATATATATATATATATATATATATATATATAATGTGATCATAAATAATGGTCATATCTTACACTTTTTAGTTTCAACTATAATTTTTTTGGTCAAATTATATTGAAATATTCCACATTGGGGTTAGTATTTTACTTAACATTCAACTGTGTGGCTTTTGAATTTGGTTTGTTCTTCTCACCGTTCCAATAATTTTATTCTATTATAAAAAAAATTATACTATTTTTTGGATTAAAAAAAGTCAAGTTCTTTACATTAAATTGATGAAAGAAAATAAAATCTATATTCATGTAAGGATCGCATATTTAAATAGGCAGTATTCATGCAATTTGATAACCGGGCCTTCTAATTTTAAAATTTTGATCTTACATATTTTAATTGTTATTTTGAACAAAATCGGTTGGCGAAATTTTTTTGACCAAACAACTGGTCGGCCGTCGTGGTTGGACCTCACCCAATTTTTTTAGCCAACTCAAACATTACAGCTATATATATAGTAATATGTATGTGTGTGTATATGTATATTACTATAACATATATTGTTATGCATATACACACATATTATGTAATAATTATATATAGATTGATGCATATACACAAACAAACCTACACTCCAAAAGAGTTATGTTTTTTTCTTTTTCTCGTTTCATAAGAAGGAGTTTTTTTCTTTCCCTCGAACAGTGTGGTGCCATGGAGTAGGGAATATCCCAAGACTCATGTAATACAACTAAATGCATAATCATCTTGAAGTTCAGATCATTAAAGTATTATTTTCATGCCTCGATCGACTGTCCTCGTCCCTTTTCCCCCTCTCTGCCTATCAACCCTGCAAAGAAGGCACCAACATTACACTTATCTTTTGAGGGCTCGATGAGCCAATCTTCCAATCTAGGAAGCTAAGGTTCGAACTTTGTGTGGTCTATTTGGTGGGAGCTCAAACCTCATCGAAGTGGAACATCTATTTTTATCTTTTAAGAAATATTGCCGATAATGGTTTTTTCACCACAACTCAATTCAGCATGAGCTCTCACGTTACATTGTCACAAGGATAGGTAAAATAAAGTTCCTAAACAAGTGTTAATTCTGTAGAAATAGACCGATAAATATAGTGATGTTTCTATTTTTTTTTCCCCCTAAAAAATAAGAGCTACATGCTACTCCATACTCAAAAGAAAAAGCCCCTGTGGATAAATCTTTACCCACGGTTTCATTGCAAACTTTGAGCCCATGGGTCCCGCTCTTCAATTGAGCCAGTCTCGTATATCGTTGCGTTCATCTCCGTGAGGAAATTAACATCGAAAATTTAATTTGTCAAAAATCTTTAAAGGTTAATGAGAAATTGTTACCAAACATAGCACAAAAACTTTGAGATTTTGGGAAGAAAATATTTGTCCCACATTGGTGGAAATGATTTATTTAATTCAATATGAGCTTGGCCCAAACAAATTTTTCTCTTTTATTTTCAGATTGTGTTTGGGCCCAAACAAATTAAGTGACCTGAACGGATCTTCTAGAAGGCGAAAAAACAGTAAGGGACATGACTGTTTAATAGGCTCATTTTACCAACAATCATGATTGGTGACTGTTCGATGATTCCGAACAGCCACCTAGCCTTCCCAAAGAGACACATGCTTAGTTTGCTTGGCTCAATTATTTGATTATTTTTCATTCTTATGTAATTTTTTTTTGTTAATTTTTTATTTTCTGTCAACTTTTTATGGATTATTGGTTCATCTCGACGAGAGGTTTTAAAAAAGTTATAAAAAATTGGTCAAATTTGAAAAAAAATTCAGAAAAAACAAAAATAATTTAAAAAATGGTCTTTTGTGCTTATTTATCGTTTTTAGTGACTATTTTTTAGCTTTTTAATATGATTTTATACTTTTAAGATTCGTCTCGTCGAGATAAACCAATAATCCACAAAAATTGAGGCAAAAATAATAAATACAAAAAAATCAAATAAAGACTAAACGTACTTAAAAATAATCAAGTTAACTCACCTGTACAAAGGGGAGTCCTGGCGACTCCTCTCATTTATTTATTGGCAAAATCATAGAATTCTAGTACACAAATCATATCATTTATTTTTGCATTCTTTTTTTGAGTTCTACATAACTTCGATTCGCTTGTCGAATAGATTAAAATGCAACTTCCACCCTTCAATAATCGTGTGTAAAAATAATAATAATAATGTTGCAGCCGAAGCAATCGAGATCGTCCATTTAAGAAATCTACAATAAGAATAAATTAAGCCTTGCCCCTTTTTAAACCAATAACAACCGAGGGCCACGTATTGTTGCTAGGATTATATAAGTCATCACTTTCATTATTTAAATGCATTTTTTTAATCTTTTATGCCCTTGTTATGGTGCTAAAATAAAAATTAAAAAAAGGGCCCATTCGTGGGATCGGTACGACATTACCGGGTCTGGCATCCAAAATGATGATATTTACGTCGGAAATTTCAAATGATTTTTTGAATATTTGAGGCGAATGAATTTGAAATAATTGGAGGAATTTGCGGTAATAGAAATATTTTATTTATGTATGTCATTATATTCATAATGCAAATGTCGTATGTCTCCATTGATGCATGCAACTCAAAAATTTTTGTAGCTCAAAGATTCTTCCAAGGCTCTATATAAAAATAACGTATTTTGGTTTGATAACAATGAAATTTCATTTACTATTTTATCATATATTTCGATTTTTTGTGAAAGAGAGAGACAGACACAAGAAAGTTCGACAAACGGATGAAGGTCGGTATTCCTCTGTTCGATTTAGCCGTTTTGTCCTGGGAGACAGAAGTCGAATGTGATTCTCAAACACCCATAGTGACGTGGAAAATCAATCTTAAAGAGAGTGTGTATACACAAGAATTAGTTCGGTATCGTATTATTTACATTTTGTTTGACATTTATCTTGTCCTGTTCGTTTTGATTTGTTTTGTAATTTCGGTTATATTTTATAATTTTGTACCGATAATCAAATGATGTATATTTTCTAAAATTACCGAGTACTCTTCGACTTAATTTTTCCCTCCAATTTATTTTACTTTTGGAACAATAAGGGAAAACATAAACTTTTTTTGTAAGAGAAAAATTGCAAATACAGACTTTCATGAACATATTCGAATAGAGATTTGTCTTGAACCATTCAGTAGACATGTCTACAAATTAATAAAAGACTTACGTGTATGTGGCGATTCTAGATATATTTGTGTCCAAATATGTACACGAAAAATTATGTTTCTGATACTTTTTTTTATCTAATACACCAAATGCATTGCGGAATTGCATCGTGAGACTTTTCGAGACCTTATCATCATAATTTGTATGGTTCATCTTCCATAATTTATTTATTTAAAATACTTGAAAAAAACCTATCTTCTAGAACTTAATAAGCACTTTATTTGTTTAAAAGCATTGGGAAAAAACTAATTTAACAAGGTACATACAAGCACTTTGTGAATATTTTCCTATTTGATCTGATTCGTCTTCTCAATTCAAGTTGCTCCTCTAGCCTGTGCATGAAACAACTAATTAGTGTCACCCGGTTGTTTCCAACCCGAGGACACTCTGGTGCTCAAGTTAGAATGTGAAGGATCAAAAAACAATAGTGATAGCACTTATAATTTAATAAATTCTAAGTAGGGCGATAAATATTTGAGACTTTCATCTTAAATCAATTCACGGAAGATTACAATATATAGAGAGGTTATGCTCTCTATCACACAATAAAGGTAAAGATAGGAAGAAGATATTTAGGCTACAATTAAGGAAGAAGATATTTAGGCTACAATTAAGGAATACATCCGATCCTATATACAAGGAAAGGATTGGCCGTGTATTATCTTGATCTCTAATATCTTGATCTCTAATACTCCCCCTCAAGATGGTGCATGGAGAGACGTAATGCCCATCTTGGAGACCAAACTGCGAAACTGGGCAACGCCCAAGGCTTTAGTAAAGATATCTGCTAGTTGATCAGCAGATGCAATATGACGAAGCTGCAGGAGTCCTTGTTGGACACGTTCACGGATGAGATGACAATCAATTTCTATGTGCTTGGAACGCTCATGGTAGACGGGATTGCGGGCAATATGCAAAGCGGCTTGATTGTCACAATATAGGGTGATGGCCGTGGAAATAGGAACAGCTAAGTCACTGAGTAAGGAACGAAGCCATAACAACTCACAGGTGGTGGAAGCCATCGCCCGATATTCGGCTTCAGCGGAGGAGCGGGAGACCACACTTTGTTTTTTAGTACGCCAAGAAACCGGACTGCCTCCAAGAGTGATAAAATATCCCGTGGTGGATCGACGGGTCATGGGGCAGCTAGCCCAATCTGAGTCAGTGTAGGCGGTAACCGTGAGGTCCGAGCTAGAAGAAAATAATAAACCATGAGAGATGGAGCTCTTGAGATAGCGAAGGAGGTGTATTGCGGCATCCATGTGGGGAACTCGAGGAGTGTGCATGAACTGGCTGAGAAGATTCACAGCAAAAGTGATGTCAGGGCGAGAGATGGTGAGGTAAATGAGACGACCGATTAGGCGGCGGTAGGAACTGGGATCAGAAATAGGATCGTCAGAATCAGCATCAAGCTTGAGATGTTGTTCCATTGGAGACGAGGCAGGCCGACAGCCCAACTGGCCGGCATCGGTAAGAATATCAATAATGTACTTGCGTTGATTAATGAATATTCCAGCAGGAGAACGAGCCACTTCAATGCCTAAAAAAAATTTTAGCTGCCCAAGATCCTTTAACTGAAAATTACGGGATAGGAACGCCTGTAGTTGTTGAATGGCAGCTAGATCATTCCCTGTAACAAGTAAATCGTCAACATAAACCAAAACAACCAATATTTGGGAACCCGTGCGCCGAGTAAACAGAGAGTGATCCGCCTGAGATTGTTTGAAACCAGCAGAGATGAGCACAGCAGATAATTTAGAGTACCAATTACGAGAAGCCTGTTTGAGTCCATAAAGGGACTTTTGCAAGTGACAAACACGGGTCTCCCCCTGTCGACCAAAACCGGGGGGAAGCGTCATGTAAACATCCTCCTCGAGGTCACCATGCAAGAAGGCATTATTAACATCAAGTTGATGTAAATGCCAATTGCGAGTTGCTGCAATGGCAAGAACACAACGGACTGTGACCAGCTTGGCGACAGGCGCGAAGGTGTCATGAAAGTCCAAACCTTCGATTTGGGTATAACCTTTTGCAACCAAGCGAGCTTTGTATCTTTCTATGGATCCATCTGCCTTTAACTTTGTTTTAAAAACCCATTTACAGCCAATCGACGTTTTTCCAGGGGGAAGGGGAGCGAGAACCCAGGTCTTATTTTGTTCAAGAGCATGAAGCTCTTTAGAAATAGCATCACGCCAATGGGAATGTTGAATGGCTTGGCGATATGTGGTAGGATCATGGGAGGTAGATAAAGTAGAAAGGAAAGCAAAATGAGCGGGAGAAAAGTGAGAATAAGAAACAAAATTATGAAGGGGGTGAGCAGTACCTGAAGACTGAGCGGGAGCGGGAGGAGAGGCATTGGTGGTCGTGGGTAAAGTGGAGACCTCGGGTAGGGTGGGACATATGTAGTTGTGTAGATAGGCAGGGGGACAGTGAGGGCGGGTTGGCCGTGAGATAGGTGGGACTGATGGTGGTGTCGGGGGTTCTGGGATGGTGGTGCCGTGAGGTAGTGGTTGTGGGTCAGAGGGAGTCGGGGTTGGTAGTGGTGGGGGAGAATCGGGTGGAGTAGGGAGGGGTGATATGGTGGGCGTTGGTGGATCAAGATGAGCAGGAGGATCATCGGGGATAGTCAAAGGTTCATTGGGGTATAAATTGGTTAGGCTAGGGACAGGATTGGTTGGCGGGGAAAAATGGTGGGGACTTTGGGAATCAAAGGGAAAAATATTCTCAAAAAAGGTAACGTCCCGGGAGATAAAAAAGGTGTTCGTGTCGAGGTTAAAAAGACGATATCCACTATGGCGGGGAGGATATCCCAAAAACACACAAGGGACACCGCAAGGTTGGAACTTATCACGGTCGACACGGGATGTTTGTGCATAGCACAAGCATCCAAAAACACGTAAGTATTTATAATTGGGAGCTCGGCGAAAGAGACATTCATAAGAAGAGATATTTTTTGTATTTTTTGAGGGTGTCCGGTTAATGAGATAAACCGCCGTTAAAATACATTCTCCCCAAAATTTAAGAGGAAGGTGCGCTTGGAAACGTAAGCATCGAGCAACATTTAATATGTGACGATGTTTACGTTCAGCAACACCATTTTGTTGAGGAGAATCAATGCATGTTAATTCTTGTAAAATGCCATGATCATGGAACAATTTCTGGATTGGCCGAGATAAAAATTCTTTCCCGTTATCAGAACGGAAACATTTGACTTTGGAATTAAATTGAGTTTTAACCATGTTTAGGAAAAATTGTATTTTGGCAAGGGCATCCGATTTATACTGCAATAAAAAAACCCACGTATTACGTGTGCAGTCATCCACAATGGTGAGAAAATAACGAGCGCCACAAGTAGAAAAAGTGTGATATCCACCCCAAATGTCAACAAAAATGCGAGCAAAAGAAACAGTACTTTTATTGAGAATTAAAGGAAAAGGTAGTCGTGTGTGTTTGCCACGCAAACATGCATCACAGGGGGAAACAGTGGTGGGGCGAGGTGCAAAAGAAGATGGTAAACTAATAGGGGCAGGGTGACCTAATCTGCGGTGCCAGAGGGTGGTATCATCGGAGGGGGCGGTTAGAGCCGTGGAAGATGAAGGGCGGAGGTAGTATAAGCCATTGCGTGCCTCACCCGCTCCAATCACAGTCTTCGATTTGAGGTCCTGAAAAAGACAGAACGTTGGAAAAAAGAAAACAATGCAGTTAAGATCCCGGGTTAATTTTTGCACAGAAATTAAATTGAAACGGAAGCTGGGAACATGGGAAACATTGAATAAGGTGATGGAAGGTGTAACAATGATGTTTCCTGTATGAGAGACACAATGTGTGGAACCAGAAGCAGAGCGAACTGGCAAAACGTTATCAACAGCTGTATATGAGTTAAAAAAAGAAAGATTGGGTGTCATGTGGGACGATGCCCCACTATCAATAACCCATTCATGTAAAGTAAAATCTGTATTACCAGTGAAAAAGGCAGACGGATTATCATAAAAATCATTGAATTGAGAATCCTCTGACTGGGCTGCATAATTGGACTGTCCAGAAGGCTTATTGGAAAGCCGATTGTAAAACCAATCCGGGTACCCGATTAGTTGAAAACAACCGGATTTGTAATGCCCCTTACGTTCGCAGTGAGTACAAAAGGCATTGGGATCCTTTTCTGGGCGGCTGTTCCGTGCAAGGGATTGTTGCCGGGGTGCTTGCTGTTGGCGAGGCTGAGAACCGGCATAAAAAGGTTGAGTCGGCTGTGGCTGAGAAGGGCGTGGCTGTTGCTGTTGCCGCTGCCCGCCAGTGGGAAATTGGCGCTGCTGCCCGCCATTGGAACGTGGATGGTTTCCCCCATGTGGAGTGGTATGTGGTTTGTGACTCAGTATGACCATGGCCGAGTCCTCTTGTGCGGATTGGATGACTGAAACTGGGTTGGAAATCTTTGTCTGCTCTTCCGAGATTAAGAGGCCATAGACCTTCCCAATATCGGGAAGGGGATCCATGGCGAGGATTTGAGTGCGAAGAACAGAGAAGGGTTCATTGAGGCCCATTAAAAGTTGATAAATCCTTTCATCCGAAACTCTCTTTTGCCACGCAGCAGCAAAATTGCACGTACAATGATTGCATGTGCAGGCCGGTGGTGGGATAATGGCGTCAAGACGGCTCCAGTGAGTCTTAAACTTGTTGAAATAATTGGTAACATCGAGATTTTCTTGTGCAAGATTAGAAATTTCTTTTTGAATTTTGAAGATGGTAGCGTTGTTACCTTGAGTGAAACGAGACTCAAGATCACGCCAAAGCTCATACGGTGTGCGGCAACTGGTCAGACTTGGAGTAATCGTATTGCTGATGCTACTCAATAACCACGAGAGGACCATCGTGGAAACGCGTTTCCAAAGAGGCTGAAGATCAGGATCTGTGGGGCATGGTAAAGTGTTATCAATGAAACACAACTTATTTTTTGCACAAAGAGCCATCTCAACGGCAAGGCTCCATGATCCATAGTTGGTGTGGGTAAGAACAACATCAACAATGGGTGTGCGAGGATGGTCGGCTGAGTGGAGAAAATAAGGAGAAGAAAGATCAGAAAGAAGTTTCTTGACCTTTTCTTGAGCCTCCTCCATATCAGTAAAAAGAAGTTTGAGGTCGAAATTTTCTAGGGTTTCGGGTTGCATGTTGTGAAGGAACAGAAACCTTGCTCTGATACCATAATAAATTCTAAGTAGGGAGATAAATATTTGAGACTTTCATCTTAAACCAATTCACGGAAGATTACAATATATAGAGAGGTTATGCTCTCTATCACACAATAAAGGTAAAGATCGGAAGAAGATATTTAGGCTACAATTAAGGAAGAAGATATTTAGGCTACAATTAAGGAATACATCCGATCCTATATACAAGGAAAGGATTGGCCGTGTATTATCTTGATCTCTAATATCTTGATCTCTAATATAATTGATTGCGTACCTGAACTTGCTTTGCATTCCCATATTTATATGTCATCAAATGTCTTAGCACGGTAGGTGAACAACATGGGATCCTTTTTCAATTTGTGCATTGTCAAATTTGACTATTTCCTTGCAAGGGTTTCCTATACATAAATATTTTCAAAATATTGAGCTTTCCTATTCGAATGTCCTTTCACCTCCAGAAGATTCTAACCGCTTGATCGAGTGGTGGGTCGGTCAATTCCACATGAAGGCGCCTCATGCACCAAGTCTCCAGTCTCACATTAGTAGGCTCTCGGCTCGTTCGGCAATATAATTGTGACAACGGTCCACGTTGCCGACAGAGTCTAGCTATTTGATTCATTTTTTGGTGACGGATCAATCTGTAATTCGGCCCACTACATATAGAAATCTTACAAAAAACATGTGCGAATGATGGGATATTTCTTTTTAATTTGGTTAGAATACCCAGTGGTTGAATGGATTATATATCATGACTATTAGAGTTCACAATTCCAAGGGGTTGCCTAAGTGAAAAGGGATAGGGCGACTAACGATTTGTCCTCCCAATATCACGAGATTAAATTTCATCAGAATCAATCACTAAGAGCCACGGGAGTATTGCGCAATCGTTAATTTCAGGACACCAAGATTAATTGATATTAGTTTGGAAATAATTCTAAAATGGGTCAAATATTTCGGCTTTAAAAAAACTATCAGAGTTCACAATTCAGCATGTTCATTGTGTGGATGCTTAAAACTTAACCTTTAAGTATTAAAAAAAAAATAGTTCTTTAAAGTGAAGTTGGCAGCATCAATTGACAGCCAGCCATATTGCAATTATTAAATTAGGACGAACCTTTCTACAATTGTTTATTGAGTAAATTATAGTGACCTCCCTGAGTTTTTTAACAAATATTTCAGTTTGAATGACCTCTCTTTTTTTTAAAATTATTTTGCAGTTATCTTTCTTATGGTGTAAAATCAATTTAACGTCATTAGTTAAACTATTAAAATTTCAAGTTTGATATCTTTTTCCCAGCAAAATAAACTACAACATAATTCATAGCACGTCCAAAGTAGACTATGTTGAATATTTGAAATTCTATTAAAATTGAAACTTGACCAAATTTCGAAAACTCTGTCATAGTTTTTTTTTTATTATTGTTTGTTTGGCTGAAAATTTATAAAATTTAAAATTTTAATAACTTGACTAATAACGTTTCACTAATTTTAAAGCTAAATAAAGTAACTACATAATCATTTTAAAAAGAATGGAGATTAGAATAATTTTTCAAACTACATGGAAGTTAGAGTATTTTTTTAGAAATCTTAAAGGAGATTAGTGTTATTTTTCAGTTAGTGTCGTTCGGCTGGAAGCAACTAGAGGATACTTCAATGCTTAAGTTACTTCATGAAAAAATAGTGCCTAATCCAAAAAATAGCTGAACGTGGTGTGACAAGGCGTATGGTGCTTCAGTTACCTTGTATAAATAACTATTCTTGCACCCCAAGTTAGCATGTGCTAGGCACATGCAACGTGACATTAGAAATAACTTTCTCCATCTCTAACATCATACATGACGCACCGAGTATTAGGTTGTACTCTACATGACTGTATGAAGCCACCTTGCGTTTCAGTGGAGCCGTAGAAAGCTGACTTGTACTGTGATCATGTCAACCACTCTCCGTTCGGTTCGTTCTGCACACTGTTCATGCGTCCAAAGGTAGTTTGATTGCATGATGTGCATACCTTGTGGAGCCTGTAGTCTGACCCAACTTTGGAACGAATTGAGCCAAGAAGACAAATCATAGTGAGCAAATGTTGTGGATCTTCAATCCGGTTCATGTCGAATTCAACTTGAATCTATTTATATCGTGACCCGATGTCTTGTAGGTCCGACACACTACGACAATGTATGGATGTTAATTATTCAAGGATCGAGCATTTTCCCATGGTGACTTCATAAAAAGGTCTGGCCGAAGCGAACATATTGGCAAGTACGGTCCATGAACCCAATGGCATGGGTTTATATCACTGGGCTATGGTGCATTAGGTCCACATATATGGGTAAATAAAGGCCCATGAACCCACAAACGAAAAGTTTCATGAATGCACCATATATATATATATATATGAAAAGACTAAAGAGACTAACACTTTTTTAGATCAATATTGGACCAACATCCGAACTTTTCATTCCTGATCAAATTTTAACGATCCAAGCCATTCAAATTGTGAGAGCAAACTGTGAAGAGAGAGAGAGAGAGAGAGAGAGAGAGAGAGAGCAAACTGTGAAGAACAAATTAATTATCCATTTTAATTGATTTATTATTATCCTTTTAAAGTAAGATTCATACTTCAGAAAGATGAAGAATTTATTATTTTTCCATTTTCCTAATTTCCAAACCACCTAAACCTGGGAAAAGAAACTAGTACACATGTATTTATTTTTCTCCAAATTGAAGTTTACAACTTTGAAAATGGGCTTCTTGGGCTTTGTAACAAAAATGGGCTCTGCAAGTATTTAATAGGCCCATTAATCCCAGCTTTTCCTGACCAATACGTAAGCGTGTTTGGGAGCAATTATTTTTCAAATTCTAAATTATGAATTGTAGATAATAAAAGTTTCAATTATAATAAGAATATATAAAAATATTTAAATAATAGTACATATAATAAACTTTGTAGAAGGATAGTGTGAATATTTACAAAGAAATTTTTTTAAAAAATCCTTCAAAAATGCGTTTTTGGCATAATTCACTTTTGAATGAATTCCCAAACACTTAAACAAAAAAATGCACAATCAAATTCAGGCCACCAAACATCTGCGTAGTACAATATAGTTTAGGAAAAGTCTGCGTACACAAATTTTTCGAACACAGATGTATCCAGAACCATTACATACACATGGGTCTTCAATAATTTAAGAGCCTCACGTGCATCTAACTGTTCCGAACTCATTTGTGTCTGAATAATCTGTGTCTTTAGTATTACTTTATAGTTTAAAGCCGTGCAAGAACTAAGCTTTGGGAATGGACACTTATCTTCCCCGAAACCTAAGGCCTCTCTAAATCTCTGTGCTAAATCATTTTAAAATGTGCATCAAGATTCAAGATAGCAGGTTATATCTCAGTAGATGCTAACAAGATAATGTACAAAATAATACATTTATATTCGTAAATTTTGTATTTATATATGTGACTATGAATTGATATATATATTTATAAATTGCATATTGTTATTCGTATTTATTTAATATTATGTATATATTAGTCCAATGAGAGGGTTATTGACAAATTGAGGAGCAGAATCCCTTGATGTGTGAAAAGATGTTAAATGAAAAAGATGCTTAAAACTATTTATCATGACGAATAAAATTCAGCATTTTTATATATAATTCTTTTTTTTTATGCGCATAAATTGGTTCGAATGCATAAGAACATTTTTTTTGATATTTTCTAAAATGGGTCACATTTCTTTCTATGCGAGAAGCTGTAGAGTAAATGCATACAAGTCTACAAACAGTACTCGAGGCATATACTCTTTATTTGGGATTCGGGAAGGTTATAGTGCATTTTTTGTAGTGTGCGTATAATACAGATAAAACGACGTAGTTTGTCCTCAAAAATACATTGCTTTGATTTATCACTCAAATTGTTATCAAAATGTATTTAATCAAAACGATATAGTTTCAAAGACAAAATGAACAAAATAAAGTAATTTTGCCCACACTACACGTGCACTACAAAAAAATGCACTACCCCCAACTCCCTTTATTTGAGCTTGAGATTACGATCATTTTTGTTCGATTGGTTTCGGCTGTTACTTTTCTCGCACTTGGGGCATATACTCTTTACTATTTATTTTGGCATTTTGATTACAAAAAATCTAGAAACACATATCTTATAGACACAACTGGACACAGATATATCCAGAATTATTAGATGCACATGGATCTATGTGCTCTAACGGTTCCAAATACATCTGTATTTAGTTATATCCATAAAATATATGTTCTTAGTATTACTCTTTTGATTATCATAGTATTCGTAGCTCTGCGGGTTGTGCGGAAACTCACCTATTCTGATATCGTATTTGTTACAGCTGTCTCTTCTTTATTTAGTAGATTGGCTAACTGGGGCATCGCCTCAGCTCTCTCTTTGCTCCCATTGGTGGATGGACTACTAGGACCAATGACACGATTTTACATGGTTTATAATTAAGCAAATATAACAAATAACAAATAACGCAAAAGACAATAAAGATCAAATTATATCGTTATAGATTTTACATATCTATCCATGTAAGGTGTGCCCAAGATTAGATCATTTTTATTTTTTCTTTTATTTTCATTTTTGTTTTCTTGTTATTTATTGGATGCCCCTTATAAAAAATATATACCCACTTTATCTTTTTTAATTTTACGCTTAATTATCAAAAAAAAAAAAAGTCTACCAGAGGACCACAAGAACATGGTGGAGTGAAGAAGAAAAGATGAGAGAGAGAGAGAGAGAGAGAGAGAGAGAGAGAGTGTGTGTGTGTGTGCGCGTGTGTGTCTTTCCAATTCCCAAGTTGAGGGTGGGGGGGTGTGTGTGTCTCTCCAACTCCCAAGTTCAGACTCTCAGTTCAGTTCAAACTTGAGGTATAAATCTTACAGACTGGATCCAGCTTTGAGATGGGTCCCAACAAATGGACCAACTTCAAAATAAAGGACAAGATTATCTCTCTACCAGCAGTTATTTATTTTTTAAATTAATTTGACATAACTGGACTTTTGAATTATTGAATTATTATTTATTTAAATTTGTATAAAAATAAAATAAATTAAGATTATTTAGATTAAATTACTAGTAAGGATTTTTTATCCATACTAATTACATATCTCCTTTGAAAATGATAAAGATATCCCTCAATCTAAGAGTGAGCCATAATTTTATTGCTTGCCTTCCGCCTTTTGAATTTGGGTAATTTGATAATATCATCCCGAATTTTGAAAACCCAACTCAATTACGCCGGGTATATAGGTTGCTCAGGTCAATTGAAACTCTAAATCATTTAGTCCAAATTGAAAAGATTCTTGACCTTCAATAATCCAATAATACAAAGAAATCATAGATCAAATTGGCTCAGATTAAATTACAAATTAAATTCTAGAGTTTGACCCGTTTCTCAAAATAAAATCCTAATTTTAGATTTGAGCATTAAAATACTACAACTTTAGGCTTGTCCCAATTCGCATCCTCAGTCCATCTCTGTTAGCCAACTGATGAACCTCATCATCTTCCTTTAAAATCCTATATTTATATCAAATTAAACCCTGAGATAGGGTTTTAAGGATGAAGAGTTACGGTTCATTTGTTAGCAGTTTTAATTATAAAAGGGATAAAGTGAATACAGTAAGATGTGGAATGTAGTAGAATTGAAGATTTATTAGAGATGAGTGAATAGTTATAAATGATTTGTTTGAGTATTTTTTGAGAAAGGGTATATGGCAGATATAAGTATGTAGATGGCATTCTCTTAATTAATAATGATATTATTATAACTCATAATGACGTTTTCATAAATAGAAGGGGTATATGAAAGGAGATAAGATATGGATTGGGGAGGGTAACCAAATTTTATCCTCCTCTAGAGACACTAATAAACTTCGAATATGATATTCAGAGTTCAATATTTTATACCCCTCATTCAACCCGTAACAAACACCAGTTTCCCTATTTTTTGGACCAAAACAGGGAGAAATTTTCACTTTTCTACCTTAGAGAATCAAATTTTCTAATATCTCTTGCACCATATTCTCTATTCTATCCCTATTTTATTAATATATATATATTTTTTCTTTTATATTAAATTTAAAAAAATGAGAAGAAATGGAAAGAAAAAATAAAAAATAAATACTAGAGAGGTTACAATGATTCCTCAAATATAAGGACTAAGAAGGTACTGTAACATTCACAAAATAGGAAGGCTATTAAAGGAGGCTGATAAAGAACATATCTGAAAAAATTACTCCTCAAAATAAGAAAAAATGAGTGAAAAGGAAAGCTAATGTAAATGCTCAAAGGACTAAAGAAGTTCTGTTAGTTGATTAACAAAGATGGACGGAAATATATGAATTAGAACATGTCTGAAATTATAAAATTTTAATTGTTCAAATTAAAAATTTATAATTTAATTTAAAAAACGGGTCAAACTCTGGCTTATTACGGGCTTAGCCCTTAATAATGTCCACAATATCAATTGAAACCTGCCAAAATAGGTCCAATTAGACCATGGTATGGCCCCGGATTATTACGGGCTTAGCCCTTGACATGACTTGTTTACTGTTATGAATAGCAATCACAGAAAAAGAAAAAGAAGGTGAAAAGAATCGCTAAAGAAATTTATAAACTTTTCCAAAAATCAAAATCAAAGGCTATGATTCATTTAGATTTGTGGGACCATAAATATAAGTAAATCAAGACCATTAATTTTGAATTTGGAAAAAATTTCTTAGTTACTTTTTTGGGAGCCTAGACTTTTCCAAATAATCAAAATCCACAACAATATCTTCTCAGAAGTAAAAATTATTCACCGCACAAACACCACTTACCATTGGAATGAGGAGGTACTGCAAAGCAAACATGCTATGAACTAAAATAATATTGTTTTGACACATAAAATACTCTCCCAAACTATTTCGAACAATATTATTGTTGGAAATTCAAAAGGTTTGTTGTGAATGAAGTGGACACAGGATGGTCTCTCAGCAACCGAAGAGTCCCGTTCATTAAGCAGCCGAATAGTCTTCAATAATGACTCCACTATCCCTCGTGATTCCATTTATACCAATCTTATTCTTGGTTGTTTAACACACGATTTTTCGTCTATGGAAAAACTTCCGGAATTTGTTTTTCCGAGTGAAAGAGAGGCAAATACGAGAAGGTTCAATAGGTAGGCGTAAGGTCGGTATTTCTCCGATTGAGAAGTCGTTTTATCCTCAGAGAGAGAGAGAGAGAGAGAGAGAGAGAGAGAGAGAGAGAGAGAGACGCCGAAGCAAACCTCTAACACTCACGGTGATGCGGTAATTTTGTCTTTAAGAAGACTCTGTAAAAAAACATGACTCGGCTTGGTAACAATTTTACGTTTTGTATAACAATTCTTGTATTGTATTATAGATATAGAATTTGTTTTGTAATTATTTGGTTCAATTATCAATGGAGATAGATGTATAGTTTTTGGGATTTTCGTCGACCTAATTAGCACCTTGTAGATAACTTTACTTTCTTACCGGATTACAGCATTGATGTTTCATGTTTTTTGGAATTTTCGCAATGAACAACAATGCCAAGTTGGCACCAGCGACAAGATTAGGCAGTGTTTGGACCAACGACAATTTTTTGTTTTTTTACACTTTTTTAAAGCATTGAAACAACATGGAATGCCTCTCGATCATGGGACATTTCCTCAATGAATCCAACTAATGTTAAACCCAACTTCAATAGCTTTTTCTCAAGTACTTTTCTTTTCGTTTTTCTTTTTTCCTTTCTACAGCTACATTTGTTGGAAATCGAACAACGAATTCGATTATAGAGTCCGTTTGAAACCTTGAAAATTACAAATTATAGAAACCAATCGCAAGCGAAATAAGAAACGAATGAAAAGAAGACAAGTATACAGACATTTACGAGATTCGACAAGGTGTATTTACTCTCCAAAAACCACACCACTTTACTCAAATCAATTAATGGAGTACACAGTACATACCATTTCTTTCTCCCTATAAAGAACCCTAACAGCCTTTACACTGACACGTTCAAATTTGTAACTTGAAACGAATAAGAAATCTATATTCACAGAGTTTCTAATTTGGTTCGTCTGGGCAGACTTGATCCGGGTTTGGAAGGAATGTCTCCTTAATTGAGTGTCTGGACGAGTGCTTTCAGCGTCTAGAAGAGAATTTCAGTACACTTTGAATAACGATTATCCAAATACACTCAATCAGTGTCTAGATAAAAAAATGCTAATTGAAAACCCGCAAAAAAAAAAAAAACTTAAAGAAGAAAGAAAAAAAAAGATAATGCTGACTTAGCAAAATCTAAGAAAAACCTACAAATATTGTTATTTAAATTTAGTCACATTATACAAAACAAATAGAAAATAATGAAATGGCCATTGTTAATAAACACTCAGTATTATATATACGTTCAAGGGAAATGATCACCTGATGATGAGGGCACTTGTGAAGAAACATGTTGGTTTAATGGACCACTGCTTATTGCTAAAATTGGACCCCACCTGCGGTCCTGCTACTCTGTATCTCTTAAAGTCCAATGAATAATCAACATCAACCTTTGATTATTGACTCAGACCAATTCGTACCAGATCGCCGTTCATTACGCCGGGGAGTTCCCTCAGTATTATCGACACGAAAGATTTGTAGTGCACAATTGGTATGCAAAATGCTGTCCGGACGTTCAAATACAATGCATGTCGATGTGACAACATTTTGGGTACTAAAACAGCGCTATACGACAACGTCTTCAGTGTCAAAATAGTACCTTTTTAACACGCATTACTCCTTGATGTGCGCTATATTGCGCAAAGTTTTCGGTTCTCAATATTACGTAATGGGGGAGCATATATACATGCTGCATAGCAAACGTGCTGTAAAGTAAAACGATGTCATTTTGACATAAAAACGAAGATTCCTAGTTGTAGGAGTCTATTCGAAATAATATGTTTTTTGTGCACTATGCACAACAGAGCTCCAAAGTCCTAGTATTTTATATATTTCTCATATATATGGTCTCCTTCTTATAAGCGATTCCTTATTTTGTTAAAATGCAAACTTTTTATTTTCTGATATAATTTTGATAATCCAAACCATTCAATGTGTTTAAAACATGTTTTTAAGAGAATTACAGAAAAAATGGGCTCAAAACAATATTGGCAATGGCTTGATCTAAACAATTTTTAATAAATACTGACATAAACTATTTTATGAAAAATTTGCTTGGATCCAGCAATTTTTGGTAATATTATGAACTAATTTCTCGCAAGTATCGTTAAAAACATGTTTTAAACACATTGAACGTTTTGGATCATTAAAATTGGATCACGAAATGGTAAATCTGTATTTTAACAAAATGAGAGATTTTTTTATTAAAAGTTATACACATACGTATAGAAACGAAAAAGCAATGATATGCGTGACAGATCAGACACAGAGGGAGTAATGGTTGAGGTTTGACCTAGTTTTTTAGAGTATAAAACTGTTGGACATTAGCAGGGACTAATTGAGGGTTAATTGTTGACTTAGCACAGTTAATTCTCTAGTAGGTTTGGATGTAGCATAACTCAACAACCTTCTTTGTATTTTAGAGCCTAATTGATTGCTAGTCGAATATTCCTCAAACTTCTTGCCATGATTTAATGGGTGAGTTGGCCCAACTCTTTTGATGGTGCAGGTTTGAGTCATGATTTAAAAATTCCACATATCTTGGTCTCTCCGCAAAATGCTCACGGGCTCTCTTTCTTTGTCTATAAGTAAGGCTTTTTTCTTTTAATTCCAATAGTTAGAATTTTGTCTCATTTTTCGTTATTTTTCGCTCTCCTTGTATAGGTTGAGAAGGGGCTTTTTGGTCTTTTTCATTCCAAAGGCTCAGTCCTAGACGAGAACAATTCTTGGATGGTCACGGGTTAATACACTCATCGCACAACAAATTTAATTTAAAGTTGACTTATTCTCTAAGCATGTATTTTTATTTTCTAAGGATGATTATAAAAGTTCATTCTTGTTTAAGTGAAAGTTTCGCATGCTGTATAGGATGAACACATGGTTATAAACACAAAATGAAAGAATATTTCTGATGAACATAACTAAAGAACATATTCCAAATTAAATTAAATCACAAAGACCTAAGGTTTATTGTTTTGTCGTCGAAGATGCTACCTACATTACTTTTTTTTTTAATCCTTTACAACGATGAAGCCCTTTAAGATTACACATCGCTTTAAACTAACTTCTCGGGAATCGATTTTGAATATACATAATATCGACTCTATATACCTACATAATACTCTAAAAATAGTTGAATTTGAACACAATTCCTTAATCCTAATAATCTTAAAAGAAATGCTAAACACCGCCCACTATGCAGTAGATAATGTGTAAAAAAATATATCGATATTCGTAAAATTGTATAGTAATATCCATGAATATGCATAGATATCCATAAAATATGTAGTGATATCCGTATTTATTTGTCTTTATGTGTATATTATTCACCTTCTATTAGATGATAATTAACATAACCCTTATCTTAAATCTTTGGACTACCTACCTTTCATTTTACTTTCTCATGAGGGAAAGGGAAATCATTGAATCCCATAAGCAGTATCTGAAAGATGGGACCTACAAAAATGCCAAAAAAGTACAAGTGGGTAAGGATAAAATTAAATTACATGCTTTGCATTTCGGCCTCCAGCAATGACCTAATAGCGCGGGCTACATTACAGTATTGTAAGACAATTAATAGCGCGGGCTGCATTACAGTATTTATAAGTAAAGCTTTCTTTTTTATCTCAGTAGTTAGAATTTTGTCTTATTTTTTGTTAATTTTCGCTCTCCTTGTATAGGTTGAGAAGGGGCTTTTTTTTTTTGTCTTTTTCATTCCAAAGGCTGAGTCCCAGACAAGAACAATCCCTGGATGGTCACGGGTTAATTCACTCTTCGCACAAAAAATTTACTTTGAAGTTTACTTATGCGCTCGCCCAATAATCGAAATGTGTACGAGATATCATAAGCTTTCTTACTTCCTTAGGTAAGACACTATGATCCCCAACCAAGTTTTTATATGCCCTAACCGAGGAATACAAATCTAGATCAAGGTGGTCCTAGATCGAAACACTAAGCATATATTTCATTTTGTAAGGATGATTATAAAAGTCCATTCTCATTTAAGTGAAAGTTTCGTACGCTGTATAGGGTGAACACATCGTTATAAACACGAAATGAAAGAATATTTTTGATGAACATAACTAACGAGCATATTCCAAAATTAAATAACAAAGACCTAGGGTTTATTGTTTCATCGTCAAAGACATATGCCTCTTACATTGCTTTTTTTCCCTTTACGATGATGAAGCTCTTCAAGATTAGACATTACTTTAAACTCATAACTTCTCGGGAATCACCTATGAATACTTACATAATATCGACTCTATAAACCTACATAATACTCTAAAGATGGTTGAAGTTGAAGACAATTCCTTAATTGCAATAATCTTAGGCTTCGTTTGACTCATGGATTAAAATTGGTGGGATTAATAATCCTAGGACTAATAGTTCTGGCATTATTTGTCCAGGTACTGTTTTAATATTAGTTAAACCTAATCTCATGTTTGATTTGGACTGAATTATTTTCAATATATCTCACTCGAATGTCTAGGGTTTTGAACAGAGATATTTTGTTGAAATTGTGTGAATATACGTATGTGGCGTGACGGTGGTGGTGGTCGAAGGTGATGGCGGAGCGGAGGTGGTCAGATGCAGTGGTCAGTGGCAGTGGCGTGGTGGTAGTTGCGGCAGCGACAGTGGTGGTTGGAGACGGTGGAGTAATGGTTAGTACAGACGGTATAAAATAGTCCCACCACTACCCCCAGGATTAAATAATACACCATATACAGATATTATAATAATTTCGGAATTATTTATTCTAGTTTAATATTGAGAAACCAAACATGGGATTGTACGGAATTAAGCACAAATAGTCCAATTCCGCACTTCTAATCCGTGTATCAAACAAGACATTAAATCTTTAGAATACCTTATGGGTTTGTTCACTACCTTTCATTTTACTTTCTTACAAGGGTAAGGAAAAATCATTGAATCCCATAAGCAGTATCTGAAAAATGGGACCTACAAAATGCAAAAAAAAGTAGAAGTGGTTAAGGGTAAAATTGACTTACATGCTTTGTATTTCGGCCTCTAGCGATGACCTAATAATGCGGGCTGCATTATAGTATTGTAGGACAATTAAAATGATGTCGGTTTTTTGTTGCGATTTGTCAACACATTATCTCTTGAAACTAATAAATTCGGTAATAACTCGCAGAGAAAAACGACATCGTTTTAATTAACATATGATGCTATAATGTAGCTCACTTAATGAGTACATTATTGGTGGACAAAATGTCATGTGATTCTGATACATACTCGCTTCCAACCCTGCTTTCTCCTGACTGCAACGCATGAAACTGACAAGAGATCCTTTGGGTAAATTAGAAGTGAAGGTCCATGCCACCAAACTCTCATAGTAATCTTTATTTATTTTTTATAACCGAGGTATTCGGTCAAGTTAGGGTATATCTCATCTATTGCCTACTAATTCTTGGAGCCTTGAAGTTAACGAACGGACAAACCTCCAATGGCTCTAAAGTTGTAGTTGCCAAGATTCGACCTCAAAATATCTGAATTTACAGTTCATCCCAATTTCCACTTGAACAACCCTTAGGGTTGATTTTCATAGTAATCTTGGTGGTTGGATTTTCATTTTCGGAGTCCAAATTTAGGCGAAGCTTCCCAATGAGAAGACTTTTTCCCACCAATGAACTAAACAAACTCACGCAAAGACCTTTCAACCCCTCAAATGCTCTCTATTCAAATTTACGTCAATTTTTTATGAATTATTAATTTGTCTCTCAACGAGAAATTTTAGAAAAATATAAATAATTAATAAAAAAGTTCAAAAAGGACAAACATAATCCAAAGTAGGATTTTTTTTAGACTTATTCATCATCTTTATTAAAAAAAAAAAATTTAGACTGGAAATAATTTTATACTTTTTAGATTTTTTTCGTCAAGATAGATTAGTAATTCACAAAAATGTAGTGCAAAAATAACAAATAGAGAAAAAAAAATAATCAAATAAAAAATGCAAGCCAAATGGAGAGCACAAGTACTCAACCAGGTGATTTCTGGCCAAGAATTCTTCTCGATGAAGTTAGAAATTGGTTGAGGGACGGCGTAAGCAAGAATGTACGAAGGAAGTGTCTAGAAAACACATTGCCCTTTGCATAGTAGCCTCTCTTTTATAGGGTACGTGGAAGACGAAGGGATTCTAGGTGGCCAAATGGCCGCCGATAATGCTCCCCTTTACTTGTTGGGGCAGGGAGGAGGTGTCACGTGACACTCCTCATGCTCCACTACAAAAATAAAATTAAAGTTTAATAGTAAGCCAAAGTTTACCGTGTAAGACTTTGACATCTCTATATTCCCTCTGCTGGGTTAAACTCTCTCTAATTTGATTAATTAAATTTTGAACGGCTATATTTCATTATTATTAAATACAAATTTCATTTTTAATTATTCATTTATTTTGATGATGACATTCGGTCTGCCACTGTCCACAGGTCAAACTTCTAAAAGACTAACGTCAACTGGTGATGTAAGGCCGAGCATTCAGACCCTAAGCGACCATCTGCCAAGCAAGGAGAGTACTGAGTAGGTGAGAATTTAATAACCAAATATAAAATAACTAAGTGTCAGAGGGCCGAGCATTGAACTAAATCAATCCGACTATCACTCATAACACAAATTTAAGTACAGATAATTTGAACTTGTTTCCAACCCTGACGGCCATTTAGTTTGTGGATAAATGTACCGAGGAATAATTAGGACCACAGTGGATTGTTTTATCTAAAGAATATTTCCAGAACTTTTCTCACGGGTCTATTAATCAGACGATAACAAAAAGTCTAGAAACACAAATATTCGAACATAGATATGTTTGAAATGTTGGATGCATGTAGGACCGTTAAATTATTAAGGGATCTACATACATCTAATAGTTCCAGACATATCTGTATCCGAAAGTGTCCGAATGTATCTATGTTTTTAACATTACTCAGACTATATACCTCATCAAACCACTAGATGAAATAGGATGATGAATCAGGCATCTTTTTTAACACGTCTCTCAAACACATAATCTAATAGCATGAAATTTCACACTCTATTGTAATGATACGATTCGATCAGTTTATACGCATCGACTTTTAAATCATTCTGATCAATCTAATTATGAAAATAAAAAATTTATATGCATTAGTCTATAAAATAAATGATTCGAATTGTAAAAATAGGCTATGAAACTAATGCTATTAAGGATGAATTTTGACTAAATTATTTTTCGTTAAATACAATGAGTATTATTAGATGTTTTGCATTTTTTCATATATAGTTTTTTGTCAATTTTTTACATCTTCTTATTTCTCTCCACAAGAAGAATTGAAAAAACATGAAAATATGGATCAAAATAAAAAAATTCAAATAAGATGACGCTATAGGCACTAAAAGCTGTAAAAAAAAATCACTTTTCTTGATTTTTCTCGTCTCTAGTGATTTTTGGGGGGTGGATTTAGGTCTTTTTTTTTACTTTCTCAAATTTTTCCCATCAAAATGAATGACTAATTGAATTTTTTTAAGACGAAATTGATAAATTGAAAAAAATTGAGTAAAAATATAGTGACATTAATATCTCGTAGTAATTTAATACAAATAGCGGTAAGTTATGTGTTTGAAATGTGTGTTTAAGAGGTGTCTAGTAGAATTAACCATAGGTGAAAACCTTGTAAATTAATCTGCCACGTGTGGTAATCATGCTCCTTAAAAGTGTCGGTGGACTTGGGTCTACTGTGCCAAGAACACGAAAGGTCGGTTGACGGGCATCGTCCCAAGTTTAAGAATTTAATCAAAATTGCGCATCTTGTAGAGATTAATGTGAGGAGTAACGCTGTAAAATATAAAGTCAATCGAATAACAATAATACAATTAACGAATTATATTTGTACAAAATCATTATTAATGTACATTATCAATGTCAAAAAAAATAAATTAAGAACAACCCAAAATATGATCCGTTAACTAAGTAATTAATATTCGATCGATTTGATTTTTCACAAAATTACTCTTCGCATTAAGTTCTTTGAGATGAACGATTCCGATCATATTTTTTCAACACAAAACGATACCATTTTTAGTGATGTGCAAAAATAATGTGTGTAACACTTTTGGTAAATTAAAGGATTTGTATGACATCAACATACTTTTTTTTTAAATAAATTTATTAACACATCAAATTATACATCAAAATGATACATTATGTCTATGTGATATGTTATTTTAAGTATAAAGTGTAAAAACAGGTCTTATAAATTTTAATATGTTTTCAAATTAAAAGATACCACGTAAGCATGATATATAACTTGATTAAAAAAAATATGTTCTTGCCCAGTCATACAACAGCGAAATGATATAAAGATATAATTAATCAACACCATTAGCGTCGTGTTATCTAAGATTTTTTTTAAAAAATTGGATCCAAATTTTAATATATTTTTAATTTTTCTTATCGAGACAAAAAAGTATATAAAAAATTACAAAATGTTAAATAATATCGACTTTTTTTAATAAAAAAAATAATTTAAACCTAGCACTGGTACACAGTGCTGAAATCTAATGTGAGACACAATAAAGAAGAAAATCAGACCAAAACTCAGAGGTGGGGGCAGGAGCAGGGAATAAATTCTCGTGGCGTAGGCCACCCAATGAAAAAGCGAAAGGTCACCAGTTATAAGACGTGTCAACAGTAGCGACACAAGCATGTGACCGGACCCCGATTGCGCTCCGTCACCAGCTCTGGTGGGCTGGCCCGGAAACCCAACCAATAATCTCCCTCCGTTTACTTTTCCATCACGACCGACCTTCATAATTAACTACTATAATCATTGGATCAATCTGTGACCTAAGTTCAAGTGCCATTTAAAAAAGACCATTAGGGTCAAATCCTTTTATAAAAACCTGAAATTTAAGATTAATTGAGTCCCTATTTGGCCCATGGTTTACTCTTAATTTTTTAGCTTATTTTGAAGTTCATATTTGTTGCCAATTTTGGGCTAATTTATTTGAGAATAAACCAGGCTTTATTGGAATTATAAGGCGATGTGGCGAGATTTTATTTGAATGCGAGAAAATGAAATTACCCTGTAAATGTTGGATCCATTAGGATTTGGGTGATTTTCAAGAACATTTCAGGTCATTAATCATTTGGAGTCAAACAAAATCTTGCATTCAATGCGGTCAAAATATACTTAAAAATAATTTAGCCCAAACCTTAACGAGATCAAGTTTTACTTGGGACAATAATTCAATAATAAATACAAACTCGGTTTTAATTCCTTTTAATAACTCAATGTATTCGGATTAGTTTACACACGCTTTCAATTAATCTTTCGAAGACCAGTCAGAACAAAATTCTGTATGAACTGACACCGTAAATTGATAGGACTTGAGAGATTTCAAACATGGGACTTTATGAATGTGGCAAACTCTAACCTCATGTACTAATCACCATGCCAACCTTCGAGCTGATTGAATTACACACGTCTTGATTAAACTTTGAAAGAAAAAATCACACTGTTCCTAACAGGGGGCCCAATTAAAGTAAAAAGTAAAACTCTGTATGAATTTAGTCCATAAGAGTTGATAACACTGTGCTTCGTTAATTTATCAAGAAATTAATGTAAGAAAATATTCTTGAGAAAATTTTAGTGAATTAAAGTAAGAAAAAGAAAGCTTTCTTTTAATTATGTTAGAAAGTAAAAATCTGCAATTTAATTATGTAGGAAAGTAAAAATCAACAGTTTAATTATGTAAGAAACTAGTTATAAAAGTTAGATTCTTGTAAAATCTTACTTTTTTTTTTTTTGTAAGACATGATTTGAGTAAAACTAATCCTACGTTAAAAACTAGAGATGTGAATCTCATAATTTTCTTATTAACCGAACACATAAAAAATATAAAATAATTAAATATTTTTGTACTTTTTTATTATTTTTGGCCAACTGAACAATGCCTTAAAATATTTCAAACTTGAGATGTTATGGATGCGCAAATTCTTAATTCTTAAATTTTTAGTACCAGACAAACTTTGAGGTTAAAATGAGATTAAAATTTGACCATTAAGATGTGAAAGTAAAAAAAATAGTAAAAAAATTCCTCACGAATTTAGTTTTTCCCATCTTCACTAAAGTTAATTTTCTCCACAAATCATAAATATTATTCATGCAAGACAAATTGACAGAACTGCAACAAAATGGTTTTGTGTAAATCTTAAGGGGTTAGCATGGTAGTAAATTTGACTTGAAATTTAAGATTTATTTTGAAATTTTTCGAGTGTCATAAAATTTATGTAACTAGTACACGCGCTTAAATAGACGAAAAAATAGTCCTTCAAAATCAATTAAAATGCGCCAAAGCTATAAGTTATAAAATAAAAAACAAACAGCTTTAGCCTTTACGTGGACCCTTCTTGGTTCCACCACGCTACTACCTTTCTATTTGTGAGAGCTTCCCAACTTCACTTTTTTGGTAGCTCTGCTGCTTTAACACCTTCAACCTCAAGCCTTGGCGGCTTTTCTACTTACCTTTATTCCTATAGAAACGAAATTAATCTCACTTACATCACGAAAATCTATATCTACTTTTCCCTGCTTATTGTTCATCTGCTCTGTTCGCTGTCCACCCATTTTTTTTTTATACATATTATAAATATATGTGTGTGTATATATAGCTTCTCTCTCTCTGTCATCCACCTTATTCAAGTTTTTCTCAAGAAGACCAAGAGAGGGTTGAAAAGCTACCGACAGTTGGAGGGTTCTTTCTCTATTCAGGCTTGTGATTTGTCGACATTGGGTTTTTCCGGTGACTCTCATCGGAGAAGATTTGGCAGATTAATTGATTTGCTACAGTTGGGGTTACTGGGTGGAAAAGAGATCTGACGTTTGACAAAGAAATAATCCCAAAAGTCTCTACTTTTATTGAGCAAATTCGAGCCGTCCGGTGACCCTGTTCCGGCCATCTCCTCGTCGATTAAGATTTGGAAGACTCACGGGTTCGGTTTTTGTTTTTCCTTCTTCCCTTGAACCCCATTGGTTCCGTTTGTGTGTGTCTGTTAGAGAGGGAGAGAAGGGGGGAGCAAGTTTCTCTCTCTACACGCGTGGCTATCGCCATTTGACTCGTGTAGTGTTGTGCTGGTAATTTGGGTCTGAAATGGGTGTCTTTGGTTTCTCCAAAGAACAAGAGAAAGTCAAACGTTTGATTTGGGTCTGATCAAACTAGAGCAGGTATTTGGATTTTAACACCCTTGAAGAAACAATATCATCAAGAAAGATGATGAGGATGAAGACTAAAACTACAGCGCTCTCACCGATCCACGGCAGCTCAGGCGGTGGAAGAAGCGGTGGCGGCGACGGAGAGTGGGAGCTGAGGCCTGGAGGAATGCTGGTCCAGAAGCGGACAGATTCAGATCAAAACCGGGTTCCACCACCAACCGTTCGAGTTCGGGTCAAATACGGGTCGAACTATCACGAAGTCAATATCAGCTCTCAATCCACCTTCGGTAACTCAGAACAACTCCTTTCATTTGCAATTAAATGATAGTATCCCAATAGAGAAAAATTCTCATAATTTTCGAGGCAATAAATATTCCCAAATTAGGCTAGACTAAGAAAAAAATTGCATCTTTAAACAACTTGAACAAAATCTTGCCATTTTTTGATTTCCTCTAGTTCAACTATACGTTTTCCTCTATGGTAGACATGCAAGTTTCTACCGGATTCGGCGACCCTGTTGTGCACATGGCACAATGGGTTTGCTGCGTTGGAACGACGCTGTTTGGGCCACCAAAATGCTGGCGAAAGGTTGGGATTCGGGCCAAAACGCTGTCGAAACAGTTAGGCATTATTGGGACTGAATTTGCTGATTAGGCTGTATGCAGGCCAAAATGCTGCCCAAACGGTTGGGCAGGATTCACACAGTATTTAGTCAGCATTTTGGTGGTCAAAACAGCACCGTTTTGACACGTAGCGTATCCTGTGCACAACAGAGTCCTCGTGAGTCGTGTCTGTTTCTACACTATTGTTTGTAATTGACTCTACCAATATTTCAAAATAGGCTATCCTAAATCAGAAAGTTGCATATTTCACAAACAATATAATCATTTTTCCCAATTTTATTTGATATGTGATGAATTTTGTGTTTCTATCTTGGTAGAGAGAGTTAGAGATCGGGGATGATGTAGTGCATCCTTGCACAACAAATGTTGTACTGTGACAAAACGACATAGTTTTGTTCACATTTGAAGCTGTATATAGTATAAACAACTTTAAATAGAGTCAAAATTATGTCGTTTTGCTGCACTACATTATCTTTGATCTGAGTTTTACCCATATCATTTCGGATGTTGGGGCTGTATTGTAGGCCCCTTGTTGTGCACGCGTATTGCGGGTAAAACAATGGTCTTGTCCATTTTGTTCTCGAAACTACATCATTTTGATTTACCCCACGCATTATTACCATAATGTATGAGGTCAAAACAACATAATTTCGAGGCAAAAACGGGTAAAACTACATTGTTTTGCCCCACTACACACGCATTAAAGGGGCTGCACTTCAACCCCGAATCCTACCATTTCTATTGAGACTCCATTTAGTTTTCTAGAATGACTACAATTATGGAAAAAGATGCACTCTTGTGCTAACACTTTTGTCCGATTTTATCTTACTATGTTCAACCGTGTATATTCTTTTACTTAGTAGAGTGCATTTTGGTTCGTCAAAATTTGATTGATTTGGGATTGCAGGGGAACTGAAGAAGATGCTATCAGGGCCGACAGGACTACACCACGAGGATCAAAAGCTGCTGTTCCATAACAAGGAGAGGGATTCGAAAGCGTTTCTCGACATTTCGGGAGTAAAGGACAGATCAAAGCTTGTGCTAGTTGAGGACCCACTTAGCCAGGAGAAACGGTACCTTGAGATGAGAAAGAATGCTAAGGTGGAGAAGGCTTCAAAATCGATATCAGAAATCAGCTTGGAAATTGATAGGCTCGCAGGGCAGGTAACAAAATCAAATCATTATCTTAAGCAATTCGAGATTGAGTTCAAGTTTGTGTTTGAGTAAATAATAAGTTGAGGGTTCTGTTGGAATTCGGTAGGTGTCGGCTCTGGAAGTGGTTACCTCTAAAGGCGGGAAGGTTGCCGAGAAGGATGTGTTGAGTCTGGTTGAGCTGTTGATGAATCAACTGCTTAAATTGGATGAGATAGTAACAGTTGATGGGGATGTGAAATTGCAGAGGAAAATGCAGGTAGTGTTTTGTTTTGCATTAGGACATGGATTTTAGTACTCGATTTTAGATACGAACACTGCATTGGACACGGATACGAACACTGCATGGAAACGAAATCTCACAAAATTAAAACATAGACACGTTGGGACCATGTTGAGTAAAGAAATTACATATTACAAATTTGTCTAAAAAGCAAATACATACTGATGGTGCGGTTGATAATGCCTTCTTGGATCGTTGACCTGCAAACAAACAACTAGAACATTGGTGTGGTGCCATCTAACACTCCTTTGATGTCTATGTCAAGAGTTTGTAAACTCAGGTGGAAGGACTACTCGAGTTAAAAGTTCGCAACTACATCATACCTTTTTAAGACGGATTTGGGTGTGCTTACATATGTATGAGTTTTAGAGCCTGGTTAGGGTCTGTCTCTTTTTCGTAGATATGGATAGGGTTAGGCAGTATGGCTGTGTTGGAGTCTTACCATCCCTATCTCGAGATAAAGATAAGGCTGGCTCTGGTTTAAGCGTTACACTCTTGGTAGCAAACTCACATTAGGATGTGCCTTTTGCTGATGGTTCTTCGCCAGTCCTCTTATGAGATTAGGACTCCCCGAGCCTAGATAGAGCCTGCACTGAGGTTTTTGGGGATGCTGAAAGACGTTGATAAAATTATAGACACACAAGAAGACCACAGCTGGACCATTCTAGCTAGCCGAGAAGACCATGCATAGCCGAGAAGACCAAATTGGTTTGCTCTTCCCAGCCGGAGGTTCTATACCCATCGTATATTTTTTGCGAAATTACAGAGAACAATCACAAATAACAACTTTGGTAGTATAAAAGCAACAACGCTACTGAATGAAAACCAATTTTGACAAGAAAATATAACAAAAATTGCCTTTGGATCTTCTAACGTGTCCCCAACGTGTCTAGCGAGAAAATATAACAAAAGTCCTTACACGCGTTTGCATATTTGGACGCATCTATGTTTTTTAGTTTCAGTATCACTTTTTGACATTCGTTGTGTTAAAGGTGAGAAGAGTGCAGAAGTATGTTGAGACTCTAGACGTGATGAAGATCAAAAGCTCGATACCTGCAAGTAATGGAAGCCAAATTCCAAAACTGGAATCACCATTTCACCAGCAGCATCAACTGCCTAGGTCTTCAAATGGGCAAATATCGTCACCCAACCAACAACAGCAGCAAGCAAGGCATTCGGTTGGGCACTTGCCAACGGACACAAAGCCCCACCAGCAGCAGCAGCCATCAAGGCATTCAGCTTCTGCTGCAGTTGTCATAACGACACAATGGGAGACGTTTGATTCCGGGCCTGCTGTTTTGCAAGCCTCCCCTTCAACACCTACAGCTTCATCTACTCCCGTAAAATCGGTACATCCTAAATTCAATTGGGATTTGCTTTAAGTAGTCGAAAAATAAGGTATCTATGCATAATGTGTGGATGAGAGTGTCTTGGATTTGTGTCAAGTTGGTTTGATATGTGTTTCTCCATTCTTTCCTGTATTTAGATTTTATTAGTGCCCCCTTTTATCCGTCATTTAGTTCGGAAATAAATGATAATAGTTTTATAGGAATCAAAATTTCGGTTTTTTTCTCTCCTTTAACTCATTGCCATTGTATGTTTCTGGCATTGGTTATGAACTCGATACGTGCATTATGAACTCCGCTGGTGCTAATTTGAAAAATGCTTATATAGGTATCGTTTTTTTTTTCTTCTTCTGGGTATTGACAACACAATAGCGATTCATATAATCTGAGTGATCTTTTGTTATTTGCATCCCATGGAGGATTATAAGATGGCAAAGAAGGGGATATGATTGATGATGTCGAAAACTGGATGGTGGCCCTTCGTGTTTTTGTAATGGTTCTTGAACACAAGTTTTGAAATTGGTATGTTCCGGTTAAGTGCCTGATGAAGTTAGATATTGATAGAGACAGGGTGTATGCGTGTATGTAAATAGGAAGTTGTGAGAGCGTACTTGGTCTTTGGCCTAGTAACCCTTTCATAGGGTGAAAGATGGAGTGATTTAGGAGGCCTGATAGCTGCTGACCATGCTCTTCTTTTATTGTTGGGAAGAGCGGGCCATGGCTCGATTTTCTAAATTTTGAGCGTTCTAGGACTTTGTTTGTGGGTCTTGCGAAGAAGTCCTGTAATTGGTTCTTCTTGGCCGAGCGACTTGATGCTCTGATAGCGCAAAATCTGTATGGCTATGGATTAAATGGATGAGTATTGAGCGGACAAGTATTAAGCAACTGAGCACTGAGCTAAATCGAACTCGTGAATGATTAAAAGAGATGTTTGTATTGCACTGAAAAGGACTAACCCACCTGAGGCCGACAGATAGAATGGCAAGTCTGATTAAAACGTTCTGCAGGAAATCCTATGGGAGATGAAAAACGAAAAGGCTATGATTAAGCATGACAGAAATGTCCAAAAATATGCTGCATCGTGATGAAAACATGAGCTTTGAGCTCTCGAGTCTTTTAACAACTTTAGCTATTCTCAAAATAATATGAATGATTCACCTCGGTATGAATCTGGAAATATGCTTGAAAAAAAAGCAATAGATATGGCCCGGGAGATGGATTTCTTCAAACATAAAATGATTTTGCAAAAATGTGAATTTTGAGAAAGAAAATAAAATCAAAGAACCAAAGGGCTGTTAGAGAGGAAATGTTTTCATGTTTATTGTAAGCGCAATCAATAATTACATATACAATATAGAATACGAAAACAGTAATGAGATGAGCACAAGATTTACGTGATTTTTCAAAATCGGGTATATCTACGGAAGCAGAGCGAGATTTATTATTTGATATGATATCTAGAGTTTTATAATAGAGAGTATTTATAACTGTACTCTCTATTCTAACTCTAGTCCGACTCTAATTAAGTAATCTGACTCTAATTAGGTCGTACCATTTAGTCGCTTCGCTTCCCTCGCTCCGCTCAGCTTCTAACCCTTTCCATATGAGCCATAAATCCAATTGCTAAATAAGAGATTGTGAGTCAATCCTAAGGGGTTGGTTCAGTGGAAGGAGAGAGAATAACTAAAGGGCTTACCCCTCTAAGGTTATGAGGTCGAATTCTGCTAGAATCAATCATTAGGGGCCATTAGAGTTATTTCGGTCATTAATTTCAAGACTCCGAAAACTAATTCGTATTAGGTTAGAGGTAATTTCAAAACCGGTCCATTTGCCAAAGATTGACCAACCATCCCCTGTTGATTTCCATTGTTGTGGCCATTTTGGTCCCGACCAACACTCGGTCAACAGTTCCCGATCATATTTTCAGGTTTTTTCGACGTATTTCGAGTGCTGTTTCAGTGGTTGAAGAGGATGAAAGCGCATCAAGCACGGACAGTTCATTTTCAAAGCAATTGTTGCTATTACCATCCCTATCAATGATAGGCATGACCCAAACACTTTAATATAAAATTAATTAAATTATGCGTAATTTGGTCCGAACACTCTAATATATATATAAAGACAGAATATTACTTTCTAATTGAGAGAGAGAGAGAGAGAATATTACTACAATTTAAGGCCCAGTAGTGTGAGTCAAACCCATATACAGTGCGCGCCCCCATGCTAACATCATCTTGCAATTAACCCTGGGCTTAACCCACAATAGGACCACCGGCCCAATGGGCTATATGAATTCTACGACTGGTGCTGCTGCACGATAACGTAAAAACCTGGGCATGCTTCAACATTTTGAATTTAAACTTGTAATAAAAATCTGGTCCAATATCCAATTTTGAAGGTTTGAAAATAATAAAAATAATTGTCCAATTTGGAACATGGTGCTATGATTTGACCCCTGAGTTCATCGGACTTGGACAAGTTTTGTATTTGAATCATAGGAACTATTATTGAATTCATAACTTACGGTGCGTTTTGGTTGACTTAAATAGAATGAATATTAGATGAAATGAAATTGAAGTTGGAATGAAATTAGAATGGAATGAAATTGAAATATTCATTCTTATTCCCACGTTTAGTTATGCTTAGGACTAACTATTCGCATTCCTATTTTAGTTTCATTATGTTATCTGCAAGATATAATAGTGTGGCAATAGCGAGTTTTAGTGGGAATAGTAGTTTTGGTGTGATAATAGTGAATAATTTTGTGGAAATATAAAGCGATATTGTGAATATTGTTGTATAAAAAGTAATTTTTGGTTTGGTATTAGTAAATCTTGGTGTGCGCATATATAATACACTTGGCATAACGCAAACCATGCATTTAAACGCAGCGTTTAATTTTATTCATTTGATGTGTTTTGCGTAACTCATGTTGTATTTGAAGTTCAAATATTTTTGAAATACTTGTGAGCATGAGGTCACGTATGAATGTTTAGTAAATGGTAATAAATGGCTGCACATGATTAGGAATCAAGCTGAAAAACGAAGTAAAAGTTCTGTCCAAGTTATAACATGGCGTAGGCATACTGGCTTGATGGCAAAGTTTGTAGATGTGGCGTATGCCAATATGGATATGACGTAGGCTACTTCTGTTCTATATAATAGTTTTCTTTTGAGATAGTTTACATTCTATTTAGTTTGGACATATTGTTTTTGGTATATACATTAATCTAAATATTGAATTCCTAATAAATAATTAGTACAAACTAATCAGAGAGATAGGGGAGATGGGGTGTCTAAGACTTTTTCATCGCTTAACTTAGCTCCCGAACGAGTACTATTTAGTTATGACAAAATAGTGGTCTTTGCTTGATGCATTTGCTTAGTTGCTGGAGATAACCATAAATCCAGGCAGTTATAACGATGACTTTTAATTACTTTGATTTTTTCCATTTCCGTTGGAGCAAGAAAAAAAATAGAAGAGTAAATAAATATTTTCCTTCATTCCTGTCATTTCCCTTTTGTTTATAAAATTATCTAAAGCATTTGACCTAAGTTATAGAAATTGCCCCCCCAAGATATAAAAATTATCCCAAATATTTACTTGTATAAAACTGTACTAAATATTTTATCTAGATACATAAAATCAGTATTCTTACTATGTAGATTATGCAAAAAAATTATATCCCATTTGAATAAAAATTAATTGATAAATAATATTTTGCGTGTTGATAATTAAAAAAAAGGATTTTTTTTTCTTAACAAATGTATATCTTTCTTTAATAAAAAAAAGTCGTCATGTGTTGTTTTAAATTAATATGTACCTAAGACGTTTATTTGTTTCTCAATAGAAATTTTTTTTTGTTATGTGATTTAGTAAAAATTTTGACCCCACCAACTAAAATTTCTGAATTTGCCCTTGCTAATATATATAAAAAACACAATATTACTATTACCTATTAGATTAATAGATCGATCGATATCCATCGATCGAGAGAGAAAGAGAGAGAGAATTACTACAACTCAATGACCAGTAGTGTGAGTCAAACCCATATACAGTGGGCGGCCCATGTTAACAAATAGGACCACGGGCCCACTTGGCTATACAAAATAATCAATGAACTTCTAATAAAAATCTGGTACAATATTCAATTATCAAGGTTTGAAAATAATCATAAGACTTCTCCAATTTGGAACATGCTGCTATGATTTTACTCCGAAGCTCATCGGACTTAGACAAGTTTTTGTATTTGAATCCTAGGAACTGTCATGCAATTCACACCTTGTACATGTTTGGATCACTGCAATGTATCTGAGATTGGAATGAAATTTGAATAAAATAATGCTACTGATATTTTACTTTGTATCTCATGTTTTGCCGCATGTTGAGGCCCCCCTCTCTCTCTCTCTCTTTGAGTTGCCACATTAGCATACGGTAAAACATGAGGTAAAAATAAAGTATCGGTAGTATTATTCAATTGGAATATTCATTCCCATTCCCATGTTTGGTTTGTGTTTAGGATTAGCTGTTCTTATTTCTATTTTTATTTTTATAAGATGAGTTAGTAAGGCAGTAGACTTTGGTTTGAGAATAGTAATGTTGGTGTGGATATAAAAAGTAATTTTGGTTTGATATTAGTAAATTCTTGTGTACGCATAATACACTTGGTGTACGCCAACCATGCATTTAAATGCAACGTTTAGTTTTATTCTTATGATGCTCTGTTTTGCATGGCTCATGTTGCATTTGAACTTCAAATATATTTCTAAAATACACGCGAGCATGAGGTCACATGTTAATGTTTAGTAAATGATAATATATGGCTACATGATTAGGAATCAAGTTGGAAAATGGTGTATGCCTACTAGCTTGATGGCGTACGTGTAGCTGTGGCATATGCCAATATGGATATGATGTAGGCTACTTCTGTTCTATAGAATAGTTTTGTTTTGAGATAGTTTACGTTCTGTTTAGTTTGAACATATTCTGCACTTATTGTTTTGGTATATACATCGGTTGTTTAATGCTGCAAGCATGTTTAGTTGTTAACTATTTTATTTCCTATTGCATGTTTCCTTTCTTAATTATGATATTAGCATAAAATGATCTTGAATTCCTATAAATAATTAGTACAGACTATTCAGAGAGTTAGGGGAGATGCAGTGTCTAAGACCTTTTCATCTCGTAACTTAGCTCCTGAACGAGTACTATTTGGTTATGAATAGTGATATTTGCTTGATGCATTTGCTTAGTTGCTCGAGATAACCATAAATCCGGGTGGTTATAACACACAGAAAGCGCATTACTTTGAGTGTTGATCAATGACTGGCGATCATTTTCCTTACGGGGAGCCTACACCTACCAAGACATAATCAACCATGTGTACACTTATCTCTTATATAGTTATATATATATCCGTACTTCACCCATTCACATTCATTTTTAGCTGCTTCTAGAATTTGACCTTCTAAGCTCATTGTAATAATTCCATAGGAGGTTGACTGCTCCTTATGAGGCCCTTCATCTGTGTCTAAAGCCATTCTTTTAGCTCTATAAGCTTTACTTCTTGAGATGTGGACCGCATACTTTCTCTTGATTTTCTGAAAGCCTAATGTTTGATTGGTCTCTTACTTTATTCACAAACTTCTTAAATCAGGACTTTAAACTCAACATAAAATTTTTATTCAGAAAAGCCAACAGTTGACTCAGCATGCAACAAGTGTGGTCCACCGTCCATGTTAGGCGTTCTATGTTGATAGCTTAGTTGACTTGTCGCCTTAGTATTATATGCAACCCATTTACGTCATTCTTATCATACAACTCTCACCCCTTGTTTATCATTAAAATTTGTGTTGTAATAAACCTTAACTTCGTCCATGATAGGATTATCATCCTCATGTATAAGAACTTCATGGAACTGTCCATCGTGTCGAACATGTTTAGATTCAAGTTTAGATTCAGGGTGTGTTCCAGATGTAAAATTATGTTGAGATTTAGGTAGGAATAGAATCACATGATTAAGAACAACTTCTTCTTCTACATCATGCTTCACATATAGGAATAGACCCCTATGGTGTACCTCAATATTAAATAGTTCATTTTTATGGGACCACATGCAATAAAATATATCAGATAGACTAAATTAAGCTGCAAATGTGCATATATAGTATGAGGAGACAACATATTTTCAAACTTATCAGACCATACCCAGTCATACACAGTACCATCGAATGATGCAAATTGTTGTGGATTGAATCGAGAGTCTGACGATTATCAAGATTGTGACTGGATAACAAACCAAGTCAACTAGTTCTACAACATTATGAGTTAGATTGACACCCAATTAGGCTCATCAGACATCACGAAACCAAGCCAGTCATAGGTGTACGTTATTTGGTCTGGCTGATCTGTGCGATGTGGTACATACACAGTGGCGGACGCAGGCAATAAATTTAGAAGTGACATGGTGTTGATTCTTCACTGCTCACTTGTGACTCGTCTCTCATCTCATCCTCTCCCTCTCGTGTATTCAAGATATGTTAATTAACCTAAACAACGTAAAATTGTTCAGTAGTACAGAGGCACCACATGAACTTGGTATCCAGGTTTAGTTCCACCACATATGGGTATTGTACTTACAAATACGTTATAGAGAAGGGACGGAGTTGGAACACATGTGATAGTGTTCCAAGAACACTTAATAACTCCTCCTAAACAAAATACATTTAGGCGTTGATTTTTTTTTTTTGAAAATGGGGGTGGCACCAGTCACTTCTTCCCACTTCACAGGTCCGCACCTGTACATACATAATTCCACCTGGCAGACAGGTGTTTTAGCCCCAGCACGTGAGAGTCGAGCTGGACATTGGTACGTCATAAGGTGACTTCATAGAAAAATTCAACTATGCCTACATTATCGAGAAGCGTACTCCACATGTGTACCTTGACTTGGAGCTCAAGCTAAGCTGAGTATACAAGGTGTTCTAGAGAAGCAAGAACGATACACACTCCCTAACCCTACTCATAATTTTCCTTCGCCTTCTTCATTCACATTCGACTTAGGCATCGTACTTCCCGACTGAACACTGGCCAATAAACACTAACTATTATTGGTTCTTGCAGTATACTTAAGAGATCTCGAAACACACAAATCAAGAAAATTAAAGCGACACTCAAATTAAAAGACTCCACACAAACAAAAACCAAGACATCAAATTAATCTCACCAATATTATTCAAACCAGACAAAAAGCATCACACCCCTCGGTTTCTCTATGCCTTCATTTTTTGCTATAAGGGGGCAAAGTCGATGGATTTGTGAGCCCTATTCAAATCAATTAAACTCAATCATGAATTTATTAATTTGGGGATATTTCATCCGTGCCAAGTCGCAGATATGATTAGGGCTTCATCTAGTATGGACTTGTCTCTCAGATCCCAACAGCGAGTTATTATTATTATTTTTTGCACTAATTTTTATTGTTTCAAGGTTTATATATAATGAGTTTTTTATTTGGTTAAAAGAGAAGACCTACATAAATTGGATATGAATTGGGGTTTTTTCTAGGATACGTTGTCTCCGAAATTCCAACACGTATTTGTTATCTTCGATCCCTTCCAGAGGCGTTTATTGTTTGGTTAGAAGGGAAGACTTACGTAAATTTAAAATAAGATTTCAAAACACGGTATATGTTATGCTTGGCATCACTTGATAGTTGGGTTTCAATACAAATTAGTTATGATTAGATTTTTCGTCTAGGACACATTGTCTCTAGAATTCCAACACCGTGTTATCTTGATTAATCTCAAGGATAAGATAGGGCTGAGTTTTTTTGTTTGGTGAAAAGCACTAGCATCAATTTTGAATTTGATAGGCTTGATTGAGTAGGAAGAATAAATTAAAATGAAGAGTACACAACACGGGAATAGGTTATGCGCAACATTATCTACCAGGTGGGTAGAAATTATGAAAATGATTGGGGTTTCATCTAGGACACGTTGTCTCTGAATTACACCTTGATAGAAATTGGATATGATTGGGGTTTCATCTACGACACACTATTTACAATTTTTTTTCTTCCTCATAGGTAACGTAAGAATCCCAATAAAAGAGGAAACTAAAATCAACCCAAAAAAGAAAATTACAATATTTTTTTAAAGGGTAAAATGCACTGATCTCCCCTGAGGTTTTTTACAATTGTAGAGACCTTCCCCCAGGTTTTAGAAAATACACTTACCTCCTCTAGTTTTGAAACTATTACCCATTTTTCCATGTTGTTAATTTCCTACAAACACCATTAGTTTTGATGACTAAAAAACCAAAATACCCTCATTAGTCTCTTTATCTCTTTTTTTTTTTTTTTTTTTATACTTAGTCTATTTATGTGTGTGTATATAGTACATTGTATAACAATATTTAAATATGATATATGTGTGTTATATAACTATTATTTATTATATTAGACTTTATTTATTTTTTGATCAAGTCTGTGTAGATAAATATATATCTTATATATTTACAATTATTTTTTTTTACAAAAATTATATTTACCATTTAATGTATCTTGTTATATTTGTATTTTCTATGTATATTTGCATAATGAAATTAAGCACATATATATTTTAGCCTATCTCATAAAATAATTATTATGACTTTTAATTTAATTTATTCTTTTTCATTAATATTTTAATTCTTTTCTCTTATTTGAACTTTACGCATCTTAAATTTTAGTAAGCATTATTCAATGTTATAAAAAAAATATTCTTAATAAATATCATTATTTTTTCATCCTATATATGTATTTTGTTTGATAGAAAGCACATATATATTATATCAAAAAATAATTCTCATAAGTTTGTTAAAAACAGTTAATGTAACTTAATTTTAACATAATATTTCTTTGTTTGTTAGAACCTTGAACTTAACTTTGATTAATTTTATATAATTTTATTTATATATTACATGTATTTTATCTACGAAAAATATATATACATTTAATCCATCTTACTTGATTTGTTTTTACATTGTGAATGTTGACTAGGAAAGCTTTTTACATGTATTTTAAATGATAATTTTCACTATCTTAAGTGTATTTAGCATCATCTTATTAGAATTTTTTTAATTTTGGTCTATATTTTTATGATTTTTCGATCCTCTTGTTGCGACGATTATAAAACACAAAAATTTTAAAAAAATATTACGAAACAAAATATAATACCCAACACTGGCACATTTTATTCCTAGACCTAGGGGCACTTTATGTATTAGAAGATGACATGACCATAAATGAATAAAAATAATTTACATCGATAAATAAAAATAGTGTCATTTGCCCCACAATAACACATTTTGTTCCTAGCCTTAAAGACGCTTCTAGTACTAGATGACATCTCCATAACTAGGAAAAAAAAGAATTACATCGATAAATAAAAAAATAAATTACATCGATGTCCAATTTTTCTTTCGGTACGACGCTGCATCAAAACGTAACTTATGTAGACAAGAGTCGGAGGCCATTAATTGTTCACATTAGAGCATCTCTAATAAAGCCATTCCTCACACCAGGCCCATTATTTGGCAGGAGGCCTCAACAAATGACCTTCAATCGTTAGCTATTTCTCATCTTAAGAAATAGTTTTGTAATTTATTGAGCTAAATTTAGTTCAAGAAATAAAAAATTATTTATTATCACAATTTTCAACATTTGCATGGTGCTATCTTTTCATTCAAATCACAATAAAATGATTCAAGTGATTCAACACCAGAGCGTGTTGCGTGGTAGAACGATGTCGTTTTGATGCGTAAAACACTGCTAAAAAATTATCTAGTCAATTTCCTGTGCGTAATGCACAACAAAATTTCCAAGTCCGATAACAATATGACAAGCCATATAATAGCTTTGGCTTAAAAAAAAATGAATCAAATCATTAGAGATACTTTGATTTTGAGGGTGTCACTTGTATCTCCTGTCCCCTATCCTTTTAAAAGAGTGTTCCAGAGGTTCAAAAATTTGATTTTCTTAGTGGGTTGAAGATAATACTCTCACCATCACCATATCTTGACATTAGGATTCTAATTTATTTTGAGATGCCAACAGATATTTAATTATCTTTCAAAATTAGTCAATATTTGAGAGTTCAGAATTTGCTCTTTCTTAGCGTTACAATTTACAAGTTTGAAACTTCCCGAGTGCTATTAACTCTAATGGGACTAGTTTATACAGTCGAGATACACGTAAGATAATCCGAGTGTGGGGTTGCTAAGATCCGTCAATTTGAACCGGTTCACCTCGAGAATCCAGATAATACTTGTAGGTTGCACAGAGAACAACACAGGGGTGTGTTCGTTTTGAGTGTTTCTGAAACAATTTTTAGCAACAAAACTCTGAGACGTTGTTTGGTTATAAGTGTCTCAGAAACTTGTCTGGGAAAAAAATGTTTCAGAGACACTTTTTATAGAGAGAAAAAGTTGTCTGGGAAAATATTTGAGAAAATGTTTGAGAAACTTGTTCTAGAAACTTGTTTGGGAGAAAATCTCCCAAACACCTAACCAAACATAGCCACCCAACCATTACGAGCTAGAAGACACTTTGATACTTAAGTTAAAAGGTAATTATACTTATAATTAATTGCATACCTTGTTTTGTCCTGAAGTTTATATAAGCCGTTGTTACCTCTGAAATTGGTAATAAAATAATTCCGAGATTCCCTCCCGATCTATCGAGGATTCCATTTCGAATCCTTCCATACGTAATTAATTGTCAAATTTGGTTATCACCTTAAGTGAAGAGGTTTCTATATTGGAATCCCTTCCATAACGTTGCCTTTTCCTATTTGGAACTCTTTTTGTAAGCATCAGACACACGCCTGATTATCAAGACGGCGAGTCAGAACTTGACTTGACAACGGACTACGCTGTCGACACAACCCACCGTCATGGCTTTAATAAGCCGACTGCTATCTCGGCCCGATAACCGAGTTATCTTGTCACTTCAACCCACTACATAGAGAATTCTCAAAAGCAAAAAAAAGTTTTACATCATGTTAATTTGTCTGGTCAGAGGGTGTAGCCTATCTCTCTTGTCACCTTTATTCCCACAGATAGCATTATTCTACTGTGTCTATCCATCATCGTTCTTTGACATTCTCCCCCGTATCTTTTACGGACGATGACGATAATATCCCCACTACAATCACCTTTTGGGTTACACTTGCATTATTTTTATCATACCAAATCTATGCTACTTCATGCTTTCGGCTTTCCCTAAAAAGAATCATATCCCTCTGCTACTTTCTAATGGGGAATATAATAACGACAATCGATGTCGAAAACTGAATAGCGGCCTTTTAAGTTATGTTCATGCATATCAGTTTTAAGATTGGGAGTGTTTTATGTAACGAAAAAATGCATCGATAGATTCGTACAATACTCGAATTTCAGAAAATATACATCTATTCCATTATAATCGTATGAATTTTCTTAAGATAAAATCGCTGTATCATCGTGGGTGTTCGAGGACAGCTTCGACATTGTCTCTTAGATAAAACGGCTCATCTAACACTTAACTTTGACTGTTTGTCGAATCTTCTTGTGTCTGTCTCTCTCTCATTTGAAGAAACGGAATACTCCAGTCCCTTTCGTAGACGGAAATTCGTGTATCTAACAACCAAGAATTAGATCAGTATAAATAGAACCATGAGGGATCTTTGGAATGCTGAAACCGAAAATCCTACATGCCATGAATAGTAGAAAGTGGAGGCATTAGTGGAGACCTTTAATTAGGATGCGTAACGGATGAAAATTTGCAGTTGTCGAGAGACCTTCTAATGTCCCAATTCATTCACCCCAATCATTTTGAATTTCCAACATTTTACCGTTAAGGATCTTTCGATCCGATCAAGTTAAATTACGACAAAGACAGAGAGAAAGAGAGTACAGTGTGAGAACGTATACCTAACAACCCATTTATAGTGTCCATGGTGGAGGGATTTAAGGGACCTGATGATTGCCGATCACGCTATCATTTTCTTATTGAGAGGAGTGCGTGGCTCATTTATTGAGGACTTTGTTTCAAGAATTCTGAACACTCTCTCAGACTTTATTTGCGGGTTTTTGCCGAATGGATTCCATGATTGATTCTTCTTAGCTAAGCCATTTGGTTCTCGAAAGACCGAACAATTATGTGCCGAACAGATACGCGCTGAAACGTGCGAGTACTCAATAGTCAATAACTGAGTAAAGATAGATAAGTGCATACGGTCGCTACTATAATTATTTTTTGAAGTATATTTTTCATTCCTATGTTATGATTACCAGAGCTACCGAAATACCCTTACTAGTCTAATATCACAAAACTTTAGGCAGATCCCAAATTAGTGGCCTCAGTAAAAGCTTTAGTCCACCGAATCCTAGAGTATGACACTGGCCCAAGCTTTAGGTGGGTTGGTGGGGAGTAGATTCACGATCTATTCATCCGTGAAGTGGAGTACAGTCATGGACCCACTATCCCTCAATCAGTTCTGATTAATAATAATATGTAAGCGCGTATGTAATGATCTGTTTTCGTCTTATACAATATTGTAAGTTTTGACCGTTGAAATTAACTCTGTGCACTAATTCCTAATAGGTCATGCAATTTTGCATTGTTGCAGGACGAATATGCTTAACTGTATATCTTATTGGGCTTTAGCTTCATCACGATTTTGGAAAAAGTCTTTGTACAAAGTAAGTTCATAATCTATTATATATAGCACTGAACTTTACATCTACAAAACGTTGTGGAATCTCTGACCACATATTCAGATGTCCACCGAGACTCGCATCCGAACGTCCAACATCACAACTAGCAGTCAACCTAATGGAGGTGTCACAAAATTAAATTATAGTTTGAAGGGGTTGGTAAAGAATCCAAGTTGACAAATAATCCATTAAGACAACTGAAAGTTCATGTGGTCATTTACTTCAAAAGTTTGAAATTAATACAAGTGCAGACAAGTTGACCCGATCATGTAGTTATTGAAAAATATATGCATATGTTATACAAGATTTATAATCAATGCCCCTCCATGGCATGGAAAGGGTTGGTGCCACCGTCCAAATTTCTGAGTAAGTTTTATTGTAGCTTGGACGTCTTGTGTTATAATCTAGGAGTTATTTGGTGCTTCTGGAACATCTTCACGGGTGATCCAAGTTCTGTCTCTATCGCAGGATTGTGTGAAACTTATAGCTACATTATGTGTTGAAAAATATCACAGCACTATGTTGCAGTGCCCTTGGAGCACTGAATTTTTGTTTTGGAGAGGGGAGGGGAGGGGAGGGGGGTGGTGTTTGTAAATTTTACTAACAGTTGGATGTCTTGTGTTATTTTCTAGGATGAGTTATTCAGTGTTCTTGAAATACTGTCGTTGGTGATCCAAATTCTCTCTCTACCACGGGATTGTGTGAAACCTACACCCACCCCATATTGTTGAAAAAACTTAGACACTATGTTGCGGTGCCCTGGGAGCACTAAGTAAATTTGTTTTCGTTTAAGATCATTAACAAATTAAGAATACATAAAAATAAGAGGCTGCGACGAAGAACAAGTCACGAGTGAAAAACCCAATTCGTTGCCACTGACAAACCTAATTCTTGGGAGAAATTAAGACATGTGATGAGTCATATGGTGAGCAACTCAATCTAGTGCCACCTGCAAATTTAATTCCTGAAAATCCACCACTACGTCCATGCGATCGAAGAAACTTAAAATCAAACATAAATGAAGAACACCAAGTTTGAAAAATGCACTTAAATCAAACTTCATTATTTAATGAGATGAAACTTATTTTTTCGCTTAGTGGGGAAAACAAGCCAAATTTTACTGTTTCATATATAGTATTTGTTTTTCAGTGGGTACTCAAAAATTTTGTTTTGGGGTTGGCCTGAAAACATCTTTTCCTGATTGATGACTTTCGAAGGGAATACAGGTCATTATACAATGAACCTGCTATAAAAATTGTACCACCTTTGACCAGAAAATTGACCCACGTGATCCATATTTATAATTAAAAATCAAAAAGATAATTATTATCACCAATTAATGTGACAAAGGTATTAGTCATACTTTTCACCCACAGAAAATTCAATTTGAACACTTAATTTATTTATTTTTTCTGAATTTCTATGGAAATTGCGGCTTTGAGTTTTAGTTCTTACGTAAGCCTTCTTGTCTCCTCTTAAGGGTTAGATCCCCCTTTCACACCCTTCATTAATCACTGCCTAATTTTGCTTTTACACCCTAGATTCTGTTTTTGGATAATATCATATCCAAATTACTTTATCAAAGTAGATTTGTGATGCATTTGTGGGTCATGAAGTCAACTCTTATGATATTTTCAATAAATATATATATATATATATATATATGTGTGTGCGTGTGCGCGCGCGCGCGAAAGACGATTCTTAATGTGACTCTTATATTATTCTTTATCATAGTTGACCCATAATCTAACTTATTAAGTTAGAGTCAGACAAAGTTCCCGTCTTGGTTCTCTAGGGGCCTCGGATGTCCGTACGAAAAAAAGAGTGTCGAAGAGGAGTAGCCGATCAGCTCATTCATTTTGCATCTTGGGCCCAAAGTAATCCGTGACCAAAGAAAGTATTTAGGACTTCTTGCTAAGGTGCTTAACTATATAAATTTAATTTTTTAGTAAAATATCTGAATAGATCAAGGATAGATCAATTCTTCTATCATATTCTATCCCAGTTCTAAAATTGCAGACGTAGGCGAGAAGAGAACGTACGATCCTATTTGATCGTTGTATATTGCTAACATCAAGAAACGAAATAATCGAGAATCTAGATTAAGCGGAAAGCGAGAATTGAACTAGCATCTTCTCCTTGACAAGGAGAAATTTTACAATTCGACCATATATGTCTATATTTTTTTTCCGTCTTAATACGCAATATGCTCACTTGATTGGACGAACCACGTAAACTTACATTTTTTATTCTTTATCATAGTTGACCCATAATATATCCATTGAGTTGGAGTCAAAGACAATCTTGGTTCACTACAAGAAAAAACACATTTGCCGGCAAACATTTTCGTCGCCAAAGGCTGACAATTTTGTCGCTAAATGTTTTTCCCGACAAAATAAGTTGGTCGGTAAGTTTGTCGCTAAATCGAAGTCGGGAAATGTATTCGGCGACAAAAATTGTTTTGTCGGGAAAACACTGAGAAATGCCGACAAAATGGTTTGTCGGGAAAGGTTTTCTGCGACAAAAAGTCCGGTCGTCGCTAAAACCTTTTTGTCGGCAAAACCTCACCAGTGCCGACAAAAGTTTGTCGGTAAATGTTTCAGCGACAAAAGGTTCTTTTGTCGCTAAAAACAATTTTGTCGGCGAAAACAGTCACCAATGCTGACAAAAAATGTTTGTCGGTAATGTTTTCGGCGACAAAAGGTCCGGTTGTCGCTAAAAAAATCACTTTGGCCGACAAAACACTTTTTGTCGCGGAAGAGTTACCAATGGCGACAAATTTGTTGTCGGCAATATATTGTTCGACCAAAATATAAAACGGCGACAAAACCCTTTTGTCGCTGTATGGTTGTAACCGATTTCAAATCTATCCACCATTCATTGGAAACCACTGCTCAAATGAATCAAAATACTGTAAATTTAAACAATCTTAAAAACTATCAAAATCATACAAGCATTTCCTCCAACAAAAACATCAAACTATCACGACTTACATCAAACAAAACATGCCCATTGTTAAGATAAAAATAAAAAAGTTTGCAACCAACTAGAGATCAACCAAACGTTATTACACAATAAGGAGTCGAAGAAAGATTAGATAGAAAGAGAAAAGAAAACGTCCTTAATTAGTAAGAGCAACAAAAATTGTTAGCAGCAGTTTGCATCCAACTAGAGATCAGTTTGCATCAACAGTGTTCGCAGCATATCAAAATGGCAACAACAGCAGTAGTTTCCATCAAACCAGATATCAAAACAGCAACAAAAGACAACCTGCAACAGAATTTTTTAGTTGGGTGAACTATTATAAGGCAATCTAGATTACATCATATAAATGTGATACAAAAATTCAATATTGATCCAACTAACTTACCACAAAAAACCAAAGTAAGGGTATAATTTCAAACCTCTTAGTACTAGTAGTCAGGAAGCCATAGGTGCGTGGATTGAACATCTCAATACTCCACATAGGAAATCCCAATACTTCATCCTATTTGTGCTTAGTGCATCCCCTAGTAGTTACGTTGAGACTACTTGTTGGTGTCATGTAATAGACAATAGTAGGAATTACCTTTTCAAAGCATATACGTGTCATCTTACGAATGAAACACAGTCAAGCAACATCAAGACAATCATACATGCTTCAAGACAATGCATATAGAGGAAATTTAATCCTAATCCCACAAAACTAACAGCTTATCCCTAAATAAGATATGAAAATATATGCAACAATTGTACAGTAATATACTTACCTTTCTTCCTGCAACCATCATCATCCGAAAGGCAAATGGCTGCGTCCAAAGTTATCCTTGAATTGGCTCATAAAATTTTTAAGTTGGTCAATCTCCCTTTGTTGGGCATCTTGACGTCTCTGTGTCTCCTCCTCCCGACGTGTTTGCTCCTCCTCACGCTGTCTTTGCTCCTCTTCACGCTGTCTTTGCTCCTCCAGACGCTGTCTCTGCTCCTCCTCGCGTCGCCTCTGCTCTTCCTCTCGCTCTTTCTGCCTCTCCTCGCGAAGTATCTCTAATTCAGATCGAAGTTTTTCAATCTCCTCCCGACGTGCAATGTCGGCTTCATTTCTACGAGAATAAGAAGTGGGTCTTGGCCCGACCCCAAATCCTCTTATGTACCCTTTCTTCTCCCCAAGCACTGCTTGTGAAAGTTCCTCCTGCGTCATTGGAGTCCCGGACTCAGAAGCTTCATCTCGTACTACTACCATTTTTGACTGTCGTTTCAAAGAGGAATATAAAAAAATCAATGGAGAAACATAAAATGCATAGAGAAAAGAATAATCTAGTTCCTTACGTGTAACTCTTCGCAAATAGGTTTGATCCAGTCATTTGTCGCTTTCAACTTATGTGATTTTTCGTAAAAGTCACAAAAATCTGGCAATTGACCATCATTATCTTCAGCCTATAATATCCAATCAACATAAAATACAGTTACTAAAACATGTAGTAAATAATGACAAGGCACACATGTAAGTACAAAAATCTCACCATAAGGCTCATGGCAGCAGAAAATGATTGAGATCCCATAGTATGATTATATGGTAGGCGAGTTCTATTCATTTGGCAAGCCTCTCTACGAGCCTGGAAAAAATGCACTTGTTACATATTAACGTACAATTAAGAATGTAAATTAAGTAAATAATGAGTAACCTTTAATTTTGAGTCCTTGAATATGTGATCGATCATAAACCTCCACCCATCTATGTTTGCCCCCTTATACGGATGTTGATACGGATCGAGTCCTTGGTCTACTTGATGGGTGTAATGCTTGCCCATATTGTGTTTCCAGTCTCTATATAACTTACTAGCCTTCTCATCAATTACCTCCTTAACCAATTCAGTGTACTCTTCTCCCTCTTCCGTGATTTTGAACTTATCCTACGAGCATTGTAACAAGTGAAATCAATTCGATGACAATGGACTACAAAATCTAAACAGTCTAACTCGAGTATGTTACCAAGATTAGACATTCTTACCCGGATGGCCTGAACAATGGCTTGCCTAAGCACTGAATCAACAAGCTTCCACGAGTGTGCGAAGCCTTCAAGAGGGCAAATTCTCCTAATCTGTGAGCCCAACTCGTTAGCCACTTTCGTTGCATTTATCCCACAAAAAGCCCGCATTTCTCAATGTACATATACTGGGAGCCTCTCCCCACGATTGTGGGCGATTATTTTTGTAATTCGTTTTCCAACAGTAGGCCCTCGCACACGCCTTAGTGGAGGCGTTCCTGACAAGAACAATAAGGAGTATTTACCAATCAAATAAAAAAAGATGAAGTTAAACCAATTGCAATATAAATAAAAAAGTTTCTCAATGTAAGGTTCGTATTTACCAAGTAAAACCATAAAGTCAAAATAAAAAAGTTTGTATTTACCTACATCACTAGATTCGGTACCAAGAGACGGCACAGTCCCAGTAGGGGATGATGTAGGTGTTGTCCCCACTGATGGCGGTATCGACCTGCGCGATGTTCCTATAGAGGATGATGATGAATTACTCCTTCTAGATCCAGGAGACATGTTGCAACCTGTCATAAATTAAATCATATAACGAAAATTACATAAATTGACAGACGTAGTATTTCATATATAAATGAAGGTTCTACATCAGTGCATGACACTACATAAGTTACCCCGCAATTACATCAAGGTTCTACATCAGTGTCGACATCAGAATCACTATGAAGCTCTTCTTCTTCCTCTTCATCATCAAAATCTCTCATTACTTCATCTTCATCTTCGTCATCACATATGAAGGTTTCATTGTCTACGTCTTTGGGTTGTGCTCGTTGAGTACTCAAACATAAACCCACATCCTCACTAACTATCTCAGATTCAATATCATTTCTACGCAAAGAGATTGCAATGGGATCATCAACAACTATTGGTGGAATCTCAGTAGTTGTGTCTTGTTGAAAAACTTCGGTAGGAGTTCCATTAGTTTCTAAATTATCTCTTTCCGGTACGTTCCAAATTCCTCGACGCTGAATGCGTTCAACAATTTTCCAATGATCACCTAATTTGGTGTCATTAACGTAGAATACTTGTTGAACTTGACTTGGAAGCACGAACGGGTCATCTTTGTACCATCGACTTCTTACATCAATACTTGTACAATGTGCATCAACTCGCAAAGTTCTACTACTTCCAGTGTTGAACCATTCACATTGGAACAAAACAACCCGATGATTAAACAAGTATGTCATCTCCCACACTTTGGTCAAAAACCCGTAAAATTGATTTGGCTGGCCTTCATGATCCCCTTCAACGACCAACCCACTATTCTGAGTCTTATGTCGGTTGTCGCGATGAATAGTATGGAAGCGGACACTATTACAAATGCACCCTGAATATGTGTTTATTAGTGCATTGGGTTCATTAGCCAATGACCATAACTCATCGGTTGCTTCTGGAGACCCTTGCTTCCGCAGTTCATTCATCTACGTAAAAAGGATGTGTTATGTGACTTTTGATAAAAATGATCATTTAATTGAACATGTGTATATCCAAAATTGTATGTCTTACTTTCTGTTTGAACCATTGGGGAAACTCTTGACGTTGCCTCTTTCCAATGTGAAGCTCATTCGTGTTCTCCAACAAATTCTTGTGTCTCCTAAATGACAAATGTATGATTAAAAATAATAGTATAACGTCAAACTAAACACAAAAAAATGTATTCAAATATTAAGTACATACTCGAGATAGGGTTCAACTTCAGGGCTATTGTACAAGACGAACCAATGAGCCATGTTGCGTTGATCGATAGGTACATCAGGTGCCCTTGCGATTAGACCAAATGGACGTACATTTTGAGTGAATACCCCAAACCCTTGTGCACGCACACCACCATCATCATTCCTTTCTTCTCGATTGAAGACTGTCTCTATTCCATCGAGATACATAGAGCAAAAGGTTGTACACTCCTTGGACACATAAGCCTCCACGATTGAACCTTCGGGACGAGCTTTATTGGATACAAAGCGTTTTAGAACTCCAAGTAGCCTAATCAATAAAAATAACTTACTTTACTACACATACAATTGTCTTTTAATCACAAAACTATAACAACAGTACCACATAATACCTTTCAATCGGATACATCCATCGAAATTGTACTGGCCCTCCGAGCTTAACCTCACGAGGTAGGTGAATAGCCAAATGTACCATCACATCAAAAAAGGCAGGAGGAAAAATTTTCTCCATCTTGCAAAGTACAAGTACAATGTGCTCCTCTAGTTTTTCCAGATCGCTCATTTTAACGGTCTTCGAGCACAATTGCTGGTAAAAATTACCCAATTCAAATAGTGTCGTGCAAATCTCCTTGTTCAAGTAGCCACGCATCCCAATGGGAAGTAGTCGTTGTAGAAGAACATGATAATCGTGACTTTTTAGGCCCAGTAGTTTACCACCGTGAGTGCTTACGCATTTTGAGATGTTAGCTGCATAGCCATCGGGATACTTGATAGATTGTAAAAATTTACAAAAATCTTCTCTCTCTGTCGGTGACAATGTGTACATGGCTGGAGGTTTCTCAAAAGACCCATTTCCACGCCTTCTCAGGTGCAACTCCTTTCGTATTTTCATATCCTCCAAATCTAAACGTGCTTTTTCTGTATCTTTGTTCTTCCCATCCATGCTCAACAATGTCCCCAACAAATTTTCACATATATTTTTTCCTATATGCATGACATCAAGGCAATGTCGAAGATTGAGAGTCTCCCAATAAGGCAACTCGAACATTATGCTATTCTTTCCCCAATTCAAATACTTTCCATTTTCATCCCTTTGTCGTTTCTTGCCTTTCGTTGTGTTTGTATGTTTCCCAAACTGCTTGTATGTTCCCAAGTTAATTTGCTCTCGTACTTGTTTTCCCGATAACTCCAAAGGTCTAGTTCTAATCTCAACTTCACCATTAAATAGTTTGCTTCTTCGCCAAATGTGATTCTCAGGCAAGTAGCGGCGAGCGCCCAAATACCCTATCTTACTTCTTAAACCAATTGATGAATTATCCTCATTGCAAATGGGACAAGCCAAATAACCCTTTGTAGACCACCCAGACATGACACCGTATGCAGGAAAGTCATTGATAGTCCATAGAACGCATGCTCGCATTCTAAAAGTTTGTTTACTAGCGGCATCATATGTTTGAACACCATTTTCCCATAACTCCTTCAACTCATCGATTAATGGGCGCAAGTAAACGTCAATATCTCTACCAGTTTGTGATGGACCTGGAATAAGCAATGACATAAAGCAAAAGGATTCTTTCATGCATTTCCACGGTGGGAGATTGTAGGGGATAGTGATAACTGGCCACATACTATATGATGTACTCATATTTCCAAAAGGATTGAAACCATCAGTGGCCAACCCTAACCTCACATTGCGCGGATCGGCAGCAAACTCGGGATATCGTTCATCGAAGTCCTTCCATTCTTGACCATCCGCTGGATGTCTTGATTCGTTGTCATCCACACGTTTTTCTTTGTGCCATCTCATATGAGGAGCTGTTTTCTCTGAAAAATACATTCTCTGCAATCTAGGTGTCAATGGTAAGTATCTCAATATTTTATGAGCAACTTTTGTACCCTTACCATCATTCACTTTGTATCTAGACTGCGCACACGTGGGGCAACTTTCTAAATTTGCATTCTCCTTCCAAAAAAGTGAGCAGTCATTTACACATGCATGAATGGGTACATATCCCAAACCCAAATCACGCAAGAATCTCTTGGCCTCGTATATGTTCCACGGAACTGTCTCATCACACTCCGGTAGCATCTCCTTAAAGACATTCATAATCATATCAAATGCAACATTGCTCAACTTGTTGTGCACTTTAATGTGAAGCATCTTGACAACAAATGCTAAGATGGTGTTCGCACATCCAGGATATACTCTACGTTGAGCACCATCAAACAACTTGTCAAAATTATGCATATGTTTCTTCTCATAATCAGTGGGCAAGTCGTCGATATCATCGTCCATAATACCACCAACATAAATCTGGTCCAACATAGCATGCAACTGGTCACCATTAGTCTCTGTGCCCCTTCCCATGTCGTTCCCACTACCTTCATCGTGGTCACGTTCATCATCATTGTGTACTTCAGGCTGATCATTGAGAACAATTTCCCCATGGTGCACCCAAGTCTTGTAAGAAGAATCTATTCCTTTCCATATCAAATGAATCCTAACAACCCCAATGCTAAGTGTTTTACTATTCAAACAATCAATACAAGGACACCGAATATCAACCTCCGATCCTGAATTTGTCATTGCAAACTTTATGAATGATTCTACCCCTTCTTTATATTCCCTACTTGACCACCTATTTCTAATCATCATCCAACTCTTGTCCATTTCTTCTCACCTAAAAATTAATTAAGAACTCAATACCAGGTCCTCACACAATAAACTCAAGGATTAATACAACGTCGTTAAAGAACAAAAAAATATATTCTTAAAGCAATACCAGGTGCTCACACAATCTACACATCCATATTCACACAATCAACTCAAGAGTCAATACCAGGTGTTCAGGCAATACACAAACATGCAACATAACAAAATAAGGAGTCTTGCAACCTGGTGCTCTGCTCCAAAAAGTCTTTCAACTTTGGGACAGAGCTTGCAACCAGGTGCTCCAAATATAAATTACGGTCAAATAATATAATAACATGCCCAAATTCTAACATAGCAGAATAAGGAGTCTTGCAACCTGGTGCTCTGCTCCAAAAAGTATTTCAACTTTGGGGCAAAGCTTGCAACCAGGTGCTCCAAATACAAATTATAGTTAAAGAATTACATAGCATGAGCAAGTTATACCTGATGTTGGATGAGACGTCTACGGAAGGTGATGGTTTTTTCCAAATCACTGCCAGCACCTGGACAATACACATTTGTCAATTTTGTCAACTTTGTTAACCACAATAAATATTTGTTTCATTTTGATTTAAAAAAAAATAAACTGAAAAAGACGATTCTGTCACATCTAACTCTAAAGCATATGGTGATGGATACAAGGACACCTTAGCTAATTTTGAAAATATCAATCTTATTGTTCATTAATAAGAAATTCAATTAAAATGAATTCAAAATAAGTTAGAATTGATTTTATAAAAATTAATCGTACTTTAAAAGTTCTAAACTTGAGACGTAAAGAGAAAATAAATTTCTAAATTCCAAATTAAATTGAATGATGCCATTAGGAACAAACAGTTCATTACGTTTTGGGGAGAATTTGAATAGGCTACTCATACTTTAAATAGGCTACTCATTTTTTGACGTGAATTTAAAAGTAAAGCAATGTCACACAAATAATTTTCTTTATTACATTAAAGGTAAAAAATTATACTTATTTGTTATTCTGACAATATTATCAGGTTCAAATGTAAAACCACACTAATCCTAACCGCCATGTTTCACATTTCTCCAAAATTAGAAAATAATAAATAAATAATTGGAGCAACAGAGCATGGAGAATCAAATGCGACAGAGCAACATCTCCATGCTTATTACATAATTGGAGCAGATGTTCTTATCAATGACTAGGAAATTAGTTGACTGCTATGGGTTTAAGCACAATAATCCATTAGTTGACTGCTAATTCGAATATTTAGCCAAAGCATAGGAAATTAGTTGTTATATAGTCCTCCATAATGAAACCGAGAAGCCCTACTTAGGTGTTCACATCCTCACTAACTCCTGGACACCAAAGCATAGGAAATTAGTTGACTGCTAGGATAATCCATTAGTTGCAGTATGTACATAATTGAAGTTTTGACATAATTTTTTTTCCTTTCCGTCATGCCTCCCTTATTTAGGTTATTTCCTCGATCACGACTATATCTGTTTTCTACACATTTTCGTACACAGCGTTGAATCAGATCCACGGCCAAACAAGATGGATTATCAAATATTATCAAATTTACTACGAAAATCATAACCTAAAACATGTTTGAGCAATTAAATATGAAAAATAAATGGTGAAGAAATGGAACACATACATTTTCAGCACGAAGACGAGGCCGTCGGCGACCACCAGCAGATCGGCGAGGAAACAGAACGACGGCGCGGCGAGTGGAGAAGGACCAAACAGAACGAAAAATAGCGAGGAAACAGAACCACGGCCGAACAACACGTACCCAGCGACGGCGAGAAAGGTCGGCGACGGCGAGTGGAGAAGGAGCCACGACGAGCAAGGGCGGCGGCTGGACAGAGGCGATACACAGTGCACTGGGAGAGAGAGGATCGACAGTGGCTGGGAGAGAGAGGATCGAAGTGGCTGGAAGCGCTGAGAAGTTTGGACCTAGGGTTTAAAACCCTCGCGTAAAACGACGTCGTCTCACGCAATACCTTTGCCGACAAAACATAATTTCGTCGGCCAAAGTCTTAAAATATTTTAAACTGTACAACAGAACGACGCCGTAATGTTTAACGCCCTTTGGCGACAACAAAACTTTGGTCGGGAAAATGTGTACCCTATGGCGAGCCCTTTGGCGACAAATATCTTTCGTTGGCGATTCCCACGATTTTCCGACAAACCACAAATTCGTCGGCCAAAGTCTTAAAATTCATTAAACTAAAAAAAGCAGAACGACGCCGTAAGGTTTAATTCCCTTTGGCGACAAAAACATGGGTCGGCAAATGTTCCTCTATGGCGACAAAAAGCTGTTTTGTCGGCGAAAAGCTATCTATTTAGCGACAAAAATGATTGTTGTCGCCAAAGCTTCACGGATTTACTTTCCCTCCAGCCAAAATCGTGCGCGGGAAATTTTAGCGCGCTAAACATTGGCGACAAAGGATAATTTCGTCGGCAATTAGTACCATATGGCGACAAAAACTTATTTTGTCGGGGAATATCTGACTTTTGGCGACAAAAGTTGGTGTTGTCGCCAAAAACGTAATATAAGGCGACAAAAAATTCTTTTGTCGGCGATTTTTGTCGCCAAATGTGTTTTGTTTTGTAGTGGTTGTGGTTCTCCAGAGGCCTCGGATCTCCGGACTACAAAAAAAAATGTGGCAGAGAAGTAGCCGAGGTCATTCATTTCGTTGCCTGGGCCCACAACAGTGCGGCCAAATCAAGGATTTAAGACTTCTCGCTACCCTACGTAACTATAGAAATCCACTTTTATAGTAGTATATTTGAATAGAAGGATAGATCCATCAATCGATCTATCTTATACATCCTAGTAATAAAATTGTAGACGTAGGCGAGAAGAGAATGATCATATTTGACAACTGTACATTGCTAACATGAGAAAAAAATATAGAATAATTGAGAATCTCAAGTAACATACCTGGCGGATAATGGGAAGCGAACCTCGTATCTGCTCCTTGACAAAGAGAAATTTGACCATTTGTCAATATCTGCATTTTTTTTTTGTTCTTAACACGCAATATCTTGACTTGATTGGACGAATCGCGTAAATTTATATTATTTTATTTATTTGTACTCCATAATAGTTCCTAGTTAGTTAAATCCAGCATATTCCAAAGGTATCCATTTTGTAGGTCAGCATATAATTTAGCAACCTCTTCTTCACGTAGCTATATAAATTATGTTATAATTCACTGTAATCAAATAAATACCTTTTTTCTTATTTATAGTTGAATTATAAGATCGCTTGTACCATTTATATGGTTCCCATGCTATTGTGGCAACTGTTTCCTAGTCAAGAGATCATTTTTATATGGTTCCCTTTTCTACGAGGGATCGCTCATTTTTATTAAAATACGAACTTTTTATTTTTTGATCAAATTTTAATAATTCGAACCGTTCAATGTGTTTGAAAGACTTCTTTAAGGATACACACTAGAAATCAGCTCAAAAATATATTGAGAAGGGTTTGATACAAACAGTTTTTCATAAATACTGACTGGAACAGTTTAATAAAATTTTCCGGTAATATTTTGACCTAATTTGTCATGAGTACTCTTACAAATATATTATAGGCACAGTGAACGGTTCGCATTATTAAAATTTCATTAGTAAATGAGATGTCCGCATTTTAACAAAATAAGAAATCCGTATATATACATAAAACTTATACCTAAAAAAAAGTGACTGGTTGATTATTGTAGAGGCCAAATCTAGGTATATGAATTGAGAAGTGTGAATGATTAGTTAAAAAAATCTACTGTGTTAATTACAGTGTGAAAACTGAGAATGACAATCTGATAAGCTTGGAAGGTCCATGACGTGACCTAACAGGTAGGGTCGAAGATTTAGAAGTTTGATTCTTTTCACAGTTTTATATTTAAAATTTTTTAAAATGTTTTCAATTCGTATGAAAATAGTCTATATAATTTTTTTTTTGACTTTAATTACCACCCTCTTATTAGTGGACCAGGAAATTAGTTCTTTAAAAATTAATTAAAATACACGTAAACTAAACTGACTCAAAAATATACTATGAGTTATCAAAAAAATTCTAGGAGGACCCACTACCAATTTGTTCATCAAGTGAACTCTAATATGGAAGTCTAAAAGGAATGAGAAACCACTTTTGTGATGGATTCGCTTGATATTATACGTTCCATGTTACTGTCACTAGCAAGGGTGGAATCAGGAATATAATTTGTCCTTAGACTGCAAATAAAAGGGAAGGCTAAAATTAATTTGACCAAAATTTTACATATAAAAAAATAAAAAAAAAATTTCCACCTGGGCTATAGATAGACCAGTAGAGTGGAGTACAAGGCTACTTCCACCCTTGGTCACTAGCGCTGAAGGAAAAACTATTTAGTGAAAGGCGGAATTTCGGAGGTTCCACCGTAGAATGTGTTGTGTGTCAAAACGATCTATCGGGGGTTGCATGATACAGTGTGTTATGCGTCAAAACATTGTGAAAAGATGGATTTTGGAAGTTGCACCGTAGAGTGTGTTGTGGGTCAAAACAGTCTATCAGGAGTTGCACTATACGATGTGTTGTGCATCAAAAAGTTGTTGGTTTGACACACAAATTCATGTTCAAATAGTTAGATGAGTATTTAGAAAGTGTTTTTTTAACGTTAAAACGATGCTATTTTGATGTATTGTGTGTACGATTGCCTATTGCGAAGCAGACCCTCCTTTTTCATGAAAAGATATTCACACCACCACATATTGATATTGGCATGATATTTAAAAATTTCACATCACTATATGGTGGGGAGATGCCCTAAAGCATTACTCTGGAGTATTGAATAATCTCTTGTACTGAAGAGACTTGTTTTCTTTATTGGTGATGCATTTTTACTTTGTGTTTTTTAATACATGTAAGGACATCATATGATATGAATAACGAAGAAAAATAATATTGTTAATTTTACATCTAGTTCCAGAAAATGCATGGGTAGTACCGGATGGTCTGGTCAACATTGGATCCTTATTGGTACCGGCTGATACAATTTTTTTAATTTTAAATTTAATTTTTTTAATAGTTATACGTAAATTGACACTAAGAATATTATTAAATCTCAAACTTAGTTATCCCATGGAGTAAAATCATCTTTTTTTTTTTATATTTAGTGATTTATTTTTAAGTTACGAGACTTTATTTTATGTCTCAAGTATGATTTTTGGTTAGAAAATATTATTTGGGAAATGAATATTATTTTTGAGCTATAAATCTGAAACGACACGCTTGTCAATACGAGATGGATAACTTTAATACAAATATAAACAAATTTGACTAATCTATTCTTGAGCCGTGGGAAACGAAACCTCACGGTGATAATCGATCCCATAATGTGTTCTTGGTAAATTATTTCTCTTTTGTATCTTTGTTCTTTATGTGCGTCGTGTCGGCATCAGGTTTGGACTGTATTTTTGTTTAGGCCAAATAACTCAGTAGTCTTTTGGGCTGGATTGAACCCCACATAGCACACGAGAAATCGCGCAACCAGTCCAATTTATGGGTGTGCGTCATGTGGGTCGGGCCAATTGAGGATTTGACATGTCGACTCGGATCACGTGGCTTCGATCTGTACCCACCTAGCATGTGGTTCGGCCACTACAAGTCTACACGTGATGTCTGAGCTGGAGCTCGGTATGCCACGCATGACGTTAGTGCAGAGACGATTATTGTTTATGTCATCTAGAAATGTGCTCCGCGCGCACATGTTGGTCTGGAGCCAAAGTCTTGTTCGTATACAAAAGGTGACTTCAGGTAAAAAGTACGGCACATGTTCTCTACTCTCTCAACAATACTACTCTTCTTTTGCTTTCTGATTCACCTACTGACTTAAATATCAGAGTACTTTTCGACTCATACCAATCAGTAAACACTTATGATTCTAACTTTTGCAGTACCATGAAGATTTAGAAGAGTTAAAGAGCTCCGTAATACCCATCTTTGAGTTTTCAAAAATTAAAAAATGAAATGACTGTAAAGAAAAATGATTGTATCATTTAATGGTAATCTCTCTCTTCCTCTTAGAAAATATCAAACAGTTTTTCTTATACGTACCATTATAAAACGAACGACGTCGTCAATTAGCTTGATTCCCAATCAAATTCTCCCAAAACCATTTGAGTGTTATAATATCACAGCTGGAAATCTGTATATTAATCTTAGCAATGAAGCTGACTTAAGGAATCACCATTGAAGAACATCAATGGACACACACACACACACACACACACACACACACACACACACACATATAAAATGCAAGTATTTTAAATAAACCCTGCAGTAGATTATTCGAGTTGTGTTTCATTAGCGTCGTGTATATGTATACTAGCCGGTAACCCATACTATGCACAGGGCAAAACACGACAAGTTTGTTACAAAAAATATATAATCTATTCCATGATACATTTAGAACCAAAAAAAAACAGTAGATTTTTTTTTAAAATTTCATTAGCGTTTTATTGGTTAATATAGAGGTGATCCAATCACACTACATTATAGATACAAATTTTATGCTTTTGGTGTGACACGACATGACACGCGTGTCAACGTAAAGGTTCGGTTTTTTCGATTGGATATGGTTTTGTCAGAACACGGCATTTGCAGATCGTCGCTATGTTATTCATCAAGAAGGTATTTAATTTATTTATTTTTTTTTTAACGTTTAGCAAAAAAAGAAGGTATTTTTTAACTTTGTTTTTGGATAAGGGGATCTTCATTGGTGATTTTGATAGTTGACGTTTTTGTACTATTTTCTTGTTTCTCTTTGTGGCGGTTGGTATCTTTCAAACCGATTGCGTTGTATTCTTGGATAGTACATGTGATTGAGTAAGCATGGATAATGCAAGTATTTTATATATATTAATCGAGTAAGCATGGATAATGCCCCGTCGAGGAACGTATAATTAATTGATATATAGCCCTTGATACTTAATCGAGTAAGCATGGATAATGCAAGTATTTTATATATAAACAAGTCAATTATTTGAATTGCCTTTCATTAGTTTCATTACATATATGTTTTAAAAACATGAATGGTTGAACGGTTTTAAAAATATGTTTTAAACATATTAAATAGTTCGGATCATTAATATTTGATCCGAAAGTGAAAAGCCCTCATTTTAACAAAATGAGGGATCCCTTATTAGAAGCTTATATATACACACACACACACATACATACTAGCAGGTGACCCGCACTATCCACAGGGCAAAACACGACACGTTTTTACAGAAAATATCTAATCTCTACAATGATACATTTCGAATAAAAAACAAGCAGATTATTTATTTAAGTAGCATTTTATTGGTCGCTATATGCAAGTATATTAACAGGTAATCCGTGCATATATACTGCATCATTGATATGAATTTCATGATTTTGGCGTGGACACGACACGAGATGCATGTCATATTGTAAAGGTTTGATTTGTTTGGATTGGATATGATTTTGTCATGACACGACATTTGAAGATCGTCGCTGTGGTTTAATTTGTTTTGGGAAAGTCGGTTGTTTTCAACTTTGTGTTTGGATTGGTTGGATTGTATGTGTCAACTTAATTACGATATGTCCCATTGACTATACATATGAGAATTCCTTTTCAAATCCTTAACGGCAAGTGAAATCCGTTGATTGAATCAAATCTCATCGTGCATATATATGTGGGTACGTAAAGTTTCCGCATCGGTCTTGACACAATCTATTTCGAGACTGTATTGAAAGTTTTGAGTTCAATCAAAAAAGAAATAAAAGAAGATATCCCTTCCAAATAATTGACAATGACAAAAAGATTGTCTGGAGACTCGCAACGCAGCTCTTCTTAAGTAACAATACCCCTCTACAAAATACTATTTCATCGATTTCATATCTAGCTTTATCAAACTCGTTCTAATAATTTCTCAAAATAATTAAAAAAATCTTCCCAACTTAAAAATAAAAATAAAAACAGGATATGTTGGAGTTCAATTTGGTCGGTTAATATTATCAAACTCGTTATAATAATTTCTCAAAAAAATTAAAAAAATTTCTCAACTTTAAAAAAAGAAAAAGAAAAGAGAGAGGATATGTTGCAGTTCAATTTGGTCGGTTAATATTATCTGTTGACCTTATAAAGAATATGCCGAAGAGCATAGCAAGATAATAGGAATAGGAATAGGAATAAGAATACATGCCTTTGTCTATTTTCTAAAACTATAGCCTAGTTGACATTAGGATAAAAGGAATATATGCAATTTGATAGGATGGTGCAATTTTTACCATGTTTGGTGGATCAATCACCAATTGTACATGCATCTCTCTATATTTGATAATGATATAAGAAGATTCTCGAAAGTACGCGTAAGTTGGTCAGAACATTTAATGATTTGACAAAATAAGGTTGTTGCTGTATTAAAAGAAACCAATGCAGTATTCACTTATTCATATGCTCAAATAAAAAACAAACACTGAGAGATGAGTTTTTACGATAAAAGAGTTATATGTAGTTCATATACTTTCGTCTTTGGTCATTTTTTTAAATAATTTTCTTGGGTACATCCGGTCTAGATATATTTAAAAAATAAAAATATGAAATATTTGTTTTATTTAAATTCACTTAAAATGAAAAAACAACAACCAACTTTGACTTGCATTTAAATTTTTTGCTAAATATTTACTTTTTAAATATAAAGCTAAACAAGATTTACTAAAAATAAATTAAAAAATTTCACTAAAGACAAAAAATACGAATCACAAAGAAGTCAATGTCTGTTAGAGATGTGTTTCTGAGACAAGAAAACGAAAGTCTTTTAAATAGTTGGCGCTCTCTATCACCTACCTTAATTTATTCTCAAAAGTTTTCAAAAACCAAATATTTTCTTTCTTTTTTAAGTCTCCTTGAGGTACACTCCGAAAATACTTATCTTCTATTGTGATGAGAACATGACAATTTTGTTGTGTACAACGCACAACAGAATTTCTAATTCTTAATGGTGTGGACATAGCTAGAAAGATTGGACGGCAGAAACTTTGGGCAGAAATAACAGACCCTTATAATCTTAGATTCATCATTCATGAGAGAGATTTATCATGTGAATGGGAGAACCCACTATGTAGTGTTCACAAAAGGACGTGATGTGCGTCAAACGATGATGTTTGCGTAATTTTGTAAGTGTCAGAATAATATTATTTTGACGCACAACATATCTTTCTGTACACACTGCACAGCAAGATCTTCTTATCATTTTGTAAAGTCTACCTCTCGCAAATTTTAACAGTTTAATATATTTTCAAAATACATTTTCAAGCTCATGCTCTTACCTGTGTAGGCAGACTATGTGACAAGACACAAAAATCCCATTGTGCACGGTATACGACAGAGTTTGCTGTACTCTAAAATGACACTATTTTGCCACCAAAATCATGTTCGAATATTGCTCGAAATTGCTCTCTAAATATTGCACACCGTTTGGACAACATTTCAATAACAAAAACAGTAGCGTTTTGACTTGTGGCACAACGTTAGGAATGGGGGAAAATGCACAGCACCTCCCTCAATCCACAGTGTTGTACTGCTGTTCAAATACTGCTCCTTTGTTCGGACAACATGTGGATGACAAAAACAGTACTACCGTACGTTTTATGCGATATGGACAGGTGGCTCCCCTGTTCCTTGACCTGGGGAATTCATCTGGCGGCTGGCATGGACTCGCACATTGTTTCTAGATCAGTTGGATCCGGCACCGTTTAAATTTCTAACGACTTTCCCATTATCAAAAACAGGGAACTAATAAGTGGGATGTGGTCAATTATAGTTTCCCATTCAAAGAGAGTTATAGGTGGTCTAACGCGCACATGACACACCGCAATCAAACTTTGTGTTTCAGTCAAAGCAATACCCCATAATTACGGATGGTAATTTAGTCTTATTCGATTCGATCAGTCTTGTTTTTTATTCCGTTTGAATTGGGGTTTCGAATTTTTTTTTTTTTGAAAATTGGGTTAGATTTGGTTGTGAATTTTGGAAAACAAACGGGAAACGGGTCGAAAACGGGTCTGAGTATATCCGTCATGTTTCCCGATCTGTTTTTAAATTATTATTAAATATAGTAATTTATTTTATTTTTAGGTTTATCCGTGTAATTAGCTATTCTAACATTATCAGCCATCACAAGGAAGAATCTATGCGGGAAGAACAACCAAAGGTTTCAGTTACTGTTTTGGTTTTTCTTCTTCGAGATTTGTTCTATTAGACCAACGACTACCATGGGATCGGTTGTTATAACGCTTCAGCTATAGGTTTCCCATTAAATCAGTTAGGTACAGATTCCTCATTTTTATTATGGGTTGGCCCTTTCAGGATTCTTTCTTATTTGTTTCGTATAACTTGGTTAATAATTTTAACGGGTCCTTATGAGAACTATATAATAGTGTAATTGATTTTTTTATTAGAAAATAGGATGGGAGTGGAGGCAAGTTTTGAATTCGGGGACCGAAGGCGGAGATGGACAAATTCGGCCTCAATCCATCCCGTTGCTATCCCTACCCAGAATCCTTCTATGCATTTTATACAACATGATGTTTGCGCATTAAAAACGATGTCGTTTTGGTTATTAGAATATGTCTAAGTAATGTTCAAACAATATTCAGATAGCATTTTAGTAACTAAAATAGCTCTATTTTGACGTACAACATATTCTATTGTGTCTTTCTCTAGCACGAGAGCTTATCTGGTGCTTGTAAAGTGTTGAGCTATCTCAATCGCACCTTGTTTTGGGGCTTACACATGTTACCCCTAGAGGAATATTCCTTAATCGATTATTTTTTTTGGCTCGTCGAGTTAGTAATACTTGCTTAATATAATAGTCGTGATACCTTATCTTGAAGTTTATCTTAAAAGTCATAACTATAAAATTCAATGAATCAAAATCATCGAAGACTTATCAATAGGATTTTTTTTTCTACAGTTCTCATTAATTCAACAAGCCTCATAGCAGCCCTGTTGTGGCTTGGGGCACAACAAGAACCTCAATTCCCCCTATCCAAACTTCTAACTACCAAAAATTGAAAAAAAAAAAAAGGAATCCCACCCATAAGTAGCAAAAATTCCCAAAAGGGAAATTTTCTCGACCAAGACTACACTTACAACTCAGTACAAATCTGGATGCATATGAGTTTGACATCGTTTGATACACATGAAATCCTTATTATTTTAGAAAATTCCACGTGAATTAAACAGTTTCAAAATAAATATGCGTCCCTATCTGCAAATCAGAATCCGCGTGTAGACTTTCTCAAATCTTCTAAACTAAATCTCCACATAGACTAGAACAGTCCTTATTGACATATCCTTTGAGTGGCTTATTATCTTGTTCAATTTCTTGGCTGCCGCCGACGACTCCAGCAGCTCCGGTGAGCTCCTTCGCTCTCTGTGTCTCAACCTCCCAATCGGTCCGACCCAAAACCACCAACATGGTCACCACACACGACCCCTGTGCCGCCAATAGACCAAACCACAGTCCCACAAAGTCGAACATGGCCCAGAAGCCCAAGCCGACAGCAACCGGCATACCAACCAAGTAAAAGCAACCCAAATTGATATTTGCTCCCACTTTCGGTCTAGCTGTTCCCCTTAGGACCCCACACCCAGTTGTTTGTGGGCAATTTCCCAGTTCACATAGCCCAATTACAGGCAAAACAATGGAAGTTAACGCAATAATTTCTGTGTCATTTGTGAACATAGTAGCCCACAAGTTCCTCACCGTCACTGCAAAAAACAGAGCTGTGAATCCCAACATAAACCCAAAACAGAGTCCAACAATGGCTGCCTGTTTTGCCTTCTGGGGTCGACCTGCCCCGAGCTCGTTTCCAACCCGGGTTGATACGCTGAAGCTTAAGGAAGATGGGAAGATGTAGATAAGGGAAGTTATTTGGATTAAAATCCCCATGGAAGCAACTGTCGCTCTGGGGTTTATTAACAACCCACAAAGCAAAATCATGATTTCGTACCACCACCATTCGAGGCAGACAGAAATGCAGCTTGGAATTGCCAAATTCAACAGAGATTTCCAGCCTCTTATACACTCCATGGATAATCCTTGCCAGGTTTCCTTGTATATACCGGAGACCAGTATGTAGATGATCAATAAAGCAACAAGATTGAAATTGAATATAACCCCACCAAGGGCAACGCCTTTGATTCCAAGATTAAGGTAAACAACAAGGTAATAGTTTATGGGTATATGAAGAATCGTTGTTAGAGTCGCACAGAGTGTCAGAGGCAGAGTTATTGATTGAGTCCTAAGGTAAATCCGTATTGGGTGTAGAAAAGATTGGGCTAAAAGGTCAGGAATTGAATAAAAAAGAAACAATTGGGCTTGTGCGGCTATGTGTTCATCTTGTCCACAGAACAACAAAATTCTCCTCATGTTGAGCCAGAGGATAGCTATTGGAAATGAAGTGAAAGTTAGCAAAACGATAGACCTCTGTAATGAAAGGCCAAGAAGGGTGAGTTTTTTAGCACCAAAAGCTTGGCCACAAATGGGTTCCATTCCCATGGCGAGGCCCGATAGGATCGAATACCCGGTAATGTTAGCGAAGCCCACGGCAAGGGCTCCACCAGCCAGGGCCAGCTCGCCGAGGTGGCCGAGGAAGAGCATGGAGATCATGGACCGAGAGTAGAGTAATAGTCCTGTTAGCATCATGGGGAGAGCTATTTTGGCTATGGATTGGGCTTCTTTGATGAAGAGACAGAGGTGAGTTTTTTCAAAATTTTGGACTTGATTTAGTTGTTGCAGTGGTGGTGATGGTGATGGTGTTTGGTTTTTCGGAATCAAAGGGGAGAACATGTTGGATTCTGGGTTCTCCATGGGGTTGCTTCTGCAGGGGAGGGGAGAGGCATGTTGCTGGCACATTGTTGGGTTTTGGGGGAGAGAGAGAGAGAGAGAGAGAGAGAGAGAGAGAGATTTGTAGGGAGTGAGAGGGGGGGGGGGGGGGGGGGGGTTTAGAAAAAAAGGGTGGTTGTAGGGTTTATATAGAGTAGTGTTAGGATTCCAGAATGAGATTCTAAAAATGTTCCAAAAATGCTGAGGTGGTAATTTCTCATTTGTCTCAAACACACACAACATTTGCAACACCCATTTTCTTGTAGACACTTGTACATCTTAGATATTTCGAAAATTCTATTATTGAATCCTAGCATTTTTCATTTATATAGGGCTTGGGAGGAACAATGGGGTTTTGCTTGTTCCCTATAACAACAACATTGGGTTAGTTTGATTTTTTAATATTTTTTTCGTCTGATCGGCCAGCAGCAGAGTGCTTATTGTTGTTATAATTTAATATTTTATAATTTTGTATCTTACTAAGGTAAGATATTAGTAAAATATTAACAGGTTATTATAACTCATTAATTTCTGTCTCATTAAAATAAATTCGTCATTTGTAACAACCTTCGTTAAAAAAATATTTATTGCCTTCAACAGCGTTCAAATAGAAAATTTATTATTGTCTTGAATATTTCTGTACATTCACTCCTTGAGATAGTAATTGCTTTATAGAATTATGTCTCGATATATCTTTTTTTCTTATTAAAAATTGTGCTTTTAGTTTTGGCAATGGCAGCTTGAAGCCTATATATAAGTTAGTAACTTCGGTGGACACCTAAGCTTCGTGATTAGAAGTTTCATCAATAAGGTTCAATAGGTAAAAAGAAGTTGAAGGGTGACTAGAAAGATCACTAAAATTATTAGAGGGAAATTCCCCTATCCTATATTTTATGGTGATAGTGATTAAACCAATATGACAATATTTGGAAGAGCTAAGCATTGAATGTGTCCAAGGTAGGATTTTCACCACAAATTACTTTTGGAGGACACACCTATATGAGTGTGGTTATAATGTGATCGTCTCTAAAAACGCTATAGAAACAAGATACGTACGTGTGCATGACCGTCTAATACGCAAAACGGGGTTCAAGAACTATAATTATTTTCCGTATTGTGTGTAGTAAGCATAAGTTTGATATCAAGGACCTAGTTCAAAACTTTGTTCATTATGGTTCTTCAAACTAAAACGTGCTAACACTAAGTGTAAGTTCAAGTCTAAAAGACAACTGTATCCATTGTGCAATAAAAGCATTTTTTTAAAATAAAATTATATCTTGTTAAGTTAGAGAATTAAGGGATATTTACAGTGCGTTAATTTATACATAAAATACTAATTTGTAACGCTTTCAATTGCCTTCATTACGATAAAATCATTAACATAAAATATTGCCTTTTTTTTTTGCTAGAAAAAATATTGCCGTTTGGAAAGAAAAGGACATATTTTGGAGAAGATTACTTGATTAAATTGTTCTTCCTTTTCCTCCTAGGGGTTAATCAATTATTTTTTTCCTTTTATTTTCTATTAATGGTTTTCTCGAGAGAAAAAATTTACCGTACTTCGATACCATATTGAAAAACTGCAGTTTGTTCGTGAGTTTATTTTGTTGTACAGAAAAAAACTCAAAGATCACTGTATTTTGCGAAATCAATATTTTTCAACCCCGTGTGTATTTTTTTTAAGGAGAATGTCATTCGTGTACCTCGACCAGTACTCCACGTTCTTTTCTAATCTTTTTCCTCTAATGGTTTAATTTGCTGTTTTCGTTTGATGATTATTTTTGTATGAATTTTTAGAACCTAGTAGAAATTCCTTTGCTTCAAAGCCATTTTCAACACCTAGAGAGAGAGAGAGAGAGAGAGAGAGAGAGATGATGACAACTGTGGTGACAGCATATTTAACGGGGTAAAATGGTTGTGTTCCTTAACAAAAACAGCTTCAACACACTAAGTAAGCAGCATGATGAAACAGCTACTTATAAATGTGCTGGATTTGACAATTTCATGTTGTTTTTCATTATAAAAGGACGATATCAGCTGTTTGAACTAGAGGTGTATTCGAGTAGCTTCTTGAAGCCTGCACTTTAGTTTAAGTAACCTTTAAAAAAAAAGACAACTTTTATTTTGCCTTCCGTGAGAGCCGAGAGGTGAATGAGTCTCACAACCGATCGAATGAAGTTCGAATAATGGTTAAAGACTGACCGGATGAGTGAAAATCCGTTTTGATATCTCAGACAATAACCATTTCGAATAAGTAATATACATAGCAGATGTATCTCTTTGGTTAAAAGTTGATTTGGAGCCAACCATCTCCTAATAATGGATCTCGGATAATACCTTATCAGATCAAGGAATATCTTGGTCGGCACGACACAAAAGCACAGTGACGAGTCTTGTGATGTGTCGTATTAGTCCACGATCGAGGATGACAAATACAGAAAATGTACTCGAGTGCATTCGCTAGAGCACTCACCAATTTCCATAAATAAGGGCATAGATCCATCAACAAATGGGTCGATCACTTCAAGAACTTATACCAGGTTGATCAGTAATTATTAGATATGTTTATACCAACCCTTTGTAAGTAGTATTTTAAATATTTACTCTATGCATTCATATTTATTTGGCAAAACACATGTTCTACGAGTTTACCCTCTTATAATTACTTACTTAGTCATCAGAGGGTATTGCGATCATTCGTTGGTGTTTATGTGACCGATTTTTCCTATGACGTCCCTTGATCGAAATTAACCAATGGAACACATTCGGGTTAATCCTATTTTAGCTCCAGCCGGATTCGTGAGGGAGTCTAATACGCAACTACTTACATTTTTATCTATGTATTCTAATCATACTGATCTATTTTTACTATCTATCTAAATTGGCTTTACCAATTCTGAAAAGGTAATTTGGGATTTGCTGAGTGAGAATAAACTGATTATGTAACGTCCCATGTAAGCCACTGACCCAACAACTTGTTGGCTACCTAGCCCAAAATGCTTAAGCTCAAATTGTTAGTAGTAGTTTACATGGTTCCTTATATACCCATGATCAGCCATGGTTCCTTACAGACCCGGGGTTAGGCCGTGGTGACTCTAGTGTGAACTACTTGCGAAGGCACAAGGTTTTAAAGGTGGAGAGATTGTGATGTCCCTTCCCACATCTGAAGTCTACATGGGTGATCCTAGATATATAAGGAACCATGTAAACTACTACTAATAACTTGGGCTTAAGCATTTTGGGCCATGTGATTGGGTTTCAACAAGTTATTCGGTCAGTGGTTTACATGGGGCGTTACAGATTATATTTAATTAGCCAGTGAAAATAATGTTTCGGTTAGTTATTAATGCTAACAGATCATGCATAGCTATTGGGTTGGACATGTTCTGAGTATTCGTAGGGATGAGACAAATCGTCAATCTTAAAATTCAGTCTGAATCAACTTAGTTTACTTTTTGTTCGACTTTTAATAATCTAGTTTGGCCTCGATCTAGAATATTGAGGGAGTGTTTCATAATCAAATTTTGGAATTTTTTTTTGTGTTTGAAAATGTAATTGTAAGATACCACCGAGAAAGGAACTAGGGACTTGCTCTAATCCTAACGCTTGTTTGGTCTAACTAAGGACGGATGAACCAGAGCTCCTATAAACACTAGCACTTACTCCAGGGCTCCCGCTTAGAACTTACCGTGCTCCCGCTTAGAACTTACTCCAGGGCTTGAGGGATCGCCCAGCAAATGCTCGTTAAAGTTGGATGTCACTCCTGTATGTTTGTACCAGAAGAAAGGGAAAGCGAGAAGGGAGGCACAGATATTCTTGAAAAGTATATTTTTAAATTCAAAAATAGATGCACAATATAAGAATCAATATTAAACGCAAAATTATCAATCTCGTAGCGGTGAGTATATTGATTTTATTATTAGTACGATATGTATCGGTACCGGTGTGTACTAGCGTACCATTTTGGATTTATCACTAAAATTAATACATATTTTTGAAATAATATTTTTAAACAAAAAATCATATTTTACATATAAAATAAAATCTCACAACTTAAAAAATAAATCATCAAACATAAAAGGGATGATTTTACTTTTTAGTCTCTATGTCTAATTACCCAAAAAAATATTAATTGAATTTTTTTTAAAAAAGGGCCGGTATAGTATGGTACCAGTCGCTATCTGATAAAACAAGCCAGAGAAATGGTCGAAACAGTACGTCGGTGATCCGATACTATTATGAGACCAATACTGAATGTACAGGTTGGTACAGTACACAATTCATAACTTTTATTAAAGGGGTTCTTGCGTTCTCATCCCGAGTTGGATGAAAAAGACTACTTCATCTTTAATCTCTTAATGACGTTATTACCCTGTGTTCCCTATATTCCCAGCAACTAATCCTAGCCAACTATCCCTTTATTGAAATTTATTAGTAATTATGTATATTTTTCATCCGAAATTTTAATTAAACAACTTTTGAAAATGTAATACTTGAAAAAGAATACCATAAAATAGTTCTATATATATCCTACAGTCAAAATTCGGCAACTTAATACTGGGACAAATGAGGAATTTGCTCAGTCATTTTTACCCAGTGCCCCAAGGACTAGTCGGTAATTTACGTAGGGATGACAATCTTGTCTGATTCAACCTGCTCCACGCTGTTCCCTACCCCAAATGGATCGGGGATTCGGAGAATTTTTCGGGGATTGGATAGGATTTGGAAATAAATTTGGAAAAAAAATAGGTAACGGGTAGGATTCGGATTTATGTGTCTTCACCCTAGTTCCTGCCCCTCCCCTCCTCTCCCCATGAATTGTACTCTTATTTTTTAATTTTTTGGGATTTCTTTTAATTCTTAATCCTATTTTCATATCACAAGACTTTTAAGTTTTATCTTGAGACTAATAATACAAGTTTGAAATCCAGTCTATCTAAATTCCAAACATCTAATACAACTTTCAGTCTTCACTTTTAGATTGGTTATTATTATTATTATTATTATTATTATTATTAGAACTTATGAAACAATGTTATGTTAATTTTAACTCTATATTTTAATTAGTTATTGTTATTATTTTTGAATATTTTAGATTATAAAAAACAAACGACTTTTGCTTAAGAGTATGCATGCTTTTATTTATTCTTTTTTGTCATTTTTTTGATGAAAATAAGAATCATTTCTAATTTTAAGTAATTACTAGTATACTTTTTTTTAGATCTCCAATCTCCATTTGGAGATTTCCGTTTCCTGTTCGGGGCAGGAGTGGAGGGCAAAAATAATCCCTGTTCGGGGGTCGGGGTGGGATGGAGGTTGGATATACGTTTGGGGATGGAAATAGTAACATTCACCCTTAATCCTCCCCGTTACTAACCCTAAATTTAGGTGGAGACTCCCTCAAGTTTTACCACAGCTTGATCGCAGGCCGACTGAATACCTCAGTTATAAACGTAAAAAAAAATCTATACATTGCTAACAATGGTACTAATGATGTTATTAACTGCACTTAGGCAAGGGCAGAATTGCCAAAAAATATTTTATATTCTTCAAAAACACTATAAAGACGCAAAAACTATACTGTATATATTATATATCCAGAAGGATTCTGTGATTCAAAACATATTCTCATCTATATTTAAAATCTCTAAATCATAATTTAAAATTCAAAATATTCAATGTTCCAATGTGATATGTGGAGTCAAAATACAATATCTCATAAATTTAAGAGCAGGAAGTACAATTTTTATAATCAAGCCATGTTTGTTGCTAAATTTGGCACCATCTCTGATTTTGTATAATTTTTTATATAATCCAATTAAACTAATTTGTATAAAAAAAAAGATGAATTCAATTCATTAGTCTATATGTATTTGAGATTGTGGCAAAATAATACCAAATCGGCGCAACATCATTGACATTTTTTAATTTGTTAATGGCACGAATAGTTGAACTTTCTCCTAAAAAATTAGTCGAGGTGATAAAAAAAAAATTTGAACTTACTCTAATGTCACAAAAGTGAAAACGAGAATCGTTTTTATTGGAAGATTAGTATGTAGGTCACTGGGATCGAGAAATTCATCCCGTTTTCCAGTACAATCCCGAGTATTCTCTTCACCTTTTAAGTAAACGAAATAATCTTTTTCTTGTGATTGACCTTTTGACAGCTAATTGTTTTGTGCCTAATACATAGCGGGATGGCTCAGGGACGGCTCGCCACTTCCCATTTCTCTATTGTTTTAAGAAAAAAATATTTGGTTGGCCGAAAAAAGGTGTCATTTGTTAAAAGAATTATTCAACATCTTTAGTAAAAGTAATTATCGGCCGGTGTTATAATCAATGATGACTAGGGAAACATCATTGACATTTTTCTAATTTGTTGACATTGTAGCAAGTTAAAGATAGATTTGAACGTCACTTTGACACACACAGTTAAACTTACTCTCACATCCCAAAAGTAAAAAGGAAAATCGTTTTTATGTGGAGATTACGCATGTATGGTACTGTGATCCCGAATATGCGCTCATCTACTGATTAAGTAAATAATTATCATAAATGAAATAATCTTTTGCCTATACTTTAGTTAATAAACTACGAATTGACGTTTTGACAACTAATTTTTTCTGTGTAATACGTAGTGGGACGGCTCGGGGACGGCTCGTCACTTTCCCTTTCTCTTTTTTGTAGGAAAAATATTTTTGGTTGGCCGAAAAAAGGTGTCATGACTTGTTATTGGCCAATCTAATAATCGGTTAAGATGATGATTAGGGGAACATATTGAATAAAATCCAAATTAATGAAATCAAACTTTGTTTTCACAAAGTTAGAATAGGATTAGCTATTGTCAAAAAGTAATTAAACTGGTAGATTCTTGTCGCATATCTCATCACCATAATAACTCATCACATTTGTCAATATCTTGATTGGGTATATAATATGTTATACCCGACGATTTCACATATGTTTGAGATATGGGCACCGCAATATTTTCGTAAGGACAATCACATGTGTTTGAGATTTTTGTTGGCCGGTCTAATCACCGGTTAAGATGATGATTATAGGACTTTATTAGAAAAAACCCATAGTAATGAATTCGCACCTTGTTTTACAAATTTAAACAAGATTAATTATGTCAAAAGGTAATTATACTGGTCTTATCACCATTACAACTCATCATCTATTTTTCATTATCCTGATTGGGTATGACACAACAATTTCAAATGTGGTCACAATAATAATTTCGTAATGACGATCATATATGTTTGAGACTATTATTAGCTGATCTAATAATCAATTAAGATGATGATTTGGGGAACATATCTATCAAATAAAATCTACATTAACAAATTCACGCCTTATTTTACAATCTTAAATCAGATTAGCTCATGTCAACGGTAATTAAACTGGTGGATTCTTGTCGCATATCTCATCACCATAACAACTCATATTCTATTATTTTTTCTATTTTTCGCTAATGATGTCTCAGGGACGGCGCGCCACTTCCTCTTTTTCTTTGTTTTGTTAGAAAATAATATTTGTTAAACGAAAAGGATGAGAAATTTTCTTAAAATAAAAAATATTAACATATAACATGCCTATAAATTTTTATTAGTGACTCCACAAAAAAATAATTGTATATAATAGTATTATATTTAACATGTATTAGACATTTACATCTCAATCTAAATGGGGTTCCTAACTTATATTTTATTAAATAAATTTGGTGAAAAGAAATAAAAAAAAAGATATGAGTTTGTTTGGAATAATTTGTTAAATTTCTTATGTTCATATAATATAGTTAAAACACAGCAGTTGTGTTAGTGTAGTGGTAACATGAGTGGTTTACATGTTTGATGTCTTGTTTTCGAAACCTAAGAAGCCTGTTTTTATCCTTTTGAAGGAAAAAAATTTGGTTTATATATGTGGCCAAGAAGATTTGAACACTTGACCTATTTGTAAAGAGTAAAATAGTCCACCGCTAAAGCAATAATGTATCGTAACGCTAAGGCGGTGGTCTGGTGGGCCTTGCCCTTGGGCCGACCCTAATTGGCCGGTCTAACAATCAGTTAAGATGATGATTAGCTAAACATATCGGATAATGAATTCACACCTTATTTTACGAAGTTAAAACAAGATTAGTTGAACATATCGGATAATGAATTCATACCTTGTTTTACAAGGTTAAATCAAGATTAGCTCCGGTCAAAAGATAATCAAACTGTAGATTCTTGTCGCATATCTTATCACCATAACAACTCCTCTTTTGTTTTTTAGTATCCTGATTGGGTATATAATACATCATACCAAACAATTTCAAATATGGTCATTGTCGAATTCTAAACCCAATAAATCTCTCTTTGAGTTACTTGTTTTGATCAATTCCTCGTCTAAACTGAAAAACAGAACAATCAACTAGGGCTGCCTGGTTAAAAGTAGCCGGAGGGCACTACGAAACTTAATTTAGTGTTTGAAAGAGAATGATATAACTGAAAAGCAATCGAGAGTGAGTAACAGCACATACCTAGCATTGATTGTCTCACTTAACTTATATAGAGGATTGTCATGGCACACGCACCACGATGCTCGAGATTACCGTGTCGTCCATCACAATGCCCGAGACAACTGTCTAGTGCACCACGTCTGGGACAACTGTCACATCCCCCACTACGTCTGAAACAACTGCCTATTCCTCTGCCTCTGAAGTCATGCATGACGCATCACATGTCGGGCTGCAACCCCTGCGGTCTTTCCGAGTCAACTGTCATCTATATTGAGTTTTGCAAAGCTGTTGCATCATGTTCATGCCAAAGACTCTTCAAACGGCCAAACCCACACGCTAGTTGTGTGTTGAAGACGAGCTGGTTGCACGGCGTTCGGGTCTTTGCAAAGCTTTTGGTCTGGCCCAATGCTAGAACGACTCAGCCAAAGACCCATTATGACAAGAGGAAAGACCGAGTCTCCGGTCATCATTTGGTTCAACAATTGTCTAATCCAACTCAAACAATACGGACCGTAAATAACCCAACGCTCGTAAGTCCAGTCTACTACAATTATTATGTCGTTTTTCATAATGACGGTCATATATGTCGGAGACTTTTACCCCCACTCTAATGCTCTAAAACGTATGGGATCAGTTTAGCAATATTGTTGGACAAATTAACAAAGTCCCAATCACACCCAAGACATACAACAGTTGGATCAGACTTTACTTCTTGAAGAAATGTCTGTGCGTTTATATGTGACCAAAGGCATTGTCCATATCTGGAAGAAGACTATAGGGTCCCTTTCTGTGTAGGATTTGATTTTGCCCTTATCATAAAAGGGCTGAAGACTCCAGACTTTTCGACAAAAGGGAATTGAGACCAAACCACCAGCCCTCCACTTGTCCTTGTGGGACACTAACGACTTAGAAGTTAGAATCATCTTCTAGTGTAAAACTATGACTCGCAATTGAATTACCTAGCCAAAGCACAATACAATTTCTAATATTATAAAGAGGAATTAATACGCGAAAGAAAAGTCTACAATATCCCAGAATTAGAATCGAAGGTCATAATTTTATTTGTATTCGTGCTCTTATAAATCTAAGTGAATTACAACGTTTGATTTTGTGTTCGGAAAGAGTTTCTTAGTTCCAATTCTGGGACTGTGGCACTCATTTTTATGAGAAACATATGAGCCTCTCACAGGAGCGAATTCAGAATTTAAATTTGAGAGTGACACCGTATAGAATTTATAATATTTCTCACTGTACACTCGTGACTCGTTTCTTGTCGCAGCCTCCCTCTCGGAACTTTTCTCTTGATTTGTTAATTAACCTGTACAAGAAAAAGCATTCAGTACTCTAGGAGCATCACCACATGATGCACATGGGACAATTGTGGCTGTATTTCAAAAGTATTGAAGGACTCCTAAACCATCTCGAAGCACTAGAAAAATAGAAATTATTTTATTATATTATTTTTAGAATTTGGAGGTGGTACCTCTCACCTCCTCCACTCAATATGTCCGCCATCGAATGCCATTGGCCTAACTTTGATTAATTGTTTTTTGTCTGTTGAAGTGTTGAGGTCAATTCTTGTTACATCATTATTTAGTAATTTTTTTTTAACGTAGTTCGTCATTTTGTAGTATTGCTCATTATTTATTCATAAATAATTTTCCATTAAAAATCACTTTTGTTATTTATATAGTTCTAGAAGCCTGCATTATCTTTTGGATGATGTACATAACAAATTGAAATAAGGAGATAACTAACTATTTTGCATAAACCTCCTATCAAATTATAAGTTGTGCGAAATATTCGTCAAGTGAAAAATAAATTGAAATATTACTTTAATTTGGTACAAAATGGTGGATTCTATTGCTGGAGAGAAATAAAAATAAGATAAATTTTAAAAGAAAATCTGAACTTAAACACTCAAATGTTCCGTACACCTCCAATCTGAACTTTCTCAGAAATGCTCAAATATTACTGTTGAGAGAGAGAAGGGGAGAGAACGTAATTTGCCCAAAAAAATAGGAGGAGAGGGCCCACCCTACAGGTATCAGTGTGTAATTCGGTCCCTCCTTCGTTACAAATAGCATTTTTGAAACTCTAGATTCTCCCCAAAATCTAGTCATCATTTCTGTCTTGACTTTGATGGAATAGAATGACGGGAATCTGGTTTGATGAAAACATTCAAAGTTTAGAGGTCGTGTTAATGTGCATTGAAGTTTGGAGATCTGTGGGACATTGAAGTGTGAGTTCGGATTTTATTTTTGAAATTTTTGTATGTCATAAAATACACTTGCAAATTAGCACAGTTAAATGGGAATTTAGGGAGATTATAGTGCAGTTTTTTATAGTGCACGTATAGTGTGGACAAAACTACATAATTATGTTTATTTTGTCCTCGAAATTACATTATTTTGATTTTCATGCATTTTGATAACAATTCTCGTAATAAGTTAAAATAACGTAATTTTGAGGGCAAAACTAATGAAACTACGTTTTTTTTATCCATATTACATAAAATTGCACTACAGCTATAACAAGGCGCTCCACCTTGTAAAGTATTGTCCACTTTGACCGTCTTAAATCCCATTGACTTTCTAGTAGGTCACTCATTCTTGAATTGCTTTAGGACAAGTACATTTAACTATGAAGTTCCATTTGGTTTTGGTGTTCTCACAGTTTTAAAAGGTCTTATACAAGGTAGGGTCATGGTTTATTATAAATATGTTAAACTTACATCCACCAAGCAATGTGGGACTCTTGACCACACATTCAAACGTCCACCGAGACTCTCCCTTGACCACACATTCAAACGTCCACCGAGACTCTCCCTTCTAGACATTCAGTGTAACAGCTGACACCACAGTCTAGCTGGAGTGTCATAACAGCTCTCCCAAATCTGTTAGTTAGCGCTCGATTATGTTTAGAGTAATACTAAACTTTTAGAAAATGAATCAAGAAAATTTCTCCAAATTTAAAATCAATTGTCATGATTCACTTATATTAGTAGAACCAAAAATACAAGTGAATCATGACTATTAATTTTAAATTCAAAAATTTTTTCTTGATACATTTTCTAGGACTGTAGATTTTTTCTAATATTTATCTTATCGAAATCCATGACCATTCCTTAGCTATGATGATGTTCTAACCTTGAATAAATAACATAATCCTATTAGTCTCGTCTAGAATCTTGTGATTTAAGTATTTGCTCCTTCATAAGATTTTAAGTTTGAAATCTCGTAGGGTGCTGTTAACGCTTATGGAATAGGCCATACATGGGTTTTTTTTTTTTTAATTTGAATTGGGACCCGTACTAACAGATGGTGAGAAAGTCCCCAACACATTAGTCAAAGTGCATGTAAGTTGACATAGACCGTACTCTGCATTATCAAAAAACAACCCTGTGAACTGCAGCAAAGTAAATATAAGATAAGCTTAAGAGCCGTGAAATCAAATCTTAATTAACACGAAAATAACACGTGTCATAGACTATGATTAGTCTTGTAGTAATCTCGGATCTAATCACGGTAAAAATGTCAAAAGGGATGAGCTTGTTTATTTAATTAAAATCTTAAAGTCTCCACTTTTTTCTATTATCCATTAATCCTTTTTAGGAAATCTTTAAAGTAAGGCTATTGGATTTTCTCCAAAAGCCTACTAGATTCGTGTGAATCCAATTCAATATGTAGAGCCTCCCCATTGACCGATTTGCCTCTGAGAAGATTTTAAAGTTAATCGACTCCTTTAACGCTAGCTTATTCCTTGTTTAGAGATTCTAAGTCAGATCGGCCATGATTGCTAAAGAGGCTAAGAAGAGAAAGGACATACAAGAAATCCATGTGTCTCTATGTGCAAATAGCTGGTAGCAAAATTATCAACTCAAAGTTTCACTTGATCTAACCCGTTCGAATTGTAGGTCTCTCTGTTGGAACAAAAAAAAATTGATCGAAGAATCATGCTCTCGTGACATTTAGCTTGAAAAAAAAAATGTAGAAAACATGTACGATTTCAAACTCAGTTGACTCCTTTAACGCTTATTCCTCGTTTAGAGAGTCTAAGTCAAGTTGGTCAGAATTGCTAAAGAGGCTAAGAAAAGAAAGGACAAACAACAAGTCCACGTCTCTATGTGGAAGCAGTGACCTAATATCTACGAACCCTCATTCGCAAAATTACCAACGCAAGTGTCACTTGATCTAAACCGTTTGTATTGTAGGTGTCTCTGTTGGACTAAAAGATTCGATCAAAGAATCGTACTCTCGTGATATTTAGCTTGAAAAGAAAAATAAAAATGGAACGAGTTTAAAAGAAATACCCAAGTTCAATTTGTTTATGCCTATATCAATATTAAACGAACTTTTAACGACCGTACATGAACTTAATTGTAAATAACTTGGTTTTTTCCACAAAGCAAACCATAGCTTGATTTCTACCTCCCTAATAGCTTAAAAGTTTGGAGAAGGGATCTAAACATCAAAAAAAAAAAAAAAAAACTTTTTGACCAAATAATTGTCTTTTTCCACAAAGCAAACCATAGCTTGATTTTGATTTTAGGTGGAGTGCTTAGTACTTATAATCACATTCTTTTCACACACAAAAGCCATTCTCACTAGGGTTGTTGGGTGGGAACTGGGAAGAGTAGATAAAACCGTGTGAAAGTGGAGATCCTGTTAGTTAGTCGCAAAGTGTCGGTTTAGATTGGAGGATTAATTGCCACCAGGATAGCAACACGGTAGATCGAGAACGAATTTAATTATTTATGTCTTTAATTTCCAAACTCGATATTCATTTTTTCTTTTCGAACAAAGAATTACCTTCAATCTCCATCTCCGTTTCGAACGGTGATCGGGAATCATACTCTGTCCCAAAAATATTTTAGGATAAAATCAATGTAACTCTAGCAAATAATTTTTTTAAATATATTTTAGTAGTTATAAAAATAAAAATACAAATATACATAATTTTGTACATATAAAAAATAGGCGGGAATCGAGGCGGAGATCAAATTAAAAGTACATTGACGGTTAATTGCGTTAGAATTAGAGTTTTGGGATTTTTTTTTCGAAAATTGAATCAAATTTGGAAGCAATTAGAATTTTTTTGAAGATCAAATTGAAACTGATGTAGTTTGAGCAAGTCTAGGAATACACTATTCGTGCACAGATCTATATACAGATTTATCGCGAATCATCCGATACTCGTAGGCCTTTTCAAAATAATATGAACTCAATGTGTGTCAAACAATTTCAAATATATTTGTATTCGAATCTGCACACAAAAAGGTGTGTTTCGAGATTTTTTTTATGTAATTTTTGTTCCTAATTACTCCCTCCGTCCCGGTTTATTTGTCCATTTTTGACTTTTACATGTCCCAAAATATTTGTCCATTTTTAAAGTTGACTTGTGAAAGTTACCTCAATGCCTCTCCTTTATTTAAAAATCACACTTTGAAAAACGTGCACTCTCATTTAATATTTAAAAAATTAAGGGCATTTTTGAAAAATTAAAACTTTGAAAAGTAATAATTATGTTCCCTTAATAAATTAAAATTTTTAAAATAGACAAACAAATTGGGACGGAGGAAATACTATTTGTTGACTTCTGATACCCACACAAGGTACATAAATTTTTGCAGCAAATCGCGCCTGGGAAATTGTTTACCCCGACAGTGACGTCATGAGTACGTATGTATTGACGTCATTTACTGACATCAAACGTCCATCTGAAAGTACATTAGTAGTTGGTACGGATTTTGTATCTGCCTCTTGCTTGTCCGTCTTCAGCGTTTCTAGTTATTCTCTTTTTGGCCCCTTATAGAGAAAGCGTAAATTACAATTACCTCCCCTATAGTATCTGAGATTTTCTCTTGTACGTTTAACACTATTATGCAATTAGCCCACATGTCGTTAAAACTAGTCAAATATCATTTGTCAAACTATTGAACTTTAGGTTTGATATTTTATTTTAAAAAATAAACTGTAACACAATTCTTATGACGTCTGAAAGTATCATATGCTGAAGTTTTTAAATTTTTTTGAAACTAAAACATAGAAGGAATTTGTTTTGTCCAAAAAAATTATAACTTGAAGTTTTAATAGTTTAATTAGTGATATTTGACTAATTTTAATGGCGAAAAAAATAATAGTATGATAGTTTTAAAAGTAAGAATAAGACAATATTTGAAATAAAATAGAGGGTGTCAGTGAACTTGTTAAATACCTCAGGGTAAGTAAGTTTAATTTATTGTTAAATCTACATCAGACACAAACGTATAATTGGTCCATTTGGACTGTGGTATTTATTGAAAAAAATTTCATCCTTATGTGAATTTTTTTTTGTAATTTTTTATTTTTTATCAACTTTTTGTGATTTATTGGTTCATTTCGATAAAAGCTTTCAAAAAAGTTTAAATCATGTGCTAAATTTGATAAAAGTTTAAAAAAGACAAAAATAAATCAAAAACAAAGTTTTTTTTTAAACTTATTCGTCGTCTTTAGTGACTTTTTTTAACTTTTGGACATAATTTTATATTTTTTAGATTCATTTCATCAAGACGGACCAATAAACTACAAAATATTGAGGTTAAAACAACAAATGTAAAAAAAAATATAGAGACAAAAAATTAATTTAAATAAATACCATAAGCAAAGAGAGCCAATATTTAATTTCAGTAAGCAATTTATCATATATAAGTTACCATAATTATAAATGTCTTAAATTATTTAACATGATTATATCGGTCTTACTTTGTTCTGTTTAATTTATAGACCTTTTAATATCTGCAATATTTAACTAGTAACTAAACAAATTGAAACAAAAAATCTTCAATTCTATATTCAAGTTAGTAGTAAAAAAAAAACTATTTTGGCAACTTTCTAAATTTTAAATTACATAATATTTGATTAATTCTCTTTTTTTTATTGTGTCATTTTGTTTATTGAGAAAGTACTATCTCAAAGAGCCGCTCTGCAAAGTATAAATTTTAAATTTGATGTTACAGTTTGCCTAAAAAAAAATTGACAATATCAGGTGACGCTCTAAGAACTCTTCTCACAAAAAGTCACATTGAAATACGATAAAATATAAATATATTACAGAAGCGTTGTTCTTATTTATGATGAAAGATTCTCGTCTTATTCCCGTTTTATTCCACACCAGACTAATCAAAACTTGAGTTCACCTTTGATTTTATAATAAAAGTTTAATTTCCTTTTCCATAGTGCCATGTGGTGCTCTATAGTATGGGTTTTATTATTAAAATTTGTCTAAATTGTTTTCTCATAATGTTATATGTCACTCTCACAGCTCTTCTTATGAAAAACCGTCCGGCGCAATTTATTAAATATAGATTCATAATTTTCTAATATTTTGCATGGAAGTGGCTAATCGTTTATTCGAGATCATAATTATAAATTTTCTTTGGTGCTCTCACCTTAAAAAAAAAAAAAAAAATTGTCCTGCAATTTAATATAGTATAAATTCTTAGTCTTTCAATATTTAACATGGAAGTGGCAAATCGTTTCTTGGAGATCAGAACTATGACTTATTTTTATTAAATTAGAAACTTGCTCTTTTTTTTTTTTTTTTATTGAAGTTAGTTTTCGTCAAATCCATGACCGAGTCTTCAGTTTTAAATTCTTATTGGAGTTTAGCTCATATATCATATACGCACTGATGAATTTGCATCACATCACTTGAACTGTTCAATATTATATCAATCAAAATCTTTATTTAATTTATTTTACGTGAGACTCAACTTTCACACGCGTTCTAATATTATTAAGTAGTGATCCAAGTTGAAGTGTCACAACCCAATTTAATAAATATGTAACTAATTCCAGTCATAATTTTAGGAATTTAAATGATAGAATATAAGTAAGAGAGAAAAGCTACTCTAATATATGTAAATAATTTCAGTTGAACCAAAAGGTCTTTGCATAAGATTATACTCTATTAGAGAAAGCTACTTTAACATATGTAACTAATTTCACTTATCAAATTCTTTCTCAGTTTCTTGAGTTGAAGTGGAAGGGTGGAGTCAGAGCCGGCCTTGGGCATAAGCGCAGAAAGTTACTGCAATATGAAGAAACTTGAGGCATGTTTTGAAAATAATGAAAGCAATATACTATCCAGAACCGTTGTTGCGTAAAAAAATGGATGAAGCTGAATTAGAAAGAAGAAATTTGCTGAATGAAGTTGAAAGAAATTGTGGATCATTGGACGATGGTGGAAATGACAACAAAGGGAACTCGTGTTACTAATAAGTAATATGATTCTTATTTTAAAAGTTCTAAAAAATTTAAATTTACGGAGTGAATCACTCATCACCATCAATTATGGACATGTGGGGTTTGATTTGGGTCTTGATTAGAGTTCATTTTTAAGTTTTGAACAATTGATTCATTGAATGCAATGTTTGGGTCTCGTGAACAATTTGCATATGTTTAAATTCTTTTGATACTTGCCAACACATTTCAAACACGACCGTTTTTGTAAATATTTTGTATGAAAAATATATGTGCCCCAATTTAAGAGTTCATTTTTGGCCCCCGAAATTTAGGGCCGGCACTGAGTGGAGTGCAAGTGTCCATAATCGGCAACACGTGACAGTATCTCAGGGCTCTTTGGCAGCACACAGAAAATACAACAGAGATAAATAGTCCTATTAATTGAATGGCTAAGATTTATTTCATTCTACAAAATTAATTCAATTTGGTTGGTTAAAATAAAAAAATAGGAATGTTCGAAATCAAACTGAAAAATCGAAAAATAATTTTACTCTTAAATCAAAACCGATCCTTACTCCGAACTTACGTAACCACGATTTTTTCTACTTCTAAGCAAACTTCCTGGCTGATCTGCCGAAGCTATGGGATGTAAACATGTATTAGTAGGTGAGCGTTCCGCTTTAGAAGGAAGCACCCGTGCGAGCATTGGTAGAGGAAGCGCTACATGCCTGTGCGAGAATCTCTGGCCTAACTTTTTGGCCGTCGTTGGTTGCCCCAGAATTGACGAATCCAATCACTGCTGAATCGCACGGCAAACAAATCGCCTCCTTGCTCTCTTAAAAAGAAAACCAGACTGTAGCGTAGAGCTTGAAAACCCTTTCGCTTTCTGGCCCTATTAACTCAATTTTTTCGGTAATCCTTTCACCCTAATAATATTATCCGTAGCGGATCCATAAGGAAACCTCCCCTTATTAGGGAGTAAATTGGGCTTAAGCTGGCCCAGCGTTAAAAAGCCTTTTATGTGTTTTAGTTCAGTAAACCCATTTCAAACAGGGCTGAATTATTATCTTTTTATTCCAAACATTACTAGGAAAAGCCAAGGCCCATCCACATTACTCAAAAGTGGAATAAAAGATTTAACTTAAACTAATGCTATAACTCGCACCAATAGCAACACTGAGCGACCGGAAACTAACTAAAAAGAATCTCCCGCAATGGGTTTCTTCGAGATCATTTGTCTATGGAAAAAAAAGGCATTACAACTAATTTCATCTACGTATCACTAACGGGTTCTAGAAAATATGATGCTAAAAGACTTGCAATTATCACTAATTTTGTTGACCAAATGTGATTATAATTGTATTATTGCGAAATATTATGTCTGGTAAAAGAACATCTCAACTACCAAGTCAGATCCTTGCATTAAATAGCTCTTTTTTTCCCCTTAAATAAGTGTAACATTTAAAAATAGCTAAATCTGTTGAATATATTGAGCTTGCTAGTGAGGACAATAAACGAGTCTGTAGTAGGCCGGAATAATCATTAATGGGCCCCCGGCCCATGATCAGCCGCATCATATTCAGGGGCTCCACGAAGCCCAAACTTACCTGGGATTGGGCCGAACAACCTATCGGCCGGAGCCTTTGCTCGGCCGTTCCGAACGAGTTTTGTGCTCGGCCTTGCCGAACAGTGGAATCACAATCCGCACCGACCTTCGGCCAGAATCCCCTTTGGCGGCTTCTTGACCAGGTCGTCTCAGAGACACCCGGTAATTCAGTTTCCAAAGCACGAACACACGTTCTCCGCTTCAATAGGGACGTGCAGGCGCACCTTTCCAACTCACTCGAGCGTGGGACACGTGGTAGAAGACGTGCAGATCACATCCTTCCGATCCGCTTGGGAGTGGGACACGTGGCAACGTTCCCGCACTCTTCGGACCACGTCATACATACTGGGCCGGACGTTCCGGATACGGTTGGACTCCTACTCTATAAATACCCCGGCGGCACTCCAATCAAAGGTACATGCACACTCGCGCTTACAGCTTACTTTAAAAGTTGCTTTCGTTCTTTCAGAGAGCTAACTTGATCGTCGGAGTGCCCACCGGAGATCCAACCTCCCCCCGGTGTGCACTAACTTAGTGTTGAGTGTTTTGCAGATCATCAGAGAAGATCCGATTCTACAACCCGAGAAGTCAAGAGTGGATTCCAGACTCCACAATTTGGCGACCACAGTGGGAGATCCTTCTGACTTCTCATCCTCAAACCCTCACAGTAAAGCTTTACCAGAATCGACAATGGTGATCACCGGAACTGAACCTTCAGTCCTACCGGCCATTCCACCCCCTCCCCCTGCTGACCTGAGGGACCGAGCGTATGTCGAGCGCCTGGAAGCTCGACTGGCCGAACGAGATCAGCTACTTCACTTGGTAAGGGAGGAGATTGCGCAACTCAAAGTTGCCATCAAACCTAACCAGAATGGCGAGACATCGCAGGCTCGGCGACGAAGGCGCCGCCGGACACGCTCTCCGGAGCAAAGAGAAAGGAATAAGCGTCCGGCCCTCGAACGACTGGGAGTCGAAACCGAGGTCGACGCGATCAACGAGACACGGGGCCAAGGACGAACCCGAACCGCACCATCAGAAAACTATTCGGATGCCGAACGAGGAGCGCGGAGGGTCTCAGTTCACAAACGTTTGGGAGCTCAACCAGTGAGCAGCACCCAGTCGTACTCCCCTTCGACAACACCTTCGGACGACACCCCGACCCATGAAACTCAAATGGATCGGAGGTATGGCGGCCGAAGGGATCAATCCCCATCAAGACATCAAAACTATCGAGGGCGTTCCCCTCGGTATCATAGTGGGCAAGACCTCAGACCACAACTCATGGCAAGAAGGGGGGGAAGGGCCGAACAGAGGCTTCGGCCAGCACGTTCACAGTGCGATATCATCCACGACCAGCTCATCTCCTCTCTCTTTACCAGAGAGATAGATGGAGTGCGTCCGCCGCGTGGCTTCAATCCCCCGAAATTCAGTAAGTATGACCCTAAGACTGACGCCTACTTGCACTTGGTGCACTTTCGGCAGATGATGTCCCTCTACAGCACCGACGACGCTTTGATGTGCAAACTGTTCCCATCCAGCCTGGGAGAACTAGGGCTCCTTTGGTTTGATAAACTGCCGAAGGGTTCCATCCCATCTTTCAAGGACCTGTCCCTTGCTTTCCTGGCTCGGTTCGTCACCAGCAGCAGGTAGAAGAAAGGCGTAGACTCACTCCTTGCGCTGCGGAAGTCAGCAAATGAGTCTCTCAGACAGTATGTTGCTAGGTATTGGGAACTCTTCAACGAGATTCAGGGCTGCGACCCTGCTATTGCTGTGACTTCGTACTCCCCTCCTGGACGACGTTGGCACACCAGCTGCCGAAAAAGCAGTTGAGGACCTGATCACAGTACCGGCCGACGACATCAATACCGACAGAACTTTTCTGTTGGGATCAACCCTATCACCGGCCGAACGGGAAGCCATGACTTGCTTCCTCAAGAAGAACATTGAGGTGTTCGCATGGACTCCGTATGAGATGCCGGGCATCGATCCAGATTTTATCTGTCACTCCCTCAACGTGGACAGATCTCGCCGACCCATCATTCAAAAACCGCGACGGTCGGCCACGATCCATACCGACGCAGTCATTGAGGAGGTAGACCGACTGCTGGAAGCTGGGGCAGTCAAAGAAGTGCAGTACCCCACTTGGTTGGCGAACACTATCGTCGTAAAGAAGAAGAATGGAAAGTGGCGCGTCTGCATCAACTACACAAATCTGAACGACGCTTGCCCTAAAGACTGCTTTCCGGTACCGAGGATCGACCGCCTCATTGACGCTACATCTGGGCATGCTCGGTTCAGCTTCATGGACGCCTACCGAGGGTACCATCAGATTGCCATGCACGGCCCCGATATGGAGAAAATCGTCTTCATCAGTCCCCGCGGATTGTACTGTTATAGGGTCATGCCCATCGGTCTCAAGAACGCGGGGGCCACATACTAACGGATGGTCACAAAAATATTCGCAAACATATCGGAGATACGATGGAGGCCTACATCGACGATATGGTGGTCAAGAGCAAATTTGAGTCCAAGCACCTCAAACACCTGCAGGAGGTGTTCGACATACTGAAAGAGCACAAGCTCCGTCTCAACGCCGACAAATGTGCCTTCGGAGTCGGTTCTGGGAAATTTCTGGGGTACCTTGTCACCAGAAGGGGCATCGAGGCCGACCCGAATCAAATCACTGCAATCAACAATTTAGCGGCGCCGTGCAGTATCAAAGGGGTTCAGAAGTTAACAGGAATGGCGGCCGCTTTGAACAGGTTTATCAGCCGATCTTCAGACAAGTTTCGTCCATTTTTCGCACTGCTGAAAAAGTGCAGCCGAAGGAGCTTTGAATGGACTCCAGAATGCGATCAGGCGCTCCTGGATTTGAAGGCTTACTTGTCCTCGGCCCCACTGCTCTCAACGCCGAAGGATAAGGAACCTCTGTTCATTTATCTGGCCGTGTCTCCGCACGCGGTCAGTTCTGTTCTTGTTCGGCAGGATGACCGAGCTCATCTGCCTATCTACTACACCAGCAAGACTTTGGTCAGCGCAGAAACTAGATACCTACCTCTAGAGAAGCTCGCTCTGGCGCTAGTCTCCGCCTCCCGAAAACTCGCACCCTATTTTCAGGCGCACCCCATCACGGTCTTAACGACCCAGCCCTTAAAAAGCCTGTTCCGCAAGGCTGATCTGTCTAACCGAATCTCGAAGTGGGCCGTGGAGTTGGCCAACTTCGACATCCAATACCAGCCGAGGACGGCGATCAAAGGACAGGTGCTGGCTGACTTCATTGCCGAATTTACTCCTGGCACCGAAGCCATAATGCCGAACAGCAGATCTACCGAATCGCCACCCTGGCAACTTCTACACGGCGACTTCTGGCGCATGTTCGTTGACGGCTCTTCCAACACCCATGGTTCAGGAGCCGGGGTCGTCCTGATTTCACCAGAAGGAGTTCTCCATGAAATGGCCATCCGTCTAGAATTCCTTGCCTCGAACAATGAGGCCGAGTACGAAGCTGTATTAGCCGGCCTCCGTTTCGCAGGTGATCTCGGTGCAGAGCATATCAAGGCTTACAGTGACTCGCAGTTGGTCGTTCACCAATTGTCTGGAGAATATGAAGCCCGTGACGACCGCATGTCCCGCTACCTCACTGCCGTTCAACAAATCATCCAACGGTTCGGCAGTTTTTCATTGGATCAGATCGCCCGTGAACACAACGCCCATGCCGACGCCTTAGCCGGACTCGCATCGGCAATGGACGCTGGGGGGCAAAGGTCTGTCTCTGTCGATGTCCTCCTAAGGCCGAGCATTGAAAAACCTACCGCAGCCGAAGAGGTCAACTGCGTTTCACATGTTCCCAGTTGGATGGATCCCATTGTATCGTACCTACGGGACGAAACCTTACCCGAAGACCGTAGGGAAGCACACAAGATCATCCACAAGGCCGCCCAGTTCTGGCTAGGACCCGAAGGCAAACTGTACCGGAGGGCATATTCGGCACCCTATCTATTGTGCGTACACCCGAACCAAACTGGGGCTATACTCCAAGAGTTGCATTCTGGCAACTGCGGATACCATTCAGGAGGGCGATCACTTGTGCACCGAGCTCTGACCCAAGGATACTGGTGGCCTAACATGAAAAGAGAGGCCGACATCATGGTCAAAAGCTGTGACCAATGCCAGAGGTTCTCTCCACTCATACACCAGCCGGCCAAACAACTCAACCCCTTGTCCAGCCCGTGGCCGTTCGCACAATGGGGACTGGACATAGTTGGCAAATTTCCTGTGGCTCCCGGCGGATTCAAATTTCTGATTACGGCTACCGACTACTTCACAAAATGGGTTGAGGCCGAACCCCTGGTTAGAATTGAGGACAAGGATGTCAAGAGGTTTGTCTGGAGAAATATCATCTCACGGTTCGGCATCCCCTACGCCTTCATTTCCGATAATGGTACACAGTTTGTGGGAGATATGTTTACCGACTTTTGTGCCGAGCACCGGATACGGTTCTTCAATTCAACACCATCATATCCTCAGTGCAACGGCCAAGCCGAAGTCTCAAATAAAATCCTTCTCGGTGGTATTAAGAAACGGTTGCTGTCAGCCAAGGGTAGATGGGCCGAGGAACTCTACAGTGTCCTCTGGGCCTACCGAACTACACCACGCCGATCCACAGGACGAACACCGTTCTCCTTGGCCTTTGGCATAGAAGCTGTCATACCTTTGGAAGCTGGCCTCCCGACGATGCGGACAGAAGAATTCCATCCGGACACCAATGACAAAGCTTTGTCAACGACCTTAGACCTGGCCGAAGAACAGAAGGAAGCTGCTCAGATTCGAATTGCCGCTTATCAGCAAACGATATCTCAGGGCTATAACGCCAGGGTTCGGCCCATATCCTTTAAGCCGGATGATCTTGTTTTGAGGAAGGTCGTCGGCGCGAAACGTACAAATAAGCTCGGTCCTAATTGGGAAGGTCCCTACCGAGTGATCAAGATCGTTGGGGTCGGCTCTTACAAACTAGAAGACATGGATGGGACACCTATTCCCCGACCTTGGAATGCTCACAACTTAAGGAAGTACTTCCATTAAGTTCTTTTAGTTCTGTTTGTTTTGTTATGAGAAGTGCGTGGTCTACGGCCTCACTCTCTTCGGTTTATTCATTTTTTAGATGGTACGGCCTTATTGGTCCTCCAGCAGACATGAGCGTCTTGTTCTCATGATCTTTAATTTTTGAATCAATATATGGGACGGATTTACTTGAAATCATGACAGGTTCGGTTTATTCTATACTTAGTGAAATTTCTTGAAATTTCTCCAAATGTTCGGCAACGTGCCTCTATGTTATCCGTTACAGAACGGTTCAGTTTAACCTATACTTAGTGAAAGTTTTGAAATTTCTCCAAATGTTCGGTATTGTACCACTCTATTATCCGTTACATAACGGTTCGACATTAACTATGCAATTGTATAAAGGAAAATAAACCGAAGTGTTTCGGTGATCGTTACAATGAAGAGACAGATGGGTACGGTTCGGCAAATAGTAAAGTTCATCATATTCATTCAGAAGATTGAATCCATTACATGGAAGTCTACTGCTACTAAAACAAAAAGATAAGGTTGGCACGCAGGCCCTACTACAAGTCCCTACTTAAGAGGGCTGGCCATCATCTTTAGCAACGGAAGAGTCAGGTACTCGTTCCGTATCCGGAAGAGGGGTCTCTTCGGCCGGGGATAGCACGGCGGCAGCAGGATCATTGGCCGGCTCGGCAGCAGCTGGTGGCTCTTCATACGAAGGGACATCCCTATACAGAGAAGACCCCTCCGGCACCTCGGCAGCCTTGAGTGCTCGGAGATAACCGCTTCGGAAGGCATCCTCCAGCAACCCAGCTAATTGGGCGTTGATGCCTTCCATCTGCTTCAGGAACTTCCCCTGAGCTTCAGCGTAGCCGTCATTGTATCCCTTCGAGTCGGCCTCATCCACTCTCTTCGCCATCTCTGCCTTCGAGGCTTCGAGCTCTACGGCGAGAGCCTTCCCATTCTCTTCGGCCACTGACAGGGCCGTGCGGATGTTATTCTGCACTTCTCGCATCAGATTCTTCGCCGCACTCTCCTGCTCGAGCGCGGCCCTTATGCTGCGGATTTGGTGGGCCTTCCGCATCAGCCCATCCGACACCGGGATCAGATGCTGGGTTGCCTACATAACGTCAATAATGAAACGTGAGTACGGATTGCAAATGACTTAGAAAAATAACTTCAAAAAACAGAAGAAGAAGAAGGAGAGACTACCTGCACCATGAGCCGGGCCATCCCCAGGAAGGACGCGTCCAGAGTCTTCGGCAGAGCCTCTGCGTCCTTAAGAAGAGTCATCCCCCCGGCCAGCGTCAACGCCATAAGAGGGTCGGCGTTGAGGGAATCTTCAGTGTTCAACGGCCTGCCGTCGAACATAAGCTTCGGGATAAAGGCTGGGGGCACAGATGAGCCCGTCGCCTCGGTCGCAGCCGGAGGTCGGCTCACCTTCGGCGGAGCCGCTGGATCCCCCTTTTGAGGTGCGGCCGAGGGGGTCTTCTGTCGGGAGTCTTCCTTCGACTCCCTTGGTTTTTTGGCTGCGGTAGCAGCTTCTTCTGGGCCTTTCCTCTTCTTTTGAGGATCAGCTGGGCGAGGAGGCTTCGGGCCGGACCCGCCGACCGCGAGCTTCAGCGTGACTTCCTCCGGTGCCTTCCTCGGCATATTGGCAATCTCTGCGATATAAGCTCTCAGTCCTTGTTCACTGAAGTCGATCGACGAACTATGACTATAACCTGACGAAGTTGTCGAAGAGCAGGTACCTGAGGATATTTGAATGACCTCGTCCGGCGTTGACTCCTCTCGCGGCTCTCTGACCACTCCGAGCGGAACGGCGTCGGCTCGGTTCTCTTCTAGAGCTTCGGAGCTCTCGCTGCTATTGGAATCTCCTCGGCACTTGAGTTTCGACCGATAAACCTCGACGTAGCCGAGCAAAACCGAACAGTGTCTGTGCCTCCTCCGAACGGTGAATGCTCGGCTGATTCTGTCCCAGTCCGCCTTGCTCCGCAGGCCGTCGACGACTCCTTTTCCTGCAAGAAGACAGAAGAGTTAGAACCAAGTTAAAAGGAAAAGACGAACAGGCTAACGGACCGTACAAAGACTCACCGGCGAACCCAGGGACGCGCGGGATGGGGTGATAACGAAATTCGCCGGATGCGAATTCGAACTCTCCTCGGACTACGACAAAGTCGTTAGCATACTTGTCGGAGTCCGGAAGGCCTCTGATCAGCCTCCTCTGTCCGGTTCGGCAGCTCAGATACTTTCTCCTAGCCACCTTGTTCTGGCTTACTAAGTAGAGGCCGAACAGGTCTTCAACCTCGAACTCGAGGTGGTATCTCTCCTTTAGCTCGATGACCCCTACCACTATCCGGAAGAAGTTGATGGTCACCTGGGAAGGGGTCAGTTGGAGGACGTTCAGCACTTGCCGAAGAAAGGGGTGGAACGGGAAGCGCACGCCACCCTCGATGATAGCCATCAAGGGCAGAACGATCTGGAAATCGTTTGTTGTGACGCTCTCCCCCGGCCGAACGAGGTCTATTGAGACGCTTTCCGGTATGCCGTAGGTTGCGCGGAAGTCTGCGAGACTCTACGGATCCTCGAAGAAACGAGAGTAACGGTTCTTCCCCGAGTGAGTGGCCGAAGTCTTCGGCATCACTTCTGGGGTCCCTGCCGAGCCGCTGGTTCCAGCTTGTTCGGCGCTAGTGGATGACATCTCCGCTGAGTCTACTTCTGGTTCGGACATCCTATAAAGACGTGCACGGGTGTTAAACATAAAAAGGTGAGGTCCGGTCAGACTCAGCTGAGGCCTAAACTAATGGGATCGGGGCTTCGCAGCCCCTCAGGATGTCCTCGGCCAAAACACCCGTCGCTCGGCCAGAACGTTTGTCGCTTGGCCGATCCTGGGTCAAACTGTATACCCAGGCGACAACGGTGATTACTAAAGTCATCCTAAAACTATCAGAAAAGGAAAACTATTGCAAAAGAGAGGTAACAGAAGACTTACCCAAATGAATACGGTGATTGGTTGATGGACTTTGGAGTTCTTCAAACTCTGGGCGATTGCGCAAGACAGTATGCTGCTAGAGAGAGAAAAGCAAGAGCTCTGGGTGAAAAGTTCTCAAGTTCTCCCAGACCCTCTATTTATAGGGGGACTATTGAGGCGGGAAACGGCCGGCGTGGGATTCAAGGCGCCCCGCGCAAGGATTTGAAACGTTTCGCCTCCTGCCATCGGATGGGTGCCACGTGTCGTCATCTCAGGTTCTGACGTTTCGCGTGCGCCGCCCTTCAGCGCCCCTTCGGCTCTACCGTCAGATGAAGCCACGTGTCGCCATCTCATCGCCCGACGCTTCGCGTCCGCCGTTCTGCAGTGTCCTTTCGGCTCTGCCGTCAGATGAAGCCACGTGTCGCCATCTCACCGCCTGACGCTTTGCGTGCGCCATTCTGCAGCATCGCTTCGGCTCTGCCGCTGGATCGAACGCCACGTGTCGCAATCTCTGCTCCTGACACCTCACGCGCGTTACCACGCTATCAATCTTCGGCTCAGGCCCTTTGACCAAGGACTATGTAGCGTCCTCTCAAAATCTTATGATTCCTAACAGAGCCAACCTCACAGGTTCGTTCGGTTCCGAACAGGATGCCCCAGGGCATCAATAACTAACACAGGTTCTCCACGGCCGTCAAGCAAAATCTGCCTTCGTGCCGGGCCTCGGCCACATGGTCAATTCTCCCGTACCGAGCCGCGTACGACTGAATTGAAGGGCTATTGTAGTAGGCCGGAATAATCATTAATGGGCCCCCGGCCCATGATCAGTCGCATCATATTCAGGGGCTCCACGAAGCCCAAACTTACCTGGGATTGGGCCGAACAACCTATCGGCCAGAGCCTTTGCTCGGCCGTTCCGAACGAGTTTTGTGCTCGGCCTTGCCGAACAGTGGAATCACAATCCGCACCGACCTTCGGCCAGAATTCCCTTTGGCGGCTTCTTGACCAGGTCGTCTCAGAGACACCCGGTAATTCAGTTTCCAAAGCACGAACACACGTTCTCCGCTTCAATAGGGACGTGCAGGCGCACCTTTCCAACTCACTCGAGCGTGGGACACGTGGTAGAAGACGTGCAGATCACATCCTTCCGATCCGCTTGGGAGTGGGACACGTGGCAACGTTCCCGCACTCTTCGGACCACGTCCTACATACTGGGCCGGACGTTCCGGAGACGGTTGGACTCCTACTCTATAAATACCCCGGCGGCACTCCAATCAAAGGTACATGCACACTCGCGCTTACAGCTTACTTTAAAAGTTGCTTTCGTTCTTTCAGAGAGCTAACTTGATTGTCGGAGTGCCCACCGAAGATCCAACCTCCCCCCGGTGTGCACTAACTTAGTGTTGAGTGTTTTGCAGATCATCAGAGAAGATCCGATTCTACAACCCGAGAAGTCAATAGTGGATTCCAGACTCCACAGAGTCAAGTCAAGAGTGTTGAATTAATTGTTCATTCGTATTTCAAATAAGATGTAAAAAAAACTTCAAAAATATGTTCAAACCCCTATTGATAGCTATTACAAGCTATAGTTTTCACATAGAAGGTGCCAAATCTGGTAAATAACATGAAAACATAATTCATCAGCACTGCCACGTGGTGTTCTAGGCCATTCATCAATAAATGATCGAGAGAGAAGCGTAATAAGAACCCTAATACTGTGCTAACTGTCTAACCTTAATATTGTATCATTGTTAGACGAGATAGCTGTCCATGACTCCATATTGATTTGCAAGTCAGCCCCACTTTGTTCGAGAACCATCCATTAATAGCAGAGAAGCTATATTCAAAACTACCGCTATCGATCTTGAAAAGCTTTCAAAATCTCTGTTTAAATAAGACGAGTTGGCATTAATAATCACTGAATAAGATGAGCATGGAAATCCATCAGAAATAGAATACCAAACATTGCCAAAATAGATTTACAAGAACAGTGCATATAAAACGACATAATTTTGTACGTTTTTTTTTCGAAACTACATCTTTTTGATCTCTATGCATTTTGATAATAATTTACAAGATAAGTTAAAACAATATAATTTTAAGTGCAAAGCAGACAAAATTATGTCATTTTATCCACACTACAGATAACTACGCTACAGCCTCCCTCCTTGAATCCAAAATCCACACTTGATCTTGGGCTACACACTAATGTATGGAACACCACATGTCAGTGTAGCAGGAGCACTTGACAATTTTTTCAAAGATAATTGACGGCCAAAAGTCATTAGTTCCTCAGGAACCAACGGCCACCACCTCTGCCAGACATACTCAAGTAGTAGCCAAATGATCAGGATATCTAAAGTTACCAATTCCCCATAAAATTCTTGAACACAAAGATCCCTTACATTCGGGTAACAACTATAGATCCAGAGACAAATAAGCAAACAAACTTCAATCTAACATCCGACGGCCAACTCTATTAGGTTTTTCTACTTCTAAAATCCCTTGAATTTAGAACAAACATCTTTTTATAACAACTACAAACCAATAAACAGAAAATAGGTCTAAAGTTCTTCAGAAGCTTCTGTGACTGGTCATGCCAATCATGGTAGAAAATCTGCAGATAGTAGCACATGATTCGTTGTCGATGAACATTTTCAAGAACGAGATCTTTCACGCTCAACAGGTGAACGACTGCATCAAAGGTTAAAAAACAAACAAGTTGAGTACACAATAGAAGGGTAAAAGAAAGCACAAAAATTTCTCTTTTTAGGAAGTGAGTGAAACATGCAAACCTCCCGTATCGGTCCTGCATGGGGCTATCTTCTGCTTCATCAAATTTTGGACTATTTCCCAGTTCCGGCTTGGCATCCGGACTTGGGCTACGCCGGTAGTCATCTGGACTGACCTTCTCTCTCTTTGGGCTTGTGCTACGCCGATAGTCATCAGGGCTGACTCTCCCTCTTTTAGGGCTTGGGCTGTGGCCACGATCATAATCAGGACTGGCAACCCTCTCCCTTGGGCCAGGTTCACGGCCATGATTATCAAGACTAGGCCTCACTCTTCGAGGGCTACGGCTCCGGCCGTGGTCATATTTGGAATCAGATCTTTCCCTTTTGCGTGGACTCGGATTGGGCCCATTGTGACCATAATCAGGACTGCCCCGCTCTCTGCGATATGGACTTGGGCTATGGCCACGACCATAATCAGGACTACCCCTCTCTCTCCGATATGGGCTGGGCGACCTTCCTCTGTCTTGGCCCCTCCGTCCTGGCGACCTCTCGCGACCTCTATCAGGACTGTACCCATTTCGCCTATCATCATCATCTTTGATTGCAAACTCCACCGAAATAACCCGATCCATCAGCTTGCTGCACGCCGAATAACACACAAGTTACTAATAGCTACTCGGATATTCAACAATAGAGGTCAAGAGAAAAAGCAATTCCCGATCCATGATGTAACAAAAATATCTAGAAAAAGCAATTCCTCCTCAAAAGATAAATGAAACCTCAATAATTTGTTTGGATTACGGAAAACAGCAGTGAAGGTACCAGCTATTCACAAGAAAAAGGGAAAAGAGGGGAAAGAAAGCGAAGGGAAAATTATTTGCTTTCCAAATGGGTACAATTCACTTACAGGGAAAGAAAGCAAAGGGAACTAAAAATACAGTTCGCTTCCCCTCCCTTTCCTCCCTATGTTTTAGGGAAAGGGAGACGAAAGAGAAGTGCTTAAGAACCAATACTATCTCCCCATCAGAACCCCTAGCTTTCCGTCCCTTCCCCTACTAAAAACTAGAATTGGGGAGGCTGCTGTGCATTGCACACACGCTAAAACGACGTCGTTTTAGCGCGTAAAACACTGACCGAAAATTGTTCGGTCAGTAGAGGACTGTTCGGGTAGTATTTTGCGGGTCAAAACGACGTCGTTTTGGCTCCAAGCATGCAACAACTAAATTTTCCCATCCTCCCCTCCCCTAAATACAAACGGAATGCATGGCAGAAAAGATCGAATTACAACATATCTAGCTAAATAGATGGTCGCGAGTAGGAAATCCTAGATGTTAATAAAGATCAAAACACCTCATGTTTGTAGCATCCAATGCCCGGCTGGCATCCTCTTCTGATTCATATTGAATGAATGCGAAATTCTTTCGAATCCTCACATTCAGTATCTTCCCGTACGGATCAAAGTGCCTTTCCAAGTCCTTTGTCCTGGTATTATATGGATCAAAATTAATAACAAACAAGGTCTTCGACGGTCTCGAATTTGTCGAAGATCTTCTAGAAGTCACAGGCCTCCGAATCCCACGTTCTTGCTGGAAAAAGAAAAAGAAGCTTGTACGTTGCGTATATATGTGTGAGAGAGAGAGAAAGAGAGCAACAAGAATGATCAACAGTGCTATAAGACATCACACCAATACCTTTGTCCATTCCACACGAAGACGACGCCCTTTTCTACCAAATTCAAATCGGTCAAGGCCTCGAATTGCATCCCCTGCATCTCTCTCATCCTCCATATAAACAAAAGCAAACCCTATTGACAAAATACATTAAAAAATTAGAAAAAGTACTTCATATTTGGAGGAAATGCAAAGTTAAGGATCCCCCCTTGCAGGGATTCTTTCATACGAGATGGAATTTTATTAGTTAGCAAACATGCAAGTCACCTATAATTGTACCAAAAATAAGTTTGACCCCTTGTGAAATCTAGATTTCCCCCCACTAAAATCTAGAAACTATTGACCAGTAAAATCAGTAACGGACCTTCGCGATGATTTAAGTGATGTCAATGACAAGAATCCAAAGGTGGATGTCACATGTTAGGGTAATGAATGAAAAATGTAGCTTTCTCCGTCTATTCTGCTGCCTCTGCTTTGAGGTCGGTATGGTTTTTACGTGGGAACATGTCTGAAAATGGAGACTGGGCAAAATTCATGAGGAAATGCAATGGTGTCTGAGGCACACATGGAATGGTGATGCCACAGTGGATCAGAGTGGCTCTTCTGTGTGAACAAGAAGAGGAAGCTCGTCACAGCCAGAAAATGGAATGCTGAAAATCCATCCATCAGGTAGGGAAGTGTGTGAACTTTCCGAGGTGATCCTGCACCAAAGAATTTAGTATGGGGTTTAACACTCATAAAATATACTTCTCTTTCCGTCCTCAACATATATCTTCACACCCCTACAACTCAAGAAAGGAAGACTGTGGTGCTGATGAGATGGTCCGGATGATGCCCAAATCATAGACTTGGAAAGCAGCCAATGGTAAGAGAGCAACTTCTCCAAAGCGGAATGACATTGCTGCGAATAGCATTCACGTCCTCGGATGATACTCATAAGATAACTTTAGTTAACCACAACATTTATTAAGGTAATTGTCTCTCATCAAAGTGACTCAAAAAGCAAATAAATGGTTGAGCATATTACCTGCACAATAGTTACCATGCACAATGCTTCAAATGCTTACCGTATTATCAGTCCATATTAAGTACAGCTTCATCTTAACATCAGCCACAAAAGCATAAATTTATCATCTACGGCAATATCAGATTTGAGATGGGACTATCCCATACTTTCTTGTTTTCAAACAAAAAACATTCTTCTGTTGCCCATTACTCCAATTGACTAGGGGATCAAAGGCAAATGCAGAGTCTTAGTCATATGACTCATATATGCGCAAGGTAATGAAATGATACTGAAAAGTAGAGAAGGCCAGCTCAAACACCAGTGGTAAACTTTGTCAAGCCACTTCTCAATTAACTCACTAGATTGAGCATTAAATGGGCAGACCTTAGGCACTTCACTCACTTAAGAATCAAAATACACCAATTTCAAGGGCTCGACAGTCAAATACCTGATTACCGTACAACACAACCAGAATGCAAAACAAAGTAGATTAAGTAGATAACCATAGAAGCTAAAAACAGACAACAAGTCAACAATAATGTTACTACAAAGCAACAACAATCTAAGCTGAGAATTAAAGGGAATGAGGCAAATTTACCAGACTTCATATCTACTCTCTCAACCTTTCCATATTTCCTAAAAAGTCGCTCCAGATCGGACTGCCGTGCCTCATAGTCAAAGTTTCCACAGAAAATGGGCCTCATTTCACCTACACAGTAAGAGGTAACACTTCCTAATTTTTAAATCACATTAAAAAATGCACAAGAAAACATCAAACCAAAATTAACAAGTCTGCATGTCTGCGCAAATGATTTAGGCCTTTATTCAGAGTTTGTGGCATGGTGGGAGGACTTGTGTTATGATGCATCCGCACCTTGAGGTACCTAAGATTGCTATGGCGTGATCTTTTCTTTGGATTATCATGAAGACTTTAAAAACGAGTGGCATAAGAAAGCAATTTGGTAAGAATCAGCAATAGCAATGCCACATTAATACTGTCAGCTTGTCCTACATCGCCACTTGTATACAGGACTGCATGAATATACAAGGTGCCATCACCCTTTAAAAAGTTGGGCCGTGTTGAAGATAGTCCTTGAAATGCACATTAATGCTCTCACACAATGGCATAACTTTTCCCTTCACCCAAACAAACACGTACAAGTTCACAAATGCAAAAGGTTGCTAATTTCCATCAATTCTTTTGCAATATTTTGAAGCAGTTAAAACCAAAATCAAAACTGATAAATGTAATGTTTTATCTGTAATTATGAATGGCTTAATTGTTCTACAAAAATAAAATATAGGAAGAAAATCCACAAGACAACCAAAAGAAAATTTTAAATAGAAGGTTCAAAACTTTAAGCTTTTTCCAAATCTAACTTCGGAGGACACAACATAATTCCAGACATCTACCCAATCTACGAGGCCTCTTTGAAAGATTGAATATTTTCCTGGGTATCTACTTTTTTGCACTCAATGGTAATCCAACCTTAGACCAACGAAACAAAAAGAAAGCTTAATTCAAGAGCAAAAATAAATAGCATCACCAGAACTAGATTGGAACCCTTGAAATTTTCACCAAAAAGTACTAAAAACAGCCGTACAAGAGAAAGAGATCAAAGATTCCAAAACAACCCATGTTAATAAAACTCGAGCGTAAATAACAACGATATCGAACACTACCAAAAAGAAGACGTCAGATCGCGACAAAATGGTGCTTTTTCCGGCCGAAGATAAACTGATAACAAAGAATAAACACCGAATTTTGAAAATGGCATCCAAAGCTTCAACTTCTAGTTTGACGCTTCAACCAATTTCAAAAATCCCGATTTGTTCTCAAATTTCTATGTTTTCGCAACAAACAAACAGATCTGAGAGATTATCAGAGAAAATCGAAGAATATTTCTTGATCATACCAGGAAAAAGGGGTTACCTTGGAGAAGCTGTGCTCTGTACCTTCGAGTGATGAAACCCTAATAGCGAGTTGAAAAGGAACGCGACGAGCTGAATATCTAGGAAGTGAAAAAAATAACTCGTTGAGTCAATTATATATACCAGCACCCGGTGCTCTTTACCACACGTTATTTACAGCTTTCTGCGTAAACCACAATCTTTTCCTGAATTTTTTGTTATTATTACCATTGTCTTTTCAGTTATTGACATTGTCAATTTCAATTTGAACAATGCTATGGAAACAAATTTTATGGATACAGACTAGAGTTTCACGTGCATTCGATAGTGTCGGACACATCTGTATTCGGTCTATGTATACAGATTTGTGTATTTAGACTTTTCCTTTCAATTTAGTCATTGTCTTGAGTCTCTTGACATAAAAAATTTAGAACCTCAAAGTTTATAATAAAGACAATTTTAAAAAAATTGAATAATAAAGTTAATTTGTCATTGTTTTTAGTCTACGTCTTATCTCAATTTTCAGTGTTTATTTTTCGCAACTTCTCACCTAGATTTTGAAGCTCCATTTGGCATGGCTGAATTATTGATTATTCACTATTTAGTTTTTTGTCCTTATTTGAAAAAAATTTTAAATTTTTTGTTTTTCATCAATTTTTTTATAGTTATTGGTTCGTCTCGACAAGAGATTTCAGAAAAGTTAAAAAATTAAAAAAAGTTCAGAAAAGACAAAAAATAAGCCAAAAACAGCGTCTGTGTTGGCTTATTTTCGTCTTTAGTGACTTTTTTTTAACTTTTGGACATAATTTTATACTTTTTAGATTTCTTTCATCGATACGAACCAATAAGCTACGAAAAAATAATATAAAAATAACGAATACAAAAAAAATTTGAATAAAGACAAAAAATAAACCAGAAAATTCAGCCAGGCCAAATGGAGAAGAATGGGAATTTCGTCTAGTCCAATTGGATTCATCTATCCCTTTTTTGGCTCAATTTGGCTGGGAGTTTCAAGGATTTTTAGAAGATCGGGATAGATTTGGAGACGAAATTTAAAAAGAAAATAGGAAAGGGTTATAGGTGAGTCCAAGTATCTCTGTCCGTTTTACAATTTGCTTGTAAATAATGATTAAAAATATTATTTTTTTAACCCTTTACAGATATAAGTAATTACATAAGATTAGGTTCATGTGATTAAGTTTTCTTACTTTTATATGCTATCCTCGCGTTTCCAATCTAAAATTAGTATGTTAATTTTTTTGAAAAATATAACTGTGTTATATTTGAGCTCCGAATTATGCAACTTATCTTTATGTGAGTTTCATATTTTTTGTTTGAAAAATTAAATTTTAGTTGTTATATTATATAATTTATGTTTTTGCAACTTGTATATCTTGCAATTGTAAATTTGTTGTTAGTTTTTTCGTGGGTGGATTGAGTTTTTTTTTTAATTAAAAAACAGGACGAGGCATAAATTCTTAATCTCTGTTTGAGTCAGAAATGGAGGGTGAAGTTCATACTCTGTTCAAGAAGAAAAACGAGTGATAAGAGTTTAAATGTTCACATTAAAGCCTACTAACTTGTCTTGGTTATATTCATTATTAAGTTACTTGAATCTTAATTAGTGAATTTTATGATTATAAGTACTCATGTCTAGTTGCACGAAATTAGAAATTAAGACCATTCTGAAGAATTAGTTGATGAAAAAAGAAAGAAAAATAATTTTGAAAAAGTTGAAAGGTAAAGAATTCTGCACTCAATCAAAGAAATTAAAGTTCAAGCAAAATTGAAAACCAAAATATGCAATCTCGTATTGGGGATGTATATGGACAGTATTCAGTATTTGACCTTTCCAAATTCAACTGTTTCAAAGGTCAAAAGTGAATTAAAAGTGGACTGCAATACTAAAAACAGAAATTTTATAATATTTAGTTTGATTCCTTTGTCCCACATCGGAAAAAAATAACTAGTAACTCAAAGAAGAACGCTATATAAAACCCTCACCTCTTTACTTTAAAAACATACACAAAGAAACTCGAGTATAAGTTAAAAGAAGCGGTTTCACTCCTTCGTTAAGGCTCAAGCAAGTCTAATATTTTCATGACGGCCATCATTGGAGAGTTGGAGCCTCGTACATCTATGAGTGACGAAGCACTTTGGCTAGGGTAACGAAAAAACCTTCTCCAAGTAATGTAATTGTTTAATTCTTAGGGTTTTCATTCAATTTTGATTGTATGATTTAGGATGTTTCATATTATTTTTATGAAAAAACATATTTTTCCTAGTGATCTGTGTGCTTATATTCATGATATAAAGCACATTCATATAATCTTTTTAATTGTTTCACGATAATTTTTAAGATAGACTATATGACGTAAGACGAATTGTGCTATTAGTCTCGTTTAGTGAGACGATTCGTGCTTTGTTGAAATAGTCTATGTGGAGTATGAGTCTTAAGAATATTTTTATGGATTACCAATAGGAATTGCTACCCTATTGGTGGTGTAGTGGGCCGGAATAGTCATTGATGGGCCCCCGGCCCATGACCAGCTGCACCATACTCAGGGGCTCCACGAAGCCCAGACTCAACTGGGTTGGGCCGAACACCCTACCAGCCGGAGCCTTTGCTCGGCCGTTCCGAACAGGTTTGGGTCTCGGCCCGGCCGAACAGTGGGACCACAAATCCGCACAGATCTTCGGCCAGAATCCCCTTTGATGGCTTCTTGGCCGGGTCATCTCAAAGACATCCGGTAATTCGGTTTCCAAAGCACGCCCGCACGTTCTCCGCTTTCTAAGGGACGTGCGGGCACGCTGTTCCAACCCGCTCGGGCGTGGGACACGTGGCAGGTCACGCCCTTCCGATCCGCATGGGAGTGGGACACGTGGCAACATTCCCGCACTCTTCGGACCACGTCCTACATACTGGGCCGGACGTTCCGGAGACAGTTGGACTCCTACTCTATAAATACCCCGGCGGCACTCCAATCCAAGGTACATGCATACTTGCGCTTAAACTACTTTCAAGTTGCTTTCGTTCTTTCTAGAGAGCTAACTTGATCGTCGGAGTGCCCACCGGAGATCCAACCCCCCGGTGTGCACTAACTTAGTGTTGAGTGTTTTGCAGATCAATCGAAGAAACCCGATTCTACAACCCGAGAAGTCAAGAGTGAATTCCAGACTCCACAATTTGGCGACCACAGTGGGAGATCCTTCTGACTTCTCATCCTCAAATCCTCACCTTAAAGCTTTACCTAAATCAACAATGGTGGTCACCGGAACTGAGCCTTCAGTCCTACCAGCCATTCCACCCCCTCCTCCTGCTGATCTGAGGGACAGGGCATATGTTGAGCGCTTGGAGGCTCGACTGGCAGAACGTGATCAGCTACTTCAAGTGGTCAGGGAGGAGATTGCGCAACTCAAAGTTGCCATCAAACCTGACCAGAATGGCGAGACGTCGCAGGCTCGGCGACGAAGGCGCCGCAGGACACGCTCTCCGGAGCAAAGAGAAAGGAACAAGCGTCCGGCCCTCGAACGATTGGGAGTCGAAACCGAGGTCGACGCGATCAATGAGGAGCGGGCCCGGGGACGAACCAGGACCGCACCTTCTGGAAGCCGTTCGGACGCCGAACGGGGAACGCGGAGGGTCTCGGTTCACCAAAGGCTGGGAGCTCAACCAGTGAGCAGCACTCAGTCGCACTCTCCGCCGTCAACACCTTCGGACGTCACCCCGACCCATGAGACTCAAATGGATCGAAGGTATGGCGGTCGAAGGGATCAATCCCCATCAAGACGTCAAAACCGCCGAGGACGTTCTCCTCGGTATCACGGTGGACGTGACCTGAGACCACAACTCGCGGCTAGAAGGGGGGGGAGAGCCGAACAGGAGGTTCGGCCAGCACGTTCACAGTGCGACATCATCCACGACCAGCTCATCTCTTCTCCCTTCACCAGGGAGATAGAGGGGGTGCGTCCACCACGTGGCTTCAACCCCCCGAAGTTCAGTAAGTATGACCCCAAGACAGATGCCTACCTGCACCTGGTGCACTTTAGACAGATGATGTCTCTCTACAGCACCGACGACGCCTTGATGTGCAAGCTGTTCCCTTCCAGCTTGGGGGAACTGGGGCTCCTCTGGTTCGACAAATTGCCGAAGGGTTCCATCCCTTCTTTCAAGGACCTATCCCTCGCCTTCCTGGCTCGGTTCGTCACCAGCAGCAGGCAGAAGAAAGGAGTCGACTCCCTCCTTGCACTTCGGAAGTCGGCAAATGAGTCTCTCAGGCAGTACGCTGCTAGGTACTGGGAACTCTTCAATGAGATTCAAGGCTGCGACCCCGCTATTGCTGTGACTTCATTCAAGCTCGGGTTGGATCACCGAAGCAGGTTGTTCGAGGACCTCATGTTATCCAATCCTACCGACATGGATGACCTCATGGCCCGGATCGACAACCACTGCCGGTTGGAGGAGGCACGCAGCGAGCGGCGTCAGGCCGAACAAAACCATCCCCGCCAGGGGGAAGGGAACAAACATACACCACACGGCTCGCGCCGGAGTGTGAACGTGGTGTCCTCTGGGAAGAATAAGGGACCTCGGGCGTTCGAGTTTGCTGCGGTGAAGACGGTCTTCAAGATCCCGACGTACGAGATCCTCAAGAAGATACAGAATGAGCCGTACTTTGAGTGGCCGAGGCGGCCACTGGGAGAGCAGCGAAAGACGCCAGACTCTCCGTACCGTTGCTCTTACCACAAGGAGAAGGGTCACTTGACCACACGCTGCCGAGCCTGGAAGGATTTCCTGGAACGGTTGGTATCGCAGGGACTCCTCAAAGAGTTCATCAACGAGGAGAAAACACAAGCCGGGCCACAGACAGAACCAGAGAAAGAGAACAGTGGGGAAGTCCGGGTGATCGATGTCATCCACGGAATGGTGGATGCAGCGGCCGAGGAAACTCTTCGGGCCGAGATCAGGCGTGCGGCGTGCGGCAAGCAGGTCATGTCCGTAAGTGCGGGAAGCAAGCATCCGCATCTCGACAGTCACTCTGGGGGGAACCTGTCATTTTCTGATCGAGACCTTCAACGACTCCAGATGCCGCATAATGACGCGTTGGTCGTCTCTCTCACCCTCGGCAACTCGCTGGTCCGCCGAATACTGGTCGACCAGGGGAGTTCGGCCGAGGTCATGTATTACCCCCTGTTCAAGGCATTGCACTTACAGGAGGCCGACCTCACACCTACCGAGGTGCCGCTGGTAGGGTTCAACTCGGCTCCTGTCTGGCCCCTTGGTAAGATCACGCTCCCTATCCGCACGGGCACAAGGACCGTGGAGGTCGAGTTCGTGGTCGTCGATGTGCCGAGCCCATACAACGCCATCGTCGGCCGCGTCTGGCTACACAAGCTTGGGGCCGTAGCCTCAACTTATCATCAAGTACTTCGCTTCAATGGGATGTGGGGACCCGAAGAGGTGCTAGGTGATCAATTAGCCGCCAAAAAATGCTATGTGGCGGCGATCAAGAGCAAGGTCTGCCCTGAGCAGGTCCAATGGGTGGAAGCGCCGGACGCTCCCCTCCTGAACGACGTCGGCACACCAGCTGCCGAAAAAGCAGTTGAGGATTTGATCACAGTACCGGCCGACGACATCAATACCGACAGGACTTTTCTGTTGGGATCAACCCTATCACCAGCCGAGCGGGAATCCATGACCTCCTTCCTCAAGAAAAACATTGAGGTGTTCGCATGGACACCATATGAGATGCCGGGCATCGATCCAGACTTCATCTGTCACCACCTCAACGTGGACAGATCTCGCCGACCCGTCATTCAAAAACCGCGACGTTCGGCCACAATCCATACCGACGCGGTCATCGAGGAGGTCGACCGACTGCTGGAAGCTGGGGCAATCAAGGAAGTACAGTACCCCACCTGGTTGGCCAATACCGTCGTTGTGAAAAAGAAAAATGGTAAGTGGCGCGTCTGCGTCGACTATACAAATTTGAACGATGCCTGCCCCAAGGATTGCTTCCCTGTACCGAGGATCGACCGCCTCGTCGACGCTACATCTGGGCACGCTCGGTTTAGTTTCATGGACGCCTACCGGGGGTACCATCAGATTGCCATGCACGGTCCGGATATGGAGAAAACTGCCTTCATCAGTCCCCGTGGTTTGTACTGTTATCGGGTCATGCCCTTCGGTCTCAAGAACGCGGGGGCCACGTACCAACGGATGGTCACAAAGATGTTTGCCAAACAGATCGGAGATACGATGGAGGCATACATTGACGATATGGTGGTAAAGAGCAAATTTGAGGCGGAGCACCTCAAGCACCTGCAGGAGGTATTCGACATTCTGAAAGCGCACAAGCTCCGTCTCAACGCCGACAAATGTGCCTTCGGGGTCGGCTCTGGGAAATTTCTTGGGTACCTTGTCACCAGAAGGGGCATCGAGGCCGATCCGAACCAAATCGCTGCCGTCAACAACTTAGCAGCACCGTACAGTATCAAGGGGGTTCAGAAGTTAACAGGTATGGCGGCCGCTTTGAACAGGTTCATCAGCCGATCTTCGGACAGGTGTCGTCCATTTTTCACACTCCTGAAAAAGTGCAGCCGAAGGAGCTTTGAATGGACTCCAGAATGTGATCAGGCGCTTCTGGATCTGAAGGCCTACTTGTCTTCGGCGCCACTACTCTCAACGCCGAAGGACAATGAACCTCTGTTCATCTATCTGGCCGTGTCTCCACACGCGGTCAGTTCTGTTCTTGTTCGGCAGGCTGACCGAGCTCATCTGCCCATCTACTACACCAGCAAAACACTGGTCAGTGCCGAGACCAGATATCTGCCTTTGGAGAAACTAGCACTAGCACTAGTCTCCGCTTCCAGAAAGCTTGCGCCGTATTTCCAAGCGCACCCCATCACGGTTTTGACTTCACAACCTCTAAAAAGCCTGTTCCGTAAGGCTGATCTGTCTAACCGAATCTCAAAGTGGGCCGTGGAATTGGCCAATTTTGACATACAATACCAGCCGAGGACGGCGATCAAGGGGCAGGTTCTGGCGGATTTCATCGCCGAGTTCACGCCGGATTCAGAGCCAACACTGCCGAACAAAGAGTCGGCAGGATCAGTTGAATGGCAACTATTCCATGGCAATTCTTGGAGGATGTTTGTGGATGGCGCATCCAATAATCATGGCTCCGGAGCCGGGGTCGTTTTGATTTCACCAGAGGGAATTGTCCATGAATTGGCAATCCGGCTTGACTTCCTCGCCTCGAACAATGAGGCCGAATACGAGGCCGTACTTGCCGGTCTTCGTTTCGCAGCAGACCTCGGTTCGGAGCACATTAAAGCTTACAGCGACTCTCAGTTGGTAGTTCACCAACTCTCCGGCGAGTATGAAGCTCGCGACGACCGAATGTCCCGCTACCTTACCGCTTTACAACACGCCAGCAAACAGTTCCGCACTTTTTCATTGGAGCAGATTTCTAGAGAACACAACGCCCATGCCGACGCTTTAGCCGGTCTCGCGTCGGCCACGGACGCCGGGGGGCAGAGGACCGTATCTATCGATATCCTCCCACAACCGAGCATCGAAAAATCTGCGGCCGAGCCAGTGTATTGCATCTCACAGGAACCCAGTTGGATGGACCCCATTGTAGCGTACCTTCAGGACGAGACGTTACCCGAAGACCGAAGGGAAGCACACAAAATCACTCACAAAGCCGCCCAGTTCTGGCTAGGACCAGGTAACAAACTCTACCGTAGAGCCTTCTCGGCACCTTATATGCTTTGTGTGCACCCCAAACAGACTGGGGCTATTCTTCAGGAATTACATTCAGGCAGCTGCGGTTATCACTCGGGAGGACGATCGCTCGTGCATCGTGCTCTGACTCAAGGCTACTGGTGGCCTAACATGAAAAAAGAGGCCGACGAGATGGTAAAAAGCTGCGACCAATGTCAGAGGTTCTCTACGCTCATACATCAGCCGGCCGAAGAACTCAATCCGCTATCCAGTCCATGGCCGTTCGCACAATGGGGGCTGGATATAGTCGGAAAATTCCCTGTGGCCCCAGGAGGCTTTAAATTCTTGATCACCGCTACGGACTACTTCACCAAATGGATCGAGGCCGAACCATTGGTCAAAATTGAAGACAGAGATGTGAAGAGGTTCGTATGGCGGAATATCATATCAAGGTTTGGTATCCCCTATGCTTTCATATCAGACAACGGCACGCAGTTCGTTGGGGACCTGTTTACCAACTTCTGCGCCGAGCACAGGATCCGCTTCTTCAATTCCACACCGTCATACCCACAGTGTAACGGACAGGCCGAAGCTTCTAACAAAATCCTCTTGAACGGAATCAAAAAACGACTAATGGCAGCAAAGGGTAAGTGGGCCGAAGAGCTTTATAGCGTTCTATGGGCATACCGGACCACACCTCGCCGCTCTACTGGCCGAACACCGTTCTCCTTGGCCTTTGGCACAGAAGCTGTTATACCTTTGGAAGCCGGCCTCCCGACGATGCGGACAGAAGAATTCCATCCGGACACCAATGACAAGGCTTTGTCAACGGCCTTAGATCTGGCCGAAGAACAGAGGGAAACTGCTCGGGTCCGAATTGCCGCTTATCAGCAAACGATATCTCAGGGCTATAACGCCAGAGTTCGGCCCAGATCTTTCAAGCCAGATGATCTTGTTCTTAGAAAGGTCGTCGGCGCGAAACGTACAAATAAGCTCGGTCCTAATTGGGAAGGTCCCTACCGAGTGACCAAGATCGTTGGGGTCGGCTCCTACAAACTGGAAGACATGGATGGGATACCTATTCCCCGACCTTGGAATGCTCACAACTTAAGGAAGTACTTCCATTAAGTTCTCTCTCTGTTCGTTTTATTACGAGGAGTGCCGCCTCGCTCTCTTCAATTTATTCATTTTTTGTTTGTTTTTGTAATCATGATTTGGTAGCAGTCTATGATACTCCTCATGTTCGGTTCAATATTTACTTAGTGAAATTTTTGAAATTTCTCCGAATGTTCGGCAAAGTGCCTCTATGTTATCCGTTTCAGAACGGTTCGGTTCAATATTTACTTAGTGAAATTTTTGAAATTTCTCCAAATGTTCGGCGACGTGCCTCTATGTTATCCGTCACTGGACGGTTCGGCTTGTTGTCTACTTGTGAAATTTTTGAAATTTCTCCAAATGTTCGGCGACGTGCCTCTATGTTATCCGTCACGGCACGGTTCGGTTTATCCTATACTTGTGAAATTTTTGAAATTTCTCCAACTGTCCAACACTGTCACACTCTGTTATCCGTTACATAATGGTTCGGTATTAACCGTGCAGTCGCATAAAAGGAAATAAACCGAGGTGCTTCGGTGATCACTATAATGAAGAGACAAAAGGCACGGTTCGGCAAATAACAGCTGCTCGTATTCAAATTTAGAGTTCAGTACATAAAAAGCTATTAAAGCAAAATGAAGATAGAATTGGCGCGCAGGCCCTACTCTAATTTCCTACTTAAACGGCCGGGCCACCATCTGCGGCGACGGAGGAGTCAGGTACTCGTTCCGTGTCCGGGGAGCCAGTCTCTTGGGCCGGGGATTGCGCGACGGCAGCACCATCACTGGCCGGCTCAGCAGCAGCAGAAGGTTCTCCGTACGGCGGGATGTCCTCGTACAGAGCTGACCCTTCCGGCACTCCAGCAATCTTCAGTGCCCGGCAGTAGCCGCTACGAAAAGCCCCCTCCAGCAGCTCGGCCAATTGGGCATTGATGCCCTCCATTTGCTTCAGGAATTTCTCCTGAGCTTCGGCGTAGCCGTCGTTGTAGCCTCTGGAATCGGCCTCGTCGACCTTCTTAGCCGTGTCTGCCTTTGAGGCCTCCAGCTCTGCGGCAAGAGCCTTCCCATTTTCCTCGGCAATGGACAGGGCCGTGCGGATGGCATTCCGCTCTTCTCGAATTGTGTTCTTTGACGCACTCTCCTGCTCGAGTGCGGTCTTCAGAGCACGGATTTGATGGGCCTTCCGCATCAGCCCGTCGGATACGGGAGCCAGGTGTTGGGTCGCCTGCATTACGAGACCGAAGAAAACAATCAGTACGGCGCATGAAAAAGAACTTGGCGAAAGTAAGAAAAAGAAAGGGTAAAATACCTTGACCATAAGCCGAGCCATCTCGAGGAAAGACTGGTCCAGCGGCGTCGGCAGCGCCTCGGCATCCTTAGGGAGTGTCATCCCTTCAGCCAAGGTCAACGCCATGAGCGGGTTGGCGTTGATGGTGTCATCAACGGTCAACGGCCGGCCAAGGAAAGTGAGTTTCGGCTTGAAGATTTGGGGCGTTGACGTGCCCGTTGCTTTGGTTGAAACCGGGGGCTGGCTCGCCTTCGGCGGAGCCATAGCACCCCCCTTCGAATGCCCGGCCACAGAGGCCTTCCGTCGGGAATCCTCCTCGGACTCCCTCGTCTTTTTGGAGGCAGCAGTGCTCTCCTCCGCCCCTTTCCTCTTCTTCTGAGGATCGGCAGTACGGGGTGGTTGCTGGGTGGATCCGCCGATGGCAAGCTTCAGAGTGACCTCTTCGGGGGCCTTCCTCGGCATATTGGCAGCCTCTGCGATAAAAGTCCTCAGTCCTTGTTCACTGAAGTCAAATGACGAGCAATGACTATAACTTGACGGGGTTGATGAAGAGCAGGTACCTGAGGAAATTTGAATGACCTCGGTGTCGGCTCGGTTCTCCTCTAGAGCTTCGGAGCTCTCGCTGCTGCTGGAATCTCCTCGGCACTTGAGCTTCGATCTGTAAACCTCGACGTAGCCGAGCAGAGCGGAGCAATGTCTGTGCCTCCTCCGAACAGTGAATGCTCGGCTGATTCTATCCCAGTCGGCCTTGCTCCGTAGGCGGTCGACAACTCCTTTTCCTGCAAAAAGATAAAAGAATCAGAAGCGAGCTAAAAGGAAGAGACGAACAGGTCAACAGACCGTACATAGACTCACCGGCAAACCCAGGAACGCGCGGAATGGAGTATTGACGAAATTCGCCGGACGCGAATTCGAACTCTCCTCGGACTACGACGAAGTCATTGGCATACTTTTCGGAGTCCGGGAGGCCTCTGATTAGCCTCCTTTGTCCGGTTCGGCAGCTCAGGTACTTCCTCCTGGCCACCTTGTTCTGGCTTACTAGGTAGAGGCCGAACAAGTCTTCAACCTCGAATTCGAGGTGATACCTCTCCTTGAGCTCTATGACCCCTACCACTATTCGGTAGAAGTTGATGGTCACCTGGGAAGGGGTCAACTGGAGCACGCTCAGCACTTGCCGAAGGAAAGGATGGAACGGGAAGCGCACGCCACCCTCGATGATAGCCATCAAGGGCAGAACGATCTGGAAGTCGTCTGTCGTAACGCTCTCCTCCGGCCGAACGAGGTCTACGAAGACACTGTCCGGAATGCCGTAGGTTGCGCGGAAGTCTGCGAGACTCTCCGGATCCTCGAAGAAGCGGGAGTAACGGTTCTTCATCGGGTGAGTGGCCGAAGTCTTCGGCATCACTTCTGGGGTCCCTGCCGAGCCGCTGGTCCCGGCTTGTTCGGCGCTATTGGATGACATCCCCGCTGAGTCTACTTCTGGTCTGGACATCCTATAAAGAGTGCACGGGTGTTAAAAATAAAAGGTGACTCAGCTGGGGCCTAAACTAATGGGGCCGGGGCTTCGCAGCCCCTCAGGATATCCTCGGCAAAAACACCGTCGCTCGGCCAGAACGCTTGTCGCTCGGCCAAGTTCTGGATTTTTGCCCAGACGACACGATTCCTAAAGTTCGCCCTAAACCTATCAGAAAAGGGAAATTATTGCAGAAAAAAGAGATCAGTGGAAACTTACCCAAGCGAACGCGGTGATTTGTTGATGGAGTTTGGAACTCTTCGAACTCTGGATGATTGCGCAAGAACTGGAAGAAAATTCTAGAGAGAGAGGGGCTGGCGAGAATGACTAGGAGAAAAAACTCTAAAGTCTCCCAGGGCCTCTATTTATAAGGAGGTACCAAGGCGGGAAAACGGCCGGCGTGAGTAACGAGGCGCCCCTGCACGAGGATCTGAAGCGATTCGCCTTCAGCCGTCGGAGGATGCCACGTGTCGCCATCTCGTCGACTGACGCTTCGCGTCCGCCGTTCTGCAGTGTCCTTTCGACTTCGTCATTAAAGGAAGCCACATGTCACCATCTCATCGCCTGACGCTTCGCGTCCGCCGTTCTGCAGTGTCCTTTCGGCTCTGCCATTAAAGGAAGCCACATGTCACCATCTCATCGCTTGACGCTTCGCGTGCGCCCTTCTGCAGTATCGCTTCGGCTCTGCCGTTGGATCGAACCCCACGTGTCGCAATCTCAGCTCCTGACGACTCACGTGCGGCTCAGATCCTCTTACCAAGCACCATGCAGCGTTCTTTCAAGGTCCAATGATTCCCCACGGAGCCAACCTTGCAGGTCTGTTCGGTCCCAAACAGAATGCCCCAGGGCATCAATAACTTACACAAGCTCTTCACGGCCTTCAAGAAAAATCTGCCTCCATACCGGGGCTCGGCCACATGGTCAATTCCCCCGTTCCAAGCTGTGTACGACTGAATTGAGGGGCTATTGTAGTGGGCCGGAATAGTCATTGATGGGCCCCCGGCCCATGACCAGCTGCACCATACTCAGGGGCTCCACGAAGCCCAGACTCAACTGGGTTGGGCCGAACACCCTACCAGCCGGAGCCTTTGCTCGGCCGTTCCGAACAGGTTTGGGTCTCGGCCCGGCCGAACAGTGGGACCACAAATCCGCACAGATCTTCGGCCAGAATCCCCTTTGATGGCTTCTTGGCCGGGTCATCTCAAAGACATCCGGTAATTCGGTTTCCAAAGCACGCCCGCACGTTCTCCGCTTTCTAAGGGACGTGCGGGCACGCTGTTCCAACCCGCTCGGGCGTGGGACACGTGGCAGGTCACGCCCTTCCGATCCGCATGGGAGTGGGACACGTGGCAACATTCCCGCACTCTTCGGACCACGTCCTACATACTGGGCCGGACGTTCCGGAGACAGTTGGACTCCTACTCTATAAATACCCCGGCGGCACTCCAATCCAAGGTACATGCATACTCGCGCTTAAACTACTTTCAAGTTGCTTTCGTTCTTTCTAGAGAGCTAACTTGATCGTCGGAGTGCCCACCGGAGATCCAACCCCCCGGTGTGCACTAACTTAGTGTTGAGTGTTTTGCAGATCAATCGAAGAAACCCGATTCTACAACCCGAGAAGTCAAGAGTGAATTCCAGACTCCACAGGTGGTCTGGTTTATAAGTTGAGTGAAACCCTAGTTTTTGCTTCAGTTACATTATAAGAAGAAAGTAGAATCAAAACTCTAATCCCTTCTCTCACTTGTTTTCAAAAATTTACTTTTTTTAGTTTAATTAATCAAAATCCAAACTACTCTCTTATTTTTGAATTAAATTATAAATTAATTAAAAATAACGTAGCTTAGTTTTTTTTCTCCGTGGACGATTCTAAGATAGACTATACGACGTAAGACGAATCGTGCCATTAGTCTCGTTCAGTAAGACGATTCGTGCCGTGTTGAGATAGTCTATACGGAGTACGAGTCTTAAGAATATTTTTATGAATTACCAATAGGAATTGCTACCCTATTGGTGGTCTGGTTTTATAAGTTGAGTGAAACCTTAGTTTTTGCTTCAATTAATTATAATGAGAAAGTAGAATCAAAACCCTAATTCCTTCTCTCACTTGTTTCAAAAATTTTATTTATTTTAGTTTAATTAATCAAAATCCAAACTACTCTCTTATTTTCGAATTAAAAATATCTTAGCTTAGTTTTTCTTTCTCCGTGGACGATCGTAGTCTTTTTTTTTTTTAATCCGCTACGATCTTGGTCTTTCCACTATCATTCGAGTTAGTTTTAAGCCCTAATTTATAAATTTATTTTTGGTGTGTAAATTACAACACCAACAAAAATTGATACAAAATTCAAATTTAGGATTTGAAGAAGGAGATTGTCAAAACCGTCCCCATTTGTTACATTACCATCCCTAACTTTGAGTGCTTTTATATTATTTTGTTGCTCTCACGTGTTTCTTTTCCTAATCCTATTAGAACTTTGTAAGTATATCCTTATGTTAGTTGCCAAGTACACAGATCTTATGGATACGTTCGGACATAGATGTGTCCAGAACCATTGGATGCACGTGGGGCCTTTGGTAATTCGCAGGTCCCATGTGCATCCGACGGTTCTGAACACATTTGTATTTGTTTTTTATCCGTAAGATCTGTGTATCAATACTTTCCCTTTCTAATAGTTGCTATCACCTACACATGCATTAGAGTCTTGCTTTAGATGAATAGTTTGGCTTTTGTTATTGTCTAGTTGAATTGTTGGTTTAGTTAGGTAATTAGCTTTTAGGTGGTGGTTGATTTCTAAGATTATATGGATTAATTACAAACCAAATTCTTTATTCGTATAAGGTTCATTTTTTAAATCTAAAAGATAAAATTGATGAATCTTTGGGAAATAAGCTCAATGTCACTCTTCTGGAACCTTAGTTATGTACAATGGTCGTTGGGTTGAATCTATTGCTTTTGGCTGAGAACAAATTCTTTCTAATCTAATTTGATATATGTATCTATCATCTGCCCTAAATATGGCGTAGAAATTATTTGAATTAGAAAGAAATAATAGTCGAAAAAGAGTGATCGAGGACATGCCATAATCTAGAAAGAAATACTTCTTAACTAACTAACAGTAACCCAAGACAATGCATATCTATATTCATGTTATTAAAAAAAACTCCCTTAAAGAAATTCGCAGGCTGCAAAAAGAAGAACAACTTTCAGTGAAGGTGAATCAACTTATTCGCCTCTTAGGTTATTAGCGCATTTAGAAAAGAAGACACGTGAAAGAAAATCAACAAGGCAATCAAACCCAAGAATCGACCTTGGTTTGTTCTTACTCCTCTCCCTATTGGTTGTAGTATCGACCTTTCGAACTAACTAAGGTGCCCATACGTTATCTCTTTTCTTTCTCGCAAGGGACTCCAACCAACATACAATGGGTCTTCTATCACCCGCTAACATGTTCCAAGACTTTTATCTAGAGATGTCTGAACTTCACATTTTAATGAAGAAGTCTAGAAACACACCGTTGTTTGATATATTTAAAATTGTTAGGTGCATATGGTATTCATCAAAACAATATGAGCTCCGCATGCATGGAATCGTTCTGGTCACATCGATATTCAGATACATGCAAATGATGTATTCCTAAGTTTTTTGAATTTTTAAAAAGATGAAGGAATAGGACTATTAAAGTCGTCCCTATTATTTGACATTACTATTCCAGAAATTGGGGATGGAGAGAGTCCACATGTATAATATTGATAGGGACAAACTTCAACAGTCAGGTAAACAGGCAACTGCTAGCTTGCACCGTACCCAAAACTAGTGCCCACATATGGCCTCGTGTCTGATATCCTTTAGAAGGTCCCAAGAATAGATATCCAGAGTCGTACCAATTATGGACCTAGCCAACACTCAGATACAGCCTGCAGTTTTTAAGACACAAAGGCCCCACAAATGGGGGTCCGCGAATTGCCCACGCTTTTCCCAATGGTTTGGTTCTTTCCTTAAAAGGTCTAACGAACACTTCAATCAGTAGCTAAACCCCAATGCCATGGCTAATAATCCACCAAACGTGCGCCAAATTGACCAACCACCCATTCCATTGCCATCAGATTCTGACCCTTCAAACCCACCTTTTCCCCTTTTGACTATAACTTGTGAAAACCCATCTCCCCAACACCTTCTTCAATCACCCAGAACCACCATTACCTCGCCGTCTGAAGGCGGTGGAAGTTCATCGTCGGGAAAGCAGCCGGTAACACCCAATTTGTCAGTAGATTGTGAGAGCCAATCGCCCAAAAACCTTCAGCCAACGGTAACACCAGTTACCTCGCCGTCTAAGGGCAGGGGAGGAGCGTCGGGGAGACACCCGACTTTTCGAGGAATACGGAGCCGTAGCGGGAAATGGGTATCCGAAATTCGGGAACCGCGTAAGGCGAATCGGATATGGCTCGGCACCCATCCGACTCCGGAAATGGCAGCAGCCGCGTATGACGTTGCGGCGCTGGCACTTAAAGGTCCTGACGCTGTTTTGAATTTCCCCGATTCGGTTATGTCGTATCCCGTACCGGCTTCTCCGTCCGCGAGTGATGTACGCGCCGCGGCCGCCGCTGCCGCTGCAGCGAGACTGCCTGGGACCGGGACTGCGACCGGGACCGGAGAAAGCTCGGAACAGAGTGAGCCGGAAAATAAGAAGATGGGTTTGGATAACACGACGTCGTCGGGTCAAGAGTTTATCGATGAGGAGGCGATTTTTGATATGCCGAATATGCTGGTGGATATGGCGGAGGGGATGCTGCTGAGTCCCCCGAGAACGAAAGTGCCGCCATCCGATGACTCGTCGGAGAATTCAGATGGAGAAACTGATCTGTGGAGTTGATTTGGTAACAGAATTATTATGTGCGGATAATGATTTATAAACAGTATTATTATATGCATTATTATCAGATCCGAATCACAAAAGAAAAAGGTCTAGGAACACGTATGTTTCGAACACATATGGGTATGGAATCATTAGATGTACTTAAGGTTTACAAATTATTGAAAGTCTCACGTACATCCAATAATTTTTAACACATTTGTATCTGAATGTGTCCGGAACATATGTATTCTTAGCATCACTATTAAGAGGTGTGTTTTATCAAGCCTATGGAAAATCGCATAGTTGGGGTCTTCTTTTGCTTTGAAAAATTTTCACCCCTCACCTCTTCTTCTCTCTTTCTCTTTTTATCTCAAAAGTTTAACAAAGTAATTTTTTTAAAATATTTATTTATTTATTTTAATTTTGTTAGTTTTGTATCAAATACTTAAAATTATTAATTTATATCTTAAATCATTAAAAAATATTCACATTTATTACATGTTCTAATGCGTCTAATTTTAAAAAAAATAATTAAGCGACACCGCTTATTCGAATCTTTTTTGTTCATGCTTCTCGAATTTTATTTTTGAAAAAATATTAAAAGTTTACTGTTGACTAAAAAAGTTATTTCTAAATTAACCATGTGCTCGAAATTTTTTAACAAATTTTGTTTTGAATTATGATAAGATATCTTGTTAATTTATATTTTGTTGTTATTTTTTATTTATAAAATAAAATTAAAAATATATTAAATCACCAAAAAAATTATATTCGTCACATGTCCCAATGTGTCCAATTTTAAAAGAAAAAATGTCTGACACAGCTGATTCAAATTCCTTTTTGATCGTGCTTTTCAAATTTTATTCTTGAAACATATTAAATTTTAACGTTGACTTAAAAAATTATATCGGGATTAACTGTGAGCTCGAAATTATATTTTAATAAAGAGTTATTGAATTATAATAAGATATTTGTTAATCCAAAGTATGAATCAACCATATATCAAAATATTTTGTATTTTTTTTTTATGAAATGCCTTACTATAATTCAACCCTATAACAAAATAATTTATATAAATCAACCCTATATCAAAAATAATTTTTAGTTATTTTTTATCAAATACTTTACTATGTGCTCAGAATATTTTAAAATTATGGAAAGGTAATTGTATTTATCAAAATATTTTGAATTCACAGTTAATTTTGAAATAATTTTTTAAGTCAATAGTAAATTTTTAATATTTTTTCGAGATTAAAATTTGAAAAGCACGACTGAAAGATATTCAAATGAGCGGTGCCAGTTATTTTTTCTCAAAAATTAGCCGCATTGGGTCATGTGATGAATGTGAATTTTTTGGATGTTTCAAAAGATTTTTAACTTTGTTTTATAAGTCAAAAAACAACAACAAAATATAAATCAAAAAATTATCTTGCCATAAATCAACAATTTTTTATTCACAGTTAATTTCGAATAATTTTTTTAGTTAACAGTAATTTTTTAGTATTTTTTCAAAAATAAAATTCAGAAAGCACGAATAAAAAGGGTTCGAATGAGCGGTGTCGGTAAATTTTTTTTTCAAAGTTAGACGCATTAGAATATATGATGAATGTGAATATTAATTTAAGAAATAAATTAATAATTTTAAGTATTTAATGCAAAGCGTACAAAATTAAAATAAATAAATAAAGATAAAAAATATTCAAAGAAATTATTGCTAACTTTTGGGATAAAGAGAGAAGGGATAAAAATTTTCCAACCGAAACGAAGACCCGTATCATGTGATTCCTGTGTAATTGTCTGTAGATTTTATTGCGAATAACAATTCTTCTTGGAACCGGGAGTCCTGCTGCGCACAGTAAAATGTGCTGTGCGCGAAAACGACGTCATTTTGTCACACAAAATACTGTCCGAAAAGTAAAAAACTGACCAAATAATTTTCGAACAGTATTTTACGTACTAAAACAATGCCGTTTTGACGCGCAGTACATCTTGCTGTGCACTACGCACAACAGGACCCCATTTCCTTCTTCTTGCTATAAGAAGGGAAAGCCCCACTGAACTGCCCACTGATCCAGAAGGTGGGGCACAACTCCCCCTCCTCCCTATTCTCTCTCTGTAATTTTTTTCAAAATAATTTTTTATCTTTATTTATTTTTTTAATTTTTTAAGTTTTGTGTCAAATATTTAAAATAATTAATTCGTATAGATGAGAGTAAAAAGAATTATGATAAAAAAATGCGCAACTTTAGAGAAAAAAGTGACTGACACTACTCATTCGAACCCTTTCGATCGTGCTTTTCGAATTTTATTGTCGAAAAAATACTAAAAATTTAATATTTATTAAAAAAATTATTTTAGGATTAACCATGAGCTCAAAATATTTTGATAAATAATCGTTGAATTATGGTAAGATATTTAATGATTTACATTTTGTTGTTACTTTTTTTTTGTTGATTTATAAAACAAAATTAAAAATTTCTTAAATTATTCAAATATTCACGTTCATCACATATCCTAATGCGCTCAACTTTGAAAAAAATAACTGACACCGCTCATTCGAACCCATTTCGGTCGTATTTTTTGAATTTTATTGTCGAAAAAATACTAACAATTTATCGTTTACTTAAAAAATTATTTCAGAATTCACCGTAAACTCAAAATATTTTAATGAAAAATTGTTGAATTATGCTAAGAAATTTATTAATTTATAGTTCTTATTTTTCTTGTTGTTGATTTATAAAATAAAGTTAAATTTTTTAAAATAACGCAAAAGTATTCACATTTATCACATATCCTAATGCGCTGAACTTTGAACGAAAAAAGTGAACAACACCACTCGTTTGAACCCTTTTCTGTCGTGCTTTTTCAAATTTTATTGTTGAAAAAATACTAAAAATTTACAGTTTACTTAAAAGATTATTTCAAAATTAACGGTGAGCTCAAAATATTTTGATAAAGGGTTGTTGAATTTCGGAATTAGTGTAAAGTCAACAAATATCTCACTATAATTTAACAATTCTTTATCAAAATATTCTGAGCTTACAATTAATTCCAAAATAATCTTTTAAGTAAATGGTAAATTTTTAGTATTTTTTGACAATAAAATTTAAAAAGCATAACTGAAAGGGATTCGAATGAATAATGTCGATTACTTTTTTCCTACAAAGTTAAGCGCATTAAGACATGTGATGAGTGCGAATATTTTTGAATAATTTAAGAGAATTTTTTAATTTTATTTAATAAATAAAAAATAAAAGTAATAATAAAATATAAATCAACAAATATCTTACCATAATTCAACAATTATTTATCAAAATATTTCGAGCTTGCAATTAATTCCGAATTAATTTTTTAAGTAAAAAGTAAATTTTTAGAATTTTTTTTACTGTCGCTCCTGATCCTATAGATTAGATTAAAAGGGTGAGGTCAGAAGAGAGCCTTTAGTCCCGTCCCCTACCTCCCAAGCGGTCTTTATAGTTGTCATAGGACCAATCAGCTACGAATATTTGTTTGATACAAATTAGTTATTTTAAGTATTTGACACAAAAAAAAAAAAATATTTTTCTTCAACTGTTGAGATGAGAGAGAGAGAGAGGGAGAAAGTAGGAGAAGCGGGGCTTGTGTAATTTTCAAGGGAGGGGCCCCACTTTCTCACTGGATCAGTTGGGTTGGTGTTGGGGGTTTTCGGTGGGGGTTTCCCTACTTATAGCATTTCTGAGCAATTCTGCTGTTTTATTTTGACATGAAACTACGTTTATTAGAAATGATTTTTATTTTACAGTATTATTTATTGTGATAAAATACAGTTCTTAGTTCAGTTTAATAAAACGTGAATCTTTAGAACTCAATGTTTTTGTAAAATTTTGTGTGCAAATATCTAGCACAATATACATGATACTTTTTATGTTGTTGAAAAATATTGCTCTTTCATATCGTCACTTATTTGGATATTCATGACTAGTTTTACATTTGGTTAAACTGTTACATGAATAGACAATTTTGGCAACTCCTATTAAAATGTGACGCTGGAGACGTGACAACCGCCTTTGATTTCTATAGTGGTTATCGCATACAAGTCTTGAACTGGAGGTGATTTCCAGTCAATGACCTTCCAACGACTAGGTTAGTAAACGGGACAGGGAGGTGTATGCTGTAATATTCCGTAATTTTAAAATAATTTAAAGTTAATATTGGATATTTATTTAGAGTGTTTCACTATTTAAGTTAGGAGTTTTAAAAAAAAATTAATTTTAAAAAAAAATTATTTAAAATAAAAAATAAAAAAATAAAAAAAAATAATAATAAAAAAATATATATATTATTTTAATAGGCCGCTCGAGCGAGCTATAGACCGCTCGAGCGAGCTATCATTTCCAGCAACCTCGAAAATGGCATCTTTTGGGATTTTTTCGTATTCATGGTTATTGAATGAGATTTTCCGATTAATTAACGAATAAACGTCGGATTCTTTTCGTTTTAATGGCAAATAAACGGATTTAAATTGAATTTGATGGCGAATTAGTAAGGATTTTATGGGGATTCAATTTGGGGGTTTCATGGTATTCAATTAGGGTTTTAATTTGAACATTATGAGGGATTCTCCCCTTGAATCTATAAATAGGACGGCAATTTGTTGGTTTTAGACGCACAATTGAAATTCATAAGGTTAGAGAGAGTATTGTGAGGTGTTGGGAGAGAAATCCAGAAGAATTTCGAAGGTGTTCTTGAGGAGAGAGAAAGTTGGGTCGAAACTTTCTAGCCAAAATTCGTTCTAACCGTCAACAATTTCATCAAATTGAGGTAGGATTACTTACCTACCAACCTTAGGATGTTCAATTTCAGTGTTATTGCATGATTTCATGATCTGTTAGTAGTTCAATTTAATTTTTAGGGTTTGTTCATAAGAAATGGTTCAGTTCTGAAAATTTCCAGAATCTGGGAAGACGATGGCTCGCTCGAGCGAGCTTTGGACCGCTCGAGCGAGGTTATTGTGAAAATTTTGAATTTTCGAAAAAAAAAAAAAAAAATATATATATTTTTTAATAGGCCGCTCGAGCGAGCTTGAGGTCGCTCGAGCGAGCTACAGAAATTTTTAAGTTTCAAATTCGGACAGAAGACTTGTTTTGGCCGCTCGAGCGAGGTAGGGTCGCTCGAGCGACCTGTTGATTTACAGAGCAGAATTCCAGCATATTTAAAGTAATATTCGAGTACATCGGCTATGATTATATTCTGTAATTTGTTCACCAGATAGCATGAACACTTTCACATGTATCCACTTATGTATGCGAATTCTTATGGGATCTCGTGAGTTGAGAACTTTGTTACAATGCATTGATGCCTAATATGTGTAGATGTTAAATTCCAGTGCGTTGTTAGTTGTAGAGAACAATTTAAATGAAACTTGAAGATTGAAACTTGTGGTTATGCCGGGTATGGCCGTCGTGCTGCCCGATGCCGGACGTCGTTCCGAAGATACTAAGGGGTAACCAGTCCCACATGTATGGTTGATGCCGGACGTCGTTCCGAAGATACTAAGGGGTATCCAGTCCCACGTGTATGGTGGATTACCGGATGTCATTCCGAGGTATGCTAAGGGGTAACCAGTCCCACATGCAGCTTGCTTACCGGGTTCAAGCCCCGAGGTGTGCTAAGGGGTATAAAGTCCCACGTGCATGCTCCGGCCGTCGTGCCATGTGACAGGGCGTCGTCCCACTTAAACAAGATAATGAAAGCGGAAAAGAGCATAATTAACTCGACGTGTTACTGCTTATTTTTATTTGGAATCAGCATGTGATGTTATTTATTGTTTATCCATATGAACTGTTGTATGTTGTATGTTGTATGTCCTTGGGTTTGGTTTTTCGGGTAATATGTCCTACTGAGTTTCATTACTCATCGGTGCAACTTCTTTGCCCCTGGTGTTTCATGCCAGATGTAGGAGTACCTATAGAGGAACCGTTCGGGTCGGAAGAACTGGAGGCTACTGGAGGGGAGACTTTCACCTGGTTGCCTTACCCGTAGAATTGTTTCAAGTTTTAGTTTAACTTTAATGAATTTTGTAAACCCGGAAGGGTATTTTGGTCAATTCGGTTTGGAACTTGTTTTACTTAAATGTTTAAGGCTGAAATAATTTATCATGAAATAAAAGTTAGTTTCTTTCGATAATTTATTTTGAAACAAAACGTGGTTTAAATAAATTAAAAAAAAATTATTGTGGGAATTTAACGTGCCCAAAAGTTGGGGCGTTACAACTTGGTATCAAAGCTTAGGTTTGACCTCCCTGCGACCGTGGGTAGATGGGTAGCACACATTTCCGAGTTTTGTGTTTTCCTACACTAGTTAGACGACTGGGTTAGATTTATTATTGTGAGTTATTACGATACTACTGTAAGTCTAATATATAACTATTTTGTTCCTTGTCAGATGTCGAACTCCGGATCCAGCAATGTGCAAGAAGTGCATCTTTTGTTTGGGGGTAACCCCGAGGATTATGCCGAGTGGATTGAAGATCCAGTTGAGGAGTTTCCAGAGGAGGCTTTAGTAGAGGCAGTACCGGTATTTGGTCCACCTCAGCAGCCCTTTGCACCACACCATGCTGCTATTCTTGCTGGTTGGGCTGATTTGGCTAATCCGGAGCCTGCTATAGAGGAGCAGGATGAGGAAGAAGAGATGGAGGAGGTTCTTATCCAGGTTATTCCGCCACCGGCACCAGAGCCGGAATGGGATAATCGAACTTGGGGGCGGACCCGCACACCAGTGTACCCCGCAGGAACAATGATATATGCCCGGGTACCACCCAAGATTCGTTGCAGTTTCAAAGCACTGACGGCTCCGTTCTATCTTGGCCCTATCTATATCTATGGACGCGTGGGGCAGCAGTATCGGGTGGATGTACCCGATGGATTCAGGTTTATATGGGGTAATTTGGTACCTATGGATTGGTGCCAGAAGGAGAAGCCAATGGACGGGCGTAGGATTGTTACTCCTCATGAAGGGGTAGATTTCACGGACATGGATACCTATACTGAGGTTCCGATTGAAATCTTAGAGATAGCTGCCCGTAATCAGTGGGAGCAAAATGGTATGTATTGCAGAGTCAAATGGCGCTGTTATGGAGTCGAGGAGGAGACTTGGGAGAAGGAGTGGCAGATGCGGGACCATTATCCGCAATTATTTGCTTAGAGAGGAAAAGTAGGTTAGAATAAGTTTACGACGGTGAGATGATTAAGGATAGGTAGAGAACAATTATGTGTACTACTTATTGTCTTTTTATCTTATGTGATCATGTATTCAACCGTTGCAAACATAAATGAATAAAAGTTTCACTCATTTTATCCTTAAAAGTTTAACTTGCTTAAACTCTTAGCATTTATGTTAGTCATTCTATGTCGCTTATAAAAAATATATCGTTGTAGAGTAAGATCTATCCCTTTAAAGTTCAAACTTGAAATTCACAGAATGGCTTCCCAAAATGAACTCAATGGCATTAACGGTAGTAATGGCAATGGGGGTCGGGTTGTCAATGAGGTACCTGACCAGGGGAACGTCAACAACCAACCATCACCTACCAACACAACCATTTTCTCCAACATCATGCCAGGAGCAGAGCAGTTAGCACAAATGTTCCATGCATTTGTGGCTGCCCAAATGGCAACCCCACCACAGCCTCAGGGGCCACCGCCACCCCCACCTCACGTACCACCGCCGCCACCACAACAGGTGCCTCCACCACCACCTCAGGCACCCGAGCAACAACCAGCACCAAACCCACCAATAGCTCAACACCAGCCACCCATGGCATACTATCAGCAAATGCCATACCATCCATACCCGCCACCACTAATGCCAAATACCTTGCCAAGAGCTCCAATGACTCGAGGCATGTTATTAGCGGATTTCGGTAGGCAACGTCCACCAGTGTTCAGTGGAGAACCCAACCCGGCAGTAGCGGAGGGCTGGCTGAAACAGATGGAAAAGCTATACGACACAATGGAGATCATCAATGACAGTGATAAGGTTGCATTGGCTGCTCACCAAATGCGAGGGGAGGCCGATTTTTGGTGGGATGTGGTCAAGACAACTCATGAGGTCGGAACCATGTCTTGGGGTCGATTCAAGGAGTTGTTCTTTGGAAAATATTTTCCAGCGACAGTCAAGCAGGCCATGCTTCAAGAGTTCATGAACCTAAAACAGGGCAGTATGAATGTCACACAGTATGCTGCAAGGTTCGACGAGCTATCTAGGCATGCATCCATTCTTGTACCAACCGATGAGGCAAGAGCCAGACGGTTCGAGTGGGGACTGAGTCTTGCCATCCGAGGAAAAGTTATGTCCCAGGAGGGTGCCACTTATGCAAAAGTGGTGAGTAGTGCGCTTACATTAGAGCGCGAGGCGTTGGATTCTCGACAGAACTGGGAACAACGAAGAAGGGCCGGTCAAGGGTCAGGTGGACCTATCAGGACTGGAGGAAACAATAGTATCCGCGGTTCTGACCGAAGTAGATCCTTCAGACCACAGCAGCAGCAATCACAAGGGTCTGGACAGGCCAGTCAGGCTAGGAATCAGACCAACAGTGGTAGTCAAGGAACTGTGAGGAATATGGTTGACGTGACTTGTTTCAACTGCAATGAAAAAGGTCACATGAGAAGGGAGTGCCCACGCCCGCCGAAACAACAGAGTCAGCCAAGTAGGTTGGGAGGAAATGGGCAGAACAGATCTGGCCAGAGTCAGAATGTGGGAGGTAATCAAGTCTCTGGAGGTCGGATCTTTGCACTTCAAGGACAGGATGATGAATATGACCCAGCAGTTATACAAGGTACACTCGTATTATTCAGTACTTGTGTGCAAGCCTTATTTGATTCTGGTGCTTCGCATTCATTCGTATCTGCTGCATGTTCACGAGCGTTGGGTTTAGAGACCGAGGACTTAAGCACATCAATGTATGTCACGACACCCTTAGGAGGACAAGTAGCGGTTGGTAGAATATGTCGAACTTGTGATATAGAGATATCAGGTCTTCGGTTGACTTGTGACTTACGAGTCATTGAGTTGGTTGACTTTGACGTCATCCTAGGCATGGATTGGTTATCGGCTCATAGAGCTATAATTGATTGTCATCGGAAGACTGTAACTGCCTATTCAACTAGTGGAACATGCTTCAAATTTAAGGGGGATAGACAGGATCCAGCTTCGATGGCGCAATCCAGGTGGTATGATCCGCTGACTAGTTGGTTAGCAAGTCTGAAGTTGAACGAAGTGGACCGCAAAAGTTTAAGTTTACCAAAGGTTGTTTGCGAGTTTGCCGACGTGTTTCCGGAAGAAATACCGGGATTACCACCGAAACGAGAGTTGGATTTCTCAATTGAGCTGCAACCAGGAACAGCCCCGATATCGATGGCACCGTATCGCATGGCACCAGCTGAGTTGCAGGAGTTGAAGACGCAACTACAAGAGCTGCTGGAGAAAGGCTATATTCGTCCTAGTGTATCGCCGTGGGGAGCACCGGCATTATTCGTGAAGAAAAAGGAGGGAACACTACGCATGTGTATAGATTATCGTCGACTTAATCAAGTCACGATAAAGAACAAATACCCTTTGCCTAGAATAGATGATTTGTTTGATCAACTGAGAGGAGCCACTTGTTTCTCAAAGATTGATTTAAGATCTGGGTATCATCAACTACGAATCAAGGAAGAGGATGTACCAAAGACGGCGTTTCGGACTCGTTACGGTCACTATGAGTTTGTAGTGATGCCGTTCGGACTTACCAACGCACCAGCTGTATTTATGTGCTTGATGAATCAAGTTTTTGCGCCGTATTTGGATAGATTTGTTGTCGTTTTCATTGATGACATACTAATTTATTCCTCATCGGAGCAAGAACATGAGGACCATTTAAGAATTACACTACAAGTGCTAAGGAAGAATCAGCTTTACGGAAAGGCCAGTAAGTGCGAGTTCTGGCTTAAAGAGGTAAAGTTTTTGGGACATGTCATCTCCGGGGAGGGTATATCGGTTGATGACAGTAAGGTGCAGGCGGTGATGGATTGGAAGCAACCCATATCGGTCTTTGAGGTTAGAAGTTTCTTGGGATTGGCTGGATATTACAGAAGGTTTATTCAGGACTTCTCCGCAATTGCAAAACCAATGACTCGCCTTACACAGAAAGGAGCTAAATTTGAATGGAATGAGGCATGCGAGAAGGCATTTCAAGAGCTCAAGAAGAGGTTGACCAGCGCACCGATATTGATCATACCTGAAAGGGGCGTGGGCTATACCGTGTACTGTGATGCATCCAAGGAGGGGTTAGGATGTGTACTTATGCAGAATGGAAGGGTGATAGCTTACGGATCAAGGCAGCTGAAAATTCACGAAAAGAATTACCCAACGCATGACTTGGAACTAGCGGCGGTAGTATTTGCACTAAAGTCATGGCGTCACTACCTATATGGAGAAGAGTTCGAGGTATTCACTGATCACAAGAGTCTCAAGTACTTGTTCACACAAAAGGACTTGAATATGAGACAAAGAAGGTGGTTAGAGTATCTTGAAGACTTCAAATTCACCTTGTCATATCATCCGGGCAAGGCCAATGTGGTGGCTGACGCATTGAGCAGGAAGTCAAGAGCAATGGTGGCAAATTTGGCAATCCAAGAATGGAAAATGATGGAGTCAGTAAGTGGATTCGTTCTTCAGCCGACAGAGAGTTCGGACGGGGCTAGCTTAAATGCCTTGGTTGCAACACCAGAGTTGCATAGAGAGATACTACTTGTACAAGATTTTGACCAAGAGGTAGCATTTATCAGGCACCGAATAGCTACAGGAGAAGTTACAACAGGTTGGGAGATTGGTGCTGACGGGGGTTTGAGATACCGGTCACGGCTGTTTGTACCAAATGTTGGTACATTAAGAGAGTCAGTGTTGAAGGTGTTCCATCAATCTAGTTTTGCTATTCATCCAAGAGGTAACAAGATGTATAAGGATCTTCGGAGACAGTATTGGTGGAGTGGGATGAAGAGAGATGTCGCCAAATTTGTCTCGACATGTTTAACGTGTCAACAAGTTAAGGCAGAACATCAAAAACCTGGCGGGACGCTTCAACCGTTACCGATTCCGGGTTGGAAGTGGGAACATATCACAATGAATTTTGTGACAGGACTACCCAGATCAGTACAAGGACACAACGCTATTTGGGTCATTGTGGATAGATTAACTAAGTCGGCACATTTCTTGCCGGTCAGGATGACAGACACCATGGAGTCTTATAGTCGACTCTACATTCGAGAGATAATCCGATTACACGGTGTGCCAATCACGATAGTGTCAGATCGAGATCCTCGTTTTACCTCGATATTTTGGCAAAGCTTGCAGAAGGCTTTGGGGACGAATGTGCACTTGAGCACGGCCTTCCATCCCCAAACTGACGGTCAGTCAGAGCGCACAATTCAGACATTGGAAGATATGCTGAGAGCCTGTATGCTAGATTTTCAAGGCCACTGGGAACGACATTTGCCGCTGGTAGAATTTGCATACAACAATAGTTATCAGGCAAGCATACAGATGGCGCCATATGAGGCTCTATATGGTCGACCTTGTCGCTCCCCAATATGCTGGACTGAGGTCGGAGAGACAAGTTTCTTGGGACCGGAGTTGGTTCAAGAGACTACTGAGAAGGTTAAGGTCATTAAGCAAAGATTATTGACGGCGCAAAGTAGACAGAAGAGCTACGCCGATAAGAGAACACGGCCATTGACGTTCGAAGTGGGCGATCATGTCTTTCTAAAGATCAAACCAAGAAGAGGCATTACTCGGTTTGGTAAAAAGGGAAAGCTAATGCCACGATACATTGGGCCGTTTGAGGTCTTGGAAAGAATATGAGAAGTTGCTTATCGTTTGGCATTACCGCCACAGATTGATCGGGTGCACAACGTCTTTCATGTGTCAATGCTGAAGAAGTACATGGCGATTCCAACGCACATCATTAAATGGGAAGACGTCACCTTAGATGAAGACACAACGTATGAGGAGAAACCAATTCAGATTTTAGATCACGGTGAAAAGCGTCTAAGGGGTAAGACCATCAAATTGGTCAAAGTGCTTTGGCGTCACCGGAATATAGAAGAATCTACTTGGGAACAAGAGAATGTTATGAGAGCCAATCACCCTGAACTTTTTGCTTAACTATCCTGTGTAATTTCGAGGACGAAATCTTTTAAGGGGGATAGATTGTAATATTCCGTAATTTTAAAATAATTTAAAGTTAATATTGGATATTTATTTAGAGTGTTTCACTATTTAAGTTAGGAGTTTTAAAAAAAAATTAATTTAAAAAAAAAATTATTTAAAAAAAAAAATAAAAAAAAAAATAATAATAATAAAAAAAAAATATTATTTTAATAGGCCGCTCGAGCGAGCTATAGACCGCTCGAGCGAGCTATCATTTCCAGCAACCTCGAAAATGGCATCTTTTGGGATTTCTTCGTATTCATGGTTATTGAATGAGATTTTCCGATTAATTAACGAATAAACGTCGGATTCTTTTCGTTTTAATGGCAAATAAACGGATTTAAATTGAATTTGATGGCGAATTAGTAAGGATTTTATGGGGATTCAATTTGGGGGTTTCATGGTATTCAATTAGGGTTTTAATTTGAACATTATGAGGGATTCTCCCCTTGAATCTATAAATAGGACGGCAATTTGTTGGTTTTAGACGCACAATTGAAATTCATAAGGTTAGAGAGAGTATTGTGAGGTGTTGGGAGAGAAATCCAGAAGAATTTCGAAGGTGTTCTTGAGGAGAGAGAAAGTTGGGTCGAAACTTTCTAGCCAAAATTCGTTCTAACCGTCAACAATTTCATCAAATTGAGGTAGGATTACTTACCTACCAACCTTAGGATGTTCAATTTCAGTGTTATTGCATGATTTCATGATCTGTTAGTAGTTCAATTTAATTTTTAGGGTTTGTTCATAAGAAATGGTTCAGTTCTGAAAATTTCCAGAATCTGGGAAGACGATGGCTCGCTCGAGCGAGCTTTGGACCGCTCGAGCGAGGTTATTGTGAAAATTTTGAATTTTTGAAAAAAAAAAAAAATATATATATATATTTTTTAATAGGCCGCTCGAGCGAGCTTGAGGTCGCTCGAGCGAGCTACAGAAATTTTTAAGTTTCAAATTCGGACAGAAGACTTGTTTTGGCCGCTCGAGCGAGGTAGGGTCGCTCGAGCGACCTGTTGATTTACAGAGCAGAATTCCAGCATATTTAAAGTAATATTCGAGTACATCGGCTATGATTATATTCTGTAATTTGTTCACCAGATAGCATGAACACTTTCACATGTATCCACTTATGTATGCGAATTCTTATGGGATCTCGTGAGTTGAGAACTTTGTTACAATGCATTGATGCCTAATATGTGTAGATGTTAAATTCCAGTGCGTTGTTAGTTGTAGAGAACAATTTAAATGAAACTTGAAGATTGAAACTTGTGGTTATGCCGGGTATGGCCGTCGTGCTGCCCGATGCCGGACGTCGTTCCGAAGATACTAAGGGGTAACCAGTCCCACATGTATGGTTGATGCCGGACGTCGTTCCGAAGATACTAAGGGGTATCCAGTCCCACGTGTATGGTGGATTACCGGATGTCATTCCGAGGTATGCTAAGGGGTAACCAGTCCCACATGCAGCTTGCTTACCGGGTTCAAGCCCCGAGGTGTGCTAAGGGGTATAAAGTCCCACGTGCATGCTCCGGCCGTCGTGCCATGTGACAGGGCGTCGTCCCACTTAAACAAGATAATGAAAGCGGAAAAGAGCATAATTAACTCGACGTGTTACTGCTTATTTTTATTTGGAATCAGCATGTGATGTTATTTATTGTTTATCCATATGAACTGTTGTATGTTGTATGTTGTATGTCCTTGGGTTTGGTTTTTCGGGTAATATGTCCTACTGAGTTTCATTACTCATCGGTGCAACTTCTTTGCCCCTGGTGTTTCATGCCAGATGTAGGAGTACCTATAGAGGAACCGTTCGGGTCGGAAGAACTGGAGGCTACTGGAGGGGAGACTTTCACCTGGTTGCCTTACCCGTAGAATTGTTTCAAGTTTTAGTTTAACTTTAATGAATTTTGTAAACCCGGAAGGGTATTTTGGTCAATTCGGTTTGGAACTTGTTTTACTTAAATGTTTAAGGCTGAAATAATTTATCATGAAATAAAAGTTAGTTTCTTTCGATAATTTATTTTGAAACAAAACGTGGTTTAAATAAATTAAAAAAAAATTATTGTGGGAATTTAACGTGCCCAAAAGTTGGGGCGTTACATATGCAGACAGTATGAAAAGAGTGAGTGAAAACGTACCTTATTCTTAGCCTGGAACTTAGCCCCCACCATCAAATAAGGTTCCTAGAGTCAAATTCTTCTCTTGGCTCTCTTCGAAGGACAAAAATAAAGAGTGGGGTCTCGCTACTTAATAGAGACATTAAAAGTTTTGAGATGGCCATGTGCAGATTCTGTGAGGAAGAGCTGGAAATAGTGGGACACATCCTACTTCATTGCTCAAAAGTGTGGAGGTTATGGTGTAAAGTTTTAAATTGGTGGGGTATATCTTGGGTATCTCCAAGGACTGTTCATCAAGTCTTAGTGTGGTGGGCAAGGCGAAAGCACTCGTAAGTCGTAACTTTCACTGGGCTGCAAGACAGGTCAAAAAAAAAACTTGCATGTAAAATATTAGTTAAAATAGTTTTATCCCGTCCTATTATTTGTAGTGTAATATATTTTTTAGTCCGATTCATTTTTAGCCCAGAGTAAATTAATCAATTTCTGGTTCTCCCTTGGTGATGGGAAAGTTGGAAGTTTAATAAGTCTGCCAACAAATCTTTGATCTCTCTCTGTTTTGCGTATCACTCAACTATTACGTGTCCCTCTGGACAAGGTGGTGGTAAATGCCTGGTAGATTACGGGAGTTTTTTTTTCCTGGTTTTGTATTTATTCATATGAACGGGGGTGTTCTTTAGTGTTCTTTTTCTTTTTTGTATCATTGTGATAAGTTTTAGTACATAATTTTTGAGGGGGAGTTTTTGGTTTTCACTAGTTATTGGTATTAGGGGGAGGAAAGGTATTTTCTGGGGATCAAGTATTGTGGTCTTGGTGGTAGAGTCTCATGATTTTGTTCCAGATAAGGTAGTTTCAACTCAGATTTGGTTTCTACAAAGGTTGTGATATGTGGACAATGTGCTTCCCAAGCCAGAGAGAGCATAAGTATCCACTTCTGCAACTCCTGCTCTGATGTTCTGCTGCAAGTCTCAGCTGTTGCTTTGGTTGGCTTTATTGCTGTTGTTCCATGAATTAGGTATTAAAAATTTTGCTGCTGTTTGATGAAGACTGTTGAAGTCTCAGATTTGGTATTGTTTTTTCTTTTCTTGGTTGAAGCCTTGACAACCATATCTCATGTACGGTTCGGTCCTTATTTCAGTAGTGAATATGCTGTCTTTTTTGCCTTCCAACAAAAAAAATACTTTTTTTATAGGATGGAGGATGAATAGATCTTAAGTAGGCTTATGGTCGCTAATCACGCTTCTCTTTAAATATTAGGCGGAGCAGGTTATTAAATGAGAATTCCGTCTCTGGGATCCTCAACGCCCTGAGCCGTTATTTGCGGAATCTCACTAAACGTGTCCCATGACTGGTTCTCTCTGGCTGTGCAGGTGACTTTTGGAAGGCTGAGCACCTGTAGGTACTGTCGTGCCGAGTGCCTCGTCACTAAGCGGCTATTTAACTGAACGGATGGACGCTAAGTGACTAAGTGATGAACTACTAGTGAAAGGTGGCCGAGTGCTGAGTCGAGCTAATCCGGACTTATCAGATGGTAACGAAGATTTTTGTATGAGTGGTAAGAGGACCTAATAGTATAAAATTTTCTTTCTATTTTCATTCTCTCTCCCTCTCTTTTTGATTTTCTTTTCCTTTCAGCTTCAGTACATTGAATTTTGAAGGTGATTGGAATGCTTAGAATGTGGTGAGCATTAAACTGTGTAATGAAGAGTTGTGGTCGAGTGGGCTGTCTTTCAAAAAGTCGAAGGTAAAATGTTGGACCGAATGTTTGGTAGTTGAGCGGCTATTTATTTAGCAACCGGTTGAAATAACTAATTGAGAGATCGGGTATTGAGCCGAATTAATCTGAACTCATTAATTATATATGCACTAAAATTAATGCTGAGTTTAATTTAATTTAATCTTTTTTTAGCATTTCAAAAAGTAAATAGGAAAAAGAAAACAATGAAAAAGTAGGGCTAAGAAAATACTTAAATAAATATAATGTTAATTCTGTAACACCCTAAAAGTTGACAACGTTAACTAAATCTTTTTAATATTATTTTATTTGTCCAAATAATTATTTAAAAAATTTTTTTTTACTGCAATTGAAAATTAGGCTGTGTTCGTTTGCTTGTTTGGAAAATTTTTTCCCAAACAAGTTCCTGGAAATTTTTTTAAAAATATTTTTACTTTTTTCCCAAACAACTTCGTCTCTTTATAAAAGAAGAGAGAGAGACACCTCGAAAATATCAAAAAAATTTAACTCTCAATTTTTTTCTGAAACACTTATATCAACCAACATCTCTGAGTTTTTTTCAACAAAAATCGTTTCAGAAACACTCAACCGAACACACCATTAGTAAATACTAGGTTTAAAAATGAAAACACTAAAGTACCTTTGTGGGTTTACATCATAAATTTAGAGTAACAGTGAAACAGGACATTCTATGGGTATGATAGCTAAGTGATAGTCTCTCCATCGGTGGACCCCGGTTCTATCTACTCTATTGAAACCTCTGCCTACTCACTTACATCTAGCATGAAAGGTTAGGGGCAGAGAAATTGTACCAATAAGTTTTGACACTTAGTAGAAAAGTTTATCCGAAATCAAACCCAAAAATAACTTCACGTACAACAGGATATATGATATAATAGCAGAATTCATGAAATTAAGCATAATCAACAGAATTAAATAACCAATGCTGATATGTCAAAAACTGTAAAGGATAGTTAAAATATTTTAATTTCATTCATTTTTTTTTAAATTGGGACGACGTCCAATGGAAATCAAACTCACGTACAATACGACACGATGGTCAATGAGAATCCAATCCATCTTGGGAATCAAACTCGGAATACAAAAATAGAGAAAAATCGAACCACCAACTATCTTGGGAATCTAATCTGAAACAAAAGTGAAGATAAATCGAACTACTAATCACCTCGAGAATCTAACCTGAAAAGAAGTGAAGGAAAATTGAACCACCAGTCACCTCGAAAATCTAACCCGGAACAAAGAACGGATCCGAAGAATCTTACCCATGGAGACCGTCTCGGGAATCTAACCGGGAACAACACAATGTCACGACGACCTTTAATACTTGTTCATTATTTCCTGTTAATGCCAACACTGGTCTTTATCTTACTTTCATTATTTTCAAGCAATTTGCGCTTGCAAACATGTCTAATATCGAAATGATAACATCAAGTTAACTATGGTATGGCATATCAATTGTAAGATAAACTAGCACATTCTATTCACTTATCAAAATGGTGGCTGCAACATGACATACTTAGTATTTTAGTTATTCAAATTTAAGACTAATAGATATGCATATTAATCATTACATGGCATGTTCGTTAGTACCACTACACATATTTTTCAATATCCACGTGATGCTAATGAAGTGTCAACAATCTAGCTAGTTTTTTTTTCACCTAAATGTTTAAGGGTGGCATGATGACAACATCCAGACTTTACTGACATATATATCATGCATAACCAGTGGAGTAATCATGATCAAGCAACGGGTTTCCATCAGTAACATCACATAACATGATTTATTACCAAGGTGTGGTTTTGACAGAAAGCCTCGAATAGTAATTTTCTTCCTTCTCGGAATTCTACGGGAATCCAAGATATTACTAGATACGAACGTAGATACTTGTGCGAGTGAACGAATTTTGGAGATCGTTTATAATCAGTGGCCGAAGCCCGAAGAAAAAGAAAAAATTCAGAGAAATTAAAACCCGGGCCAAAATCGTGGCGATTTTGGGTTTGGAGTTTGCCTAGTTTCTGAAGAAGAATAGTCTGAAATCCTTCAAATTAAGTACCTAGATCATGAAATTGAAATAGAAAACATGTTTTTAAGGGTTGGTAGTAAACATTACTACCTTGGTTGTTGAAGAAAATCAAAGAAACAAAATCAATTTGGCAAATCTTGAAATTTGGCAGCCTTGTCCTTCCTCTTCAAGAATTTTCTATCTAACCTCTGGTTCCAACCCCTGTTTTCCTCCAAACTCACTCTATGAATCTAGTTTGCCAAGAAATCACAACTCCTTACTCTCTCAGACAAGAAGGCTGCGGTTTTGGCAATGGAATTTGGTTAGGCAGTGAATTCCCTTCCACTCAAAGCTCTACTCTCTCTCCACCGAGCCTCACCCTGAAAACTGATGTGGCATGAGATTGGGTCCCACCGTCCTTTTTAAACACAAAAAGAATAAATAATATATAATAGAAGAATATTTTATTAACTTTGTATAATAAGGACAAAAAAATAAGTGCATAAGGCTAAAAGGGATGTGAAAATCAACCATTTATCAAAATATTATGAACTTAGGATTAATCCAAAAATGATTTTTTAAGGGACTGAAATTGAATTAAAGTAATTTTCGTTTGTTTAATGGACCGTGATTAAAATATTATTGAAGTAAGTTTTGGAGATAAATTAAAATACAAACTTCTGTTGCCGACTTGCACTACAGCCAAGTTTGGGAGAGAGAGAGAGGGAGAGTAAAAAAAGAAACAAAAATGCTAAAGACACACCATTTTTACACATCACTCAAAATTATGTAGTTTTGTATTGAAAAAAAATCATATTTGTTTTGGACCCATATAGCTGAAAATATATTTGGATCTTCCTTAACATAAAACGACGTAGTTTTAAGTGAAGTGTAAAAGTGATGTGTTAAAATGATGTGTATGTAGCACTCTTGAAAAAGAAATAAAAAAGGATGGTGGGACCCAATCTCATGCCCCGTCAGTTTTCAGTGTGAGGATAGGTGCACGATTCTTTACTAATAGCATTTCTGAATATTTGTACACATAATTAATCGGAACTGCTATTCGTAAGGAAATTCGCAGAGAATTACACAGAAATTACATGGTGAGAGTTTAAAAATTTTTCAAGCAAAGAAAATTCTTGTCATGTAATATTTGTGTAATTCTCTACAGACTTCCTTACGAATAGCAATTTTCATAATCGATACCCATATCAAAATTTGTACAAATGAAAAGTGAGGTGGCAGGTTGGCAGCCATTTCCTCCCCCACACACCCCCGGGCCGTCTCTCTCTTACACAGTCACTTCCCTTTCTCTCTCCCTCTCACCCTCTCTTTTTCTCTCTCTCACATATTTATTCTCTCTCACACACAACCATTTCACCTCTCCCTCTTTCTCTCACATACACATTTACATTTCGATACATCAGTTTAAATTATTATTTTAAGTTTTGATCAATTTTTTATATTTATTTAATTATTTTTTTATAAGTATAATTTTTTATCTAAAAATTAAAAAAAATTCACTAGAAGCAAAAAATAATACTAAACATGGTGTGTTTAGATTATTGTTCGTCTTTTATAATTTTTTTTATTTTTGACCATAATTTTTCTTTTTACTTTTATTAGTTTTGTATGAATGTTCTTATAAATTTTTGGTTCGTGTTGACGAAATAAATTAAAAAAGTATAATTTTTTATCTAAAAACTAAAAACAATTCACAAAAGACAAAGAAAAGCCTAAATCTAAAAAATATTATATATATATATATATATATATATATACACATATATTGATTTAGATTATTATTCTTATTTTTTAAATTTTTATATTTATTCAATTATTTATTCAATTTATTAGTTTTCCATGAATTTGTTTTTATAAATGATTGGTTTATGCTGACAAAAAAATTTAAAAAGTATAATTTTTTATAGACAAACTAGAAACAGTTTACTAAAAAAAAAAATCCTAAATAGGGTCTGCTTCAGTTTATTTTTCGTCTTTTATGATTTTTTTTTAGTTTTTAATATAATTTTCTATTTTTCTTAAACATCTCGTTGAGACGACGCTCGAGGGCTATGATTATTACAGTTTAATGTATTATTATCATCTCCGAATTTTTTATAATTATTTATTTATTTTTTTGCATCTCGGATTTGATATTCGAGTGATTATTTTGTTAAAAATGCTACACATGTCACTCAAAACTATGTCGTTTTATATTAAAAAAGTTATATTTGTTTTTGACCTAATCGCCCAAAATATATTTTGATATTTCTCAACACAAAATGACATAGTTTTGAGTGATGTGTATGTGTTGCACTCTTGTTATTTTATCTCTCTGAAGGGAGATAAAATTATGTCAACCCTTTTCTTATTCATACTTTATCACCTTTTATATCTCAATTCTATTAACAAAATTATTATTATTAATTACGAAAATATTATTATTAATTACAAGAATATCATTCACCTACTCATATGTACTATAATATTTTCATTCCTAAAAAAAACTAAAATAAACTATTCACCTCTATATAAAAAAATCTACTATTCTATTATATTTCCTTCTTAATTTTATCTAATATATTTACTTCATTAGGAGTTACAAAGAAGAGATATTCAAACTCATAACGAAAATGGGTTCTTAAAATCATTTAGGAGTTACCAAGAATAGACACACCAAAAATGGTTTTTTTTAAAATTGTTTAGGAATTACCAAGAATAGACACCACCAAAATGACAGAAGACCCTACAGCCTGTGGTGTTGATTTAACTATGGCCCACAAAATGGGGTCCACGAATTGCCCACCTTATTCCCATCGGCTTGGTTCCTTCTTAAGAAGTCCAACATATATTTTAATCAATAGCTAACCCCAATGCAATGGCTAATCCAGCTAAAGATCGCCCAATTGACCAACCACCCATAGCCAACCTTACCTCGCCGTCCAAAGGCAGAGGAGCGTCGGGGAAGAACTCGAGTTTTCGAGGAATACGGTGCCGCAGCGGGAAATGGGTATCCGAAATACGGGAACCGGGTACAACGAGTCGGATATGGCTCGGCACCCATTCGAGGCCGGAAATGGCGGCAGCCGCGTATGACGTGGCGGCGCTGGCACTTAAAGGTCCAGACGCTGTTCTGAACTTCCCCAATTTGGTTCCGTCGTATCCCGTACCGGCTTCTTCCTCCGGGAGTGATATACGTGCCGCTGCCGCTGCCGCAGCTAAACTGCCGATGACCGGGACCGGAGAAAGCTCCAAACAGAGTGGGCCGGAAAAGTCGTCGGTTGAAGAGTTTATGGATGACGAGGCGATTTATTATATGCCAAATATGCTGGTGAATATGGCGGAGGGGATGATGGTAAGTCCGCCGAGAACGAAAGTGCCGCCGTTCGATGACTCGTTGGATAATTCAGATGGAGAAACTGATCTATGGAGTTGACTAGGTGCGGAAATCATTTATATACAGAATTATTATTATATGCAAAAAAATTATTTGAATGGATAAGGTTGTTTTTTATTAATATTCCGATCCGGATCACAAGAAGGATGTTCGAATAATTTTTTAAACTGAACTGGTTTTATTTTGACATCACATAACAATAAAAACTCTCTTAGCTCAAATCGATAAAACATGAATCTCCGAAAGCATCGGTTGCAAATATCTAGCACGATATAAATGACAGTGATAATATCATCTAAAGCTGCGTTTTATTTTGTGTTACTGAAAAATATTACTCTCTTACTTCGTCGCTTATTGAAGTATCTATGAGTTCAATTGTTATAAAAAAAAACCGATCATGACCAAGATTTTTGTGTGGGTAATCCTAAAGAGTTGGTCTCGTGGTCAAGATCTGAGATTTTAGGATTTGCTCGCTCTGAAGTTTTTATGTTTGAAACTTCTCAAGTGTTATCAATTCTAATTATAAGGCTAGTTCATACAAAACTTTGCTCTGAATTAATTGGGATCTTCGGAAGTGAATAGTGAGACTGATCACACAAAGATTAGTTGTGGAAACCGATCCGAACACTTCAAATTAAAAAAAAAAAAAAAACAAGATTTTTTGTATGGGTGGTAGTGAACCTACTGGTGTAGGTTTTGCGAGTGCATGTAATGAACAGCAGTAGAAGTGCGTGTACCATGGGAATCTTCAGCAACAGTGGTAAGGGACGATATTTCTATTTTGCCTGGGTCATTCATTTGGGTTAAATTATTTCAGATAAAGTTAGATTTTAAGTTTTGATTTGTACTACGTGATAGGACTGTACAATGAAAATAAAAGACGCAAATAACTCTTAATTATTGGCTTATTGACTTTCGTTTGGGACGTAATTGTACCAACTAGAGTTACGTTGGAAGACAATTCTGTTATTTATCTTACGGAATCAAATAAAATTCTGTATTAAATTTGATCAAAACACATCGTAAATCAATGATAACTATAAGCCAAATAAACCCAAATGATTAGAATCAAAATATCTTTCTTGTCTCCTGTTTCACCAGTCAGCAAAATGAATAGATGCCAATAGAAATGCAATTCCTTTAAGAGTAAGTTAAGTTGAAAGATAGGGACTAGTGATGCGTCAACATTTGACATATATGCCATAAAGTTGAGATTCTTTTTTAAAATTTTGTCTCGATTCAAAAGAGGATAAATATTCAGTGTTGTGCACATATCTTGTTTAAGGAAAACATGTTTTTGCATTATATGAAAATGTATTTGATTTCAGAATATGTAAATTGTTATTTTGAATAAAATTTCATTGCGAAATATTTTTAGCCAAACACTCGATCGAGCGTTGTGACCTGACAACTTGGACTTCACCTAACCTTGCATTTCAATTGTTTTTTCTCCATACTCCTCCACCATCATTATCACCACTCTCGTCCACAATCTTATTCCATCACTTATCTACACTCAAACTTTACCCTCTCTCTGTTTGTCTCTCTCTCTCTCACAACCATCACCTCATCTAACCTCACGCACACACTCCACCACTCCTCACACTCAATTTCACTTCTATATATGCCCATTGTCGCGACCCGCGAGTTTGGATATGATCTTGGTGATGACCATCATCAGTGGGCATTGGTGGCAATGACAAAGAGTCTCGCAAAGGCAAGGATGACAGTGACAAGTATTATCAGAGCCAGACAAATGGGTTTGTGGACAACTAGGGAACTTGATAATGATATCGAAGCAAAATGGTCAGGGACCGCGAGAGATGGTATCAAGAGTGAAAGGTTGAGACGAGAGACCAAGACAAAAACCATCAGTGCTAAACGGTCAGGGACCCAAAGCAACAAGGCAATTGGTTGGGTATTTCAAGACGTTCATGAAGTCACAACTAAGGATTGTGCAAGGTATGGCGATCAAAGATCGTGGCCATGATGTGCGCCGGACGGAGATCAAGTGTCGTGTCATTATCTTGAGCCATGCCATTGTCTCGAGCCGTGCTATATCTTGAGCCATACCGTATCTCTTCCAAAATGAAATAAGTAGGACTTAGGTTATAGAGGACCAGAAGGCAGTTGGAGAGGTATCAGGAACGAGAGCATAGTGTATGGCAGCGTAGTGTTTGAAAACTTGGCATATGAGGGTATAGTGTATATGGGAACATAGCGTATGAGAACTTATGTATGGGAGCATAAACATATGGGTCATAGTGTATGAGAGAATTGTAAGTTAGATTGAGAATCAACTACTAATTTGGAATTTATGAATTGTTAAACTCTAATAGATCTCTATTTATTTATTTTTGCACTTATGTGATTTATGTATTTGTCATCCTACCATATCATTCATGTAAGGAGATTTTGTAATTTTTTTATTCTACTGAGTATTACAACTTACGAGTATTATGTTGCCCTGGATAATCCAATGCTAGATGAAGACTCGAGGATGTGGTTGCTGAAGCTATCGAGACAAAAGTGACGGCGAACCTTAGTTGTACCAGTAAATGTTAGATGATTTTGTATATTTGCAAAGTCCTTTTTGTTGTAAGAAATTTCGTGTTGAATTTCATATCGAAAGTTTTTTCGATATTATCCTGGTTAATTGTAATATTTTAAAACTTGTGCACTAAACTTATATCGGCGTAATGTAATTTCTAAGTTATTTTCCTTATATTATGAAAATCTTTTATTCACGAGCTGAATTTTTAAAACGTTACATCTTATGTGACACACACACACACACGTGTGTGTATATATATATATATATATATATATATACACACACATAACACCCAGATAGAGACACAGTTTCCGGACTATGTGGAAGGTGTAGATCCGTAGAAAAAAATAAAAGATATCTGCAAGGACTAATTAAATCCCTCGAATGATAACTTTATTGGTGTAGTACAGGGGTTTGGTGCTATACAAGAGTGTTACATACACATCATTTTAACACATCACTTTTACACATCACTTAAAACTACGTCGTTTTATGTTAAAAAAGATCCAAATATGTTTTCAGCGATATGGGTCAAAAACAAATATGGTTTGTTTTCAACACAAAACTATATAGTTTTGAGTGATGTGCAAAAGTGGTGTGTCTTTAGCATTTTTGAAAGCCATAAAGGAGACCCTTAGAACTCCTATTCTTTTTTTCTTTTTTTTTTTAATATAATCAGTGTGTTTATGGCCCATTTGAACTATGATAATTATTGAATTATTGTCTAATTATTATTTTATCTCAACGAAAAAAATTTAAAAAGTATAAAATTATGTTCAAAAACTAAAAAAGTTCAGAAAAAACGAAAAATAAGTAAAAAAGGCCCGGCAAAAAATGAACATAAAAAAAACGGTGAAAACATAAAAAATACAATTTTTTTGAATAAAGACAATATAATATATATCATAAGCCAAATTGGGCCATATATGTTAGTTTATGTGCACCGTGACTAATTTTTGGAGATCAATTTCACTGCTCACTTGCAAAAATTCCAATGAAAACTAGAGCATAACTTTTATTGTTACCTGAATAATGTTAGAAACGCGAGAAAAAATAAAAAAAATTGCGCATAATAATGTTTTTGAGTTGTGAGTCAATAATGCACTGACTACTCAGAGGTTTGTGACAAATGGGAGGTTTCGGTAAATACTCTAACTTTTCCTACTTTATAAATTATTTAGCAGATTCTCTCATACCATTAAATTCTTACAAATACCGTTAGTTTTAATTCATAAAAGACTAAAATGCCCCTCTTTAGTCTTTTTACTTATTTATTTATTTATATATTTAATCCATTTATATATGTGTACATTGAAATTTAAATTCCATAATTATATAAATGTATGTATATAGTACAAAATAATTTTAAATATTGAAATTAAATTAAAACTTAAGTTATATTATGATCGAGTTTGCGTAAATAATTGTGCACCTTATATATTAATAATTATTTTTTCTTACGAAGTTAAAATTTATCGTGTAATGTCTATTATTATACACACACACACACACGCACACGCACACACACACATATAGTATTCTTCTTATGAGAGATCTCTTATTTTGTTAAAATGTGAACCTCTCATTAAACACACATTCATTTTTAATGTATCTCGTCGTAAAAAACCGTCACGACCTACATTTTCAGAAAAAATAGTTAACGTATTTAATATTATCATCACCGTTGCAACACTAGCATGCATGATATGTAATTTTTTACGTATTGAATGATGCATGGTTTTGCTGTGCCCCGACCCCTAATGGTAACAAAAGAAGAAGAAAGCGTGTCTACATCACTTTTTTTAATTTCAAGAAGATGTGAGAAGGGTGCGAATTATATCCTCTTCTGGCAAACAATATTATTTTACTTTTTCCACTCTTTAGTTTCGGTTCAAGACAACAGAGAAATGAGTCGGCACACCCTCAGCAAAGTATGTGAAAACGACAAACACTCACAAACACCTTTTGAATTTCTGTCGTTATGTCATGCATATGTGTACCGAGTGGAGCCCTATTTCATCCCTCGCCATTAACCCGGTTGAGCCAAATGAAAAAATTAAAAAAATAAGAAAAAAGAGCAAAAATTACATAATACTTTTAGTTTTTTTTTTAAAAAAACAAAATTCAAATCAAACTCACTAGAAGAATGACATTTGCCATGTTATGCTAGCTAGTTCCTAAAATTCCATCCCCCAAGCAAAACCCTTTTGGCAACGGTGTAATCGGTTCAGCTTCGATTAAATTTTCGGCGTGTAATTTCGAAACCAATTGCTTTGGGGTAAAATTTATGCCAACTAATCCCAACGAAATTTTGGTAAGAATTGAAGTAGGTTCAGATTAAATCAGTTCAGTTGATTTTTCCTGCAAGCCTTTGAACCCAAAAGTCCAAAATTAGAGAAACCAAATGATATTAAGTTATTTAACAGAGGTTAAATTAACAAAGGTTCTGACCGCTGGGTCACGGAAAATAAACAAATGAGATTAAATAAACATAATCGATTCGGTAAAATCGAAACCGCACCACGACCAAAAAAATTAGTGTGGGAAAATCGAAACTAGGCGAATCTTTTTCAGACCGATCGATCTGTGATTTTTTCGATTTTGCTTTTGCCCTACCATGTGGTTTTCCCCATTTTCCTTTCTCTCTTTTCTTTCGTCCTTACTTTTTTCAAACTCTAGAGATAGGGGCCGGGACCCAACCAACCAATCAGTAGCAGTAGTGTGGTACATTTTATTTTTTCCAAGCCACTGGCTAAGTCCTGTCCACCAGTTTCTTGTTTGGATGCCAGGAAAATCCGAAAGAAAGGACCACTTAATAATTAACAGTTAAATGAGGTACTGGGGTGCAGGGATAGAGCTAGAGAAAGGGCGTCCGTGTAAAATCAGACTGCACCTTGATTTACCTAAATTTACTTTAAGCTCTGTAATCCTGAGTTTTAATGTAATTTCTTTTTTATTTTAATAATTATAACTAAACTCTTATTTTAATATATTATAAAATGAAAATTATTTTGCTCATTTAAATTCTTTTTAAAACTAATGTCTTCAAAAATTTGAGACGTTACAAAGGGGTGGAGCAGATGTGGAGGAATAAGAAGAGGCATAAAGAACTTTATATGTTGAAATTAAGAAATAGTAAATAGAAATTAGAAAAACAGGGTGGGTGGGAGTACTTAAGCTAAAGAGATATCTTAGCCGTTGGATTAAAGTAATCTTAGCAAGTGTAACAAAATATCTTTTCATAGGCCCCACACCATTATTCCTTGTAATATAGATATCCATACCGAATTTATAGAAATAAATCTTAGTTGTTCAATCGCCCTCAGTTCCAACAGTCAAAAGAAAAAAGGAGTTGGAATAACGAAACCCTAGAATCTAAAGTGCTAACATGATTTTGACCAAAATACAAGATTTTTGGGCTGTATATTGCTAGTGGCCTCATTTTTTTATTTATGTGGTCAAAATTAAGTTCATTTTGGTCAATGAGAAAAAATCAAGATTTTTGATTGAACCAATTCTATCCGAACCGATTCCAGTCTCTATATAAAATTGATTGGGATTAGTATGCAAAATTTTCACTCCGAACCAATCGAGCTCAATCTTCCATGCTTCCAAACCGATCGGACTCGAATAAATTTGACCCCGATCAGATATGGCTATCCGAGTTTGTCATATTCAACATTTGTCATATTTATTATCAATTACGAAAGTATCATTTATCTATTTATATCTACCAATATTCTCATCTGTTTAAAAATATTGAAACAAATTCTTTATAATTATTCATCTTTCTCTAAATAAAATATTCTCTTCTACTGTAGCATTTCTTATTATATTTAATAAATATATATATATTTTTTAAAAATTTTGACTGCTAATAAACGGAATCGTGATGAGGTACATGTACAAACTCAAACCAAAATGGTGTTTCTTAAAATAATTTAGGAGTTACCAAGAGTAGATACACCCAAAATAGTTGTCTTTAAATCCTTTAGGAATTACCAAGAATAGACATCGTCAACATGGCAGAAGACCCACTGCAAAGATGCAGCCTGTGCCTGTGGTGTATAACTAGCAAAGGCCCACAACATGGGGTCCACGAATTCCCCACCCTATTCCCAATGGCTTGGTTCCTTCATTAAAAAGTCCAACATTTATTTTAATCAATAGCTCTAAAACCTAATGCAATGTCATCAGATTCTGACCCATCTCCCATGCCCACCGTTACCTCGCCGTCGGAAGGCGGTGGAGGGTCGGGGAAGCACCCGAGTTTTCGAGGAATACGGTGCCGTAGCGGGAAATGGGTATCCGAAATACGGGAACCGGGTACGACGAATCGGATATGGCTCGGCACCCATTCGAGGCCGGAAATGGCGGCAGCCGCATATGACGTGGCGGCGCTGGCACTTAAAGGTCCAGACGCTGTTTTGAACTTCCCCAATTTGGTTCCGTCGTATCCCGTACCGGCTTCTTCCTCCGCGAGTGATGTACGGGCCGCCGCCGCCGCCGCCGCCGCTGCAGCTAGACTGCCGATGACAGGGACCGGAGAAAGCTCGGAACAGAGTGGGCCGGAAAATAAGAAGATGGGTTTCGATTCGGGTCAAGAGTTTATCGACGAGGAGGCGATTTTTGATATGCCGAATATGCTGGCGAGTATGGCGGAGGGGATGCTGTTAAGTCCGCCGAGAACGAAACTGCCGCCGTTCGATGACTCCTTGGATAATTCAGATGGAGAAACTGATCTATGGAATTGACTAGGTGCGGAAATCATTTATATACAGAATTATTATATTAAAAAAATCTGTTGCAAAGGATAAGGTGGTTTTTTTTTTCTTTTTTAATGATATTCCTATTCGAATTACAAGAATAAAAAGTCTAAGAAAACAAACTCTTAAAAGAAAAGGGTGTTTTATTTTTGAGTAATACTAAAAACACAAATATTTCAAACACATTTAGACACAGATATATTCAGAATCGTCAGATGCATATGGAATCCCCAATAATTTGTGGGCTCCACATGCATCCAATAGTTCCAAACGTGTTCGGAACATCTGTGTTTCAAGACTTTCCTTTTATTTTGACATGAAACCACCACAACATCACACATGTAGCAAAAATAATTTTTATTTTCCGATCTTATTTATTGTGATAAAAAAACGCTCAGTTCAATTTGGTAAAACATAAATCTCCAAAACCATGGATTTTTGTAAAAATTTTGTGTGCAAATATCTAGCACGATATAAATGACAATGGTAATACTATTTAAAGTTTCATGTTACTGAAAAATGTTTACCCTTTTACTTCATCGATTATTTGGATATTCGTGATTAGTTTTTACATTCAATTAAACTGTTATATGAATACAAAAAAATGTTGCAACTCATATTCTTTCATGCATGCACCAAAGTAAAATGGCGCACGTCTAGTATATATTTTTTACACTAGCGTCTAGCATGTTCACTATAACTGATACGTTGCATGAAGTTTTAACAGTTCAATAAATGAAGTTTGACTTATTTTAATGATACGCTGCATGCATAGTCTGCAAAAATAAAGAAAATGTAAGTAACTTTAGATATAGGATGAGCACCAATTAGGGCCCTTCGTACGTGATTTTGTGCGCATAAACGATGAGATTTGGAAATTTTCATAGTGATCTTTATGTTGTTTAAGGAATTAAAGAGATCTGTAATCCGTTAAATTAATAACAAAATTTAGAAGAACTAAAAGGAGTTTAGAATTTTCACGACATGTCTATCGCAGAAGAATAAGACGGAGAAGTGAAACAGATAAATAAGAAAGAGGATCGGAACTCGTTAGATTGCATGTACCGTTCTGTGATCTTCAGCAGCAAGTGGTATGGGAATGCTCTGTCTATTTTGTTTGTCAAGTACAAGGACTGTGTATGTTGTTTGTTTGGAATCAAAATATCTTCCTGACTTTTCCCAAGGTTTTTAACAAATATATTGACTTCTCTTTGAGATTTTCAAAAAGTACAGGGACTTCTCACGAGATTTTGATAAATGCATACCGACCTTTTTTACTTTACAAACTATTTAACATATGCTTCTCTGTTGTTAACTTTCTTCTAACACCGTCAATTTTAATTGATAAAAGACTAATATGTATCTTTTGTGTATTTTTATCTCTTTTTTGAATATATTTTAATCTATTTATGTGTATATTGAAATATATATTTCATAATTATAATATATGAATATATGCAGTACAAAATAATTTCTAAAATTAAAATTTAAAATGTTTAAATCAAATTAGACTTATTTTGATGAAGTTTGTGAAAATAAATATACATTTTATGTATTAATAATCTTTTTATATTTTTGTTTATCAGTATATTGTTAAGTTTGCATTCCCTAGCTATGTATCTTTTATCTAATGGAAGCACATTTTTAGTTTACCTCATCAAAAAAATTGTTATGAGTTTTAGTTTAACTTATTATTTTTTAATGTTTTATTTTTTTCTATTAGAGTTTTAAATGCTGAAATTAAATTAAACTTGAATTGATTAGGTAACTTTACAAAATTATTTACACATCTTTTATTTTAGTAATTATTATTTAGTTTATGAAGATGATATACTTATTTAATGGATTTCACTATTTTCGTCCCCTATTTGTATTTTAACTAATAGCTAGAAGACACATGTACATCCTAACATATCATATCAAAAAAAAAAAAAAAACTCTTATGAGTTTGTTAAAAAAAATCATGTAACTTACCCGTAACACAATATTTATATTTTTATTAAGACTTAAAATATTGACTTTGGTTGATTTTGTATAATAATTTTTATGTATTATATTTTTTAATTAAAATAATTATTTTTAAATCTACAATTTTTTTTTAATTTCTACATGCATTTATCAACAAGAGGTACATGTATATTGTCAAATCATCATACTTATCATAAGTGTTTTTTTAAAAAAGTTTATATAACTTACCTTGTTTCTTTTATTTTCTATATATATATATATATATATATATATATATATACATATAATATATACTCTGATACACATGCAAAAATAAACTAAATATATACAAAAGAGAGAGATAAAAAGACTTAAGATGGGTATTTTAGCATTTTATCAATAAAAAATTAATAGTATTAGTAAAAAATTAACGACAAAATTTACTAAATAATTTATAAAATAGGAAAGATCTCTACATTTGTGAAAATCCCCAGGTGAGATAAGTGCATTTTACTTAAATATCTTTCTTAAAATATCTTTATTGCATCTGTTTCACCAGCCACCAAAATAAATACATGCCAAGAGAAATGAAATTCCCGAGACTATGTTGAAAGATAGGGACCGGGGGCCCATTGAAGTTGTAGTGGAGTCTTTTGGTAAGGATTTGATATATGCTAAATTCCTTTTAATGTTTGTCTCGATTCCAACAGAGGATCGATTAACAGTGGTGCTTAGAGCATTCACATTAGTTTTTCTTGAGTTTTTTTTTTCTCTTTTTAAGAACTAATTTTTTTAGATATGTTTCACACTAGTCTCTCTTAATAATAAAATATATAAATTATTATTTTGAACAAAATTTCGTTGCGAAATAGTTTTGGCAAAATATTCGATCGAGTGTAACGACCTGTTGTGGACCTCACCCAACCCCACATTCCAATCTATTCCTTTCTCCATATTCCTCCACAACCATAGTCACCACTCTCGTCCACATCTTATATATTCCATCACTTATCTATACTTATACTTTACCTTCTCTCTAATCAGTCAATCATCATCTCATCTAATCCCAGGCACACACTCGACCACCTCTTACACTCGATCTCACTTTCTATATATGCCAATTGTCGCGACCCACGAGTTTGGGCATGGTCTTGTTGGTGACCATCATTGGTGGGTATAGTTGGCAAATGATAGAAAGTCTTGCAAAGGCAAGAATGACCATGACAAGTAGTATCAGAGTCGAAAAATTGGGTCTGTGGATGACTAGGGTCCCAAATAATGATATATAAGTAAAATGATTAGGGACCGCAACAAATGGTATCAAGAGCGGAAGGTTGAGACTGTGGATGATCAGAGAACAAGACAAGAAGTATTAGTGTTAAACGTCTGGAGACCAAGAGCAGCAAGGCAATTGGCTGGATATTTTCATGACATTCTTGAAGCCACAACTAGGGATTATGTAAGGTATGGTGATCAGAGATCGAGACCATGGTGTGTGTCGATCAAAGATCAGGTGGGATGACATCGCGGAAGGGAGTTGTCGAGTTGGGATGTTGCGAGTATGATGTTTCGTGACAATTGAGTTATCAAAGATGAAGTTCCATGACAAATGAGTTCAGGACCAAGTTACGAAGGGGGTATAACTAAGGATTGAGGAACATTGTGTGGGAAATCGGTAATGAGTAAAACCAAGGAAAGGGTGAGGGAGTCCACTCCAAAGGGGCAATAGTGTTGGTTGCTTCTATGTCAATCTGACTAAAGTTTGCTTAGTGGGTGTTAGTTTTCGTGTGTTGAAACACAATCGAGTACATGCCGACTAGAGTGTTGGGTAACGAGGGAAGTCACAGTTGTCAGGGATACCCATGTAAAGGGAATGTGTAAATTAACCATGAAGTTTATTTCTATTAGAGAAGTAAGGACATCCAAATGAGATGGTGTGATGCTCTATTTTGAGGAATTTGATGAAAAGAGGGGGATTTTCCCAGATAGAGTGTGCTAAAAGGATCTTACCAGCAAGACAAAGCCAGAGAAATGATGACGTGCAAAAAATAAACTCACTTCTGACGTACAGCAGAGTGCAAGTTTGCTTGATCAAGTTCAATCGACTGGGCGAAGGGAGGTCATCAACATGAGATGTTGACGTGCAGAAAGAAGTTGGGCTTTTGAGCAGGGCATTAGAAGGTACTGTCGTGACTGCATTGTGCTTGCATGAACAAGGTTGTTGATGGACTAGGTGTGAGAGAATGTCGTGACACGCGAGTTTGAAATTTAAACTCAAACACCATCTTCCTTTTTAAACTAAAACACCACTGTTGTACTTCCAACCTCCAACCTCCGCGACTCTCCAAGAAGCTTCAATCCAACAGTACAAACACCACTACATGTCCAACAACACCGACCAGAATTACTGTGACATTCACTGGCCCCAAGCCTAACTAGATTGCAGGATAAAAAGTAGGATACATAAAACTAATTTTTCCTTGACCACATCTATTAAGTGTTTGTACGTACTTATTCGTCATTTTTATTGATTTTTTTAAACTTTTGGATATAATTTTATACTTTTTAGATTTCTTTCATCAAGATGGACCAATAATCTACAAAAATTTGAGGCAAAAAAAAAACAAAGACAAAATTTGTAATAATCCAAAATTTTTAATTTAATTTTAATTAATATTAATGATTTTTTTGTTAATAAGTTAATTATTATTTGGAATCTAAAAATTTGAAGCGAGGCACAAGTCGCTCGAGTGACCGTGTCTTTTGGAGCTAGCTCGAGCGAGCTTGAGACTGCTCGATCGATTGGTTCAAATTCCATCGCGCAACAACTGCTGTGTTATGACCATTAATGGAGGGGAATCATTTTGTAACGGATTAATCATCGCATATGAGGGATTATTACGATCTTAATACGTTTATTGGTTATAGAAACATAGTAATAGGGTATTTTCATTTACAAAAAAAATCACAAAGGTTATACTTAGAGGGTTTTCAGAGAGTTTTAGAGACAGAGAATTTTTGTCTGTTGGAGGTTTTGTCCGATCAAGGTTTACCTAATCCGAAGGAGGTTCATTGCTTGTGCCTTGAATCAAGGTAGGGGAATGCACTTCCAACCCTTAGAATGTCAGATTATAGTAGGTTGTTTTGTCAATTTTGTGTTGAAAATGCTACTAGGGTTTGTAATCATTTATGTTTAAACATAAAATTAGTTCTAGTCGTAGAACAGAATACCGAATTGGTAAAGGGGAAAAGATCTTTAACTTGTATAGTTTCTCTATCTGATCTTAATTTCTAGTCTGCACCAAAACTGTAGAGTAGGGTTTCAAGCATGATGGTTTTCACTTAAGAACTATAAAATCAAGATTTGTAAAAAATGACAACTCGCTTGAGTGTGCTCTAGGCTGCTCAAGCGACCTGTCTTTATTTTGACAGATTTTGACTTTTTGACCATATTCAAAATTTGTAATTTCTGAGACCGCGTAAGTGAGCTCTGGGTCACTCGAGCGACATAGCAAAATCCAGCAAGTTGTTTGCCACTGTTCGAACATTTCGGGCAGTGAATCCAGACTGTAATTCACCTCTTTTAAGCACAAACACTTTGCACAAGTATCCACGAACACAAGTTTTATGTTCACTGGTCCCCACGGGATCTCGAGTGAGCTATTTGACCTATTTTGACCATGATCTTATGATATTGTATGTTATTGGTGCTATGTCTAAGTTTATGACTTTTAGTAGATAAGATTGTCTAAATTTGAATATTGTGTAAAGTTGGTGTTTCGGTTTAGCCGTCATGCTGCCGAGGATTTGTTGTTGGTTAGAGTTACAGTCATCGTGCTGGCTAATTTTAAAAATGGAAAGCGGTGATATGGCCGTCGTATCGTTAGCTTAACGTAGAATAGTCGTCGTGCTATTAAACTGTAGTAGATTGATCTACGAGATGTTATGATGTTTTATGTGTAAACTTAGAATCCACGTTACGGACGCTGGTTCGAATGTCACCGTAATAATGAAGTGAAGAGTGTTAGGTGAATATTATAAGTAGTGTAAATGAAGTAGGATTGTTAAGCAAAGAAATGGATAATTGGTAGCTGTTGAGCCAAGTGTTGAATTGGCCGTCGAGCATACTGATGTGCTATGGGCGACGTTCTAAGTTAGTGTTCCATGTGGGTTAGAGTCCCATCGGATGTCATCTCGTTTATTGATTTAAAGACCCCAATTGGGAGATGGGTGTATTCGGTTGAAGGTGACTTTGGGGATGTTTGTGTCGATAACTCCAGATCATAAGCGAGTTTCGGCCTTATCTTGGGCGTACTGGAGTCGGTAAAGGAGAAACGACTAAGGTTCGTTGGTACCTAACTTGATGAAGTCATGTTTATCTGTCGGGTCTAGTTAGAGTAAGCATGTATTGACTCGAGTAAACGGTAAAAGGCCTCTTCCTTGCTTATAATTACTTGTCAATACCAATCGAGTGCTCCGTACTAGATAAGTTGGGTAAGAACAAAATATTAGAGGAAAATGATATTCCTAAAAACATAAAAAGAACGAAAGCATAACAAAAGTACGTGTCTTATTTTTTGTATAGTTATTATCACATGTATCGACTTGTCTTTCTGCATATCTATATTCTTTGGGTTTGATTTTTAGGTGATTTTTTCCTATTGAGGTTAATTACTCATTGGAGAAACTTCTCTGCCTATGATGTTTCATACCAGATGTTGTGGAGTAGTTGGAGTATCTGCCCGAGCATGAAGAGTTGTGACCTGCAGAGATGATCTTGGTGCCGTTTGACTGCTTTATCCCTAGAAGTTCTGTTTACTTTATTTCAATAAAAGAATGTAAACCACAATGGGTATTTATGTCAATTTTACTTCCGCACTTATTAACTCTGAATTAACTTATTTTCAGCAATTTGAGTAATAAAAGGCAATTTTGTGATTTACATTTCAATTAAATTAATAAACTGAATTAAAATAAAAATGACAAGAAATAATTTCTATGAAGTAAAATGAGGTTTTGAAATTTCTTAAAATATGAAGTCATGTGAATAAATATCAGATGCATGGAATTTGCCAACTTTAACCCCATTGCATTAGGAATCAACTTGCATCATATGATTAATTGATGTTCTCCTTGATGATTTAATAATTTAAACCAGATGATTAAATAACTTCTAGATAACTCCAATAGCATTTTCTATTGGTAGAACTTATTTTTTTCTGAAACAAAATCAAACCCAGTACATTAAATAGAGAGAGAGAGAGAGAGAGAGAGAGAGAGAGAGTAAGCAAACCAGAGAGAGTGAGGGAGACAACAGAGGAGAGAATGAACCCTAAGCATGATTTTGTCTTCACAACATAATTTTTTTTTTTTTTAATGTTTTTGAAACTTCTTTACATGGTTCCATGACTTTGCTTGGCCTCTGATGATCCTTCCTCAGAGTGATAACCTGCAAGAAAGTTAGGATATCGGTGTGGTGCCGACCAACACTTATTCGATACCCAAGTCATATCAGAATAATCCTTTTAGAGAAGATAAAATAGGAACAATAATAGTACAATCGTACCTGCACCGTCCTTTTAGCTCTTTAAGTCCTACTAAGAGTCTTGCTTAGATCATCTCTATCCCTTTATGTCCGCACGTGAGGTGCCGAGCCCCCATTAGGAGTTTTCTTACATTAGCCCCACTCTTCAATTGAAGGTGTTTCTGTTGGATAACTCGTTTTTTTCAGACCGAGAAATGTCCTGGCTGAATAAAAGTTCAGACCAAATAACCGAGAAGACCACATGAGAAAAGCCGAGAAAACCTTCTTTCTACCCATCATCATTATTTCAAAACTTATCTCCATTCATTAGCAATTGTTTCTTATCCTTTCAATTCGTTACAAGAAATCCAGAAATAACACGTGTCTTATCTTTAGATGCTTTCACCAATGAGAAATCGCAATAGGATTTCAAAAATTGATTTGTCAGGCTTTTACCTCGACAGCTAACACATAACAACAAAAAGGAGAAAGCATATGTCTACATCAATTTTTAATTTCATCAAGATGTGAGATCGAAGGGTTCCAATTATATCCTCTTCTGGCAAACATTATTATTTTACTTTTTCCCTTTTTCGGTTCAAGTGGGAAATGACCGACACACCCTGAGAAAAGTATGTGTTGAAAATGACACACACTCACAATAAGGATAATTTTGTTTGACATGTTGTGCTGGTAGATTTCTTTTTTTTTTTACACGGTAAAAATCATTAGTAATAATTTCGTTTTGAAGAAACTCAAATGGAGAACGTCGAGAAATTATATCTGAAGCTTCATTTCACGGTTTTCACCTCTCCCTTAAGGGATTGTCCAAGTGGAGATTGAGATGAGTTGTAAACTCATACATTCTGATGTTGAACTTTGACGACCACAAACTTTGAGACCATTAGAGGTTTGGACAGTCATTAACTTTAGAACCCAAAAAACTAGTCGGCAACAGGTAGAGCATACCCCAAACTGATTGGATACCTCGGTTATCAAAAAAAAAAAATCCAATTCTCAAAATTTGTGCAAATTCTTATCTCCCTTGATTTAATAAATTTGTAATTGAAAATTGAACTAGAAAAAAAAAAATAAAGGTTACCATATTGAATTATTATTTCGTCCTTCATTGATTTTTTTTTTTTTTTTTGTCTTTCGTTAGCTTTTTGTAGATTATTACTTTGTCTCGACAAGATATTTTAGAAAAATTATATATGATGAATCAAATTTTAAAAAAGTTTTAAAAAGACAAAAGTAATCAAAGACCAGAATCTTTTTTTGACTTATTTATCGTCTTTAGTGAACTATTTTTAGCTTTTGGATATAATTTCATACTTTTTACATTTTGAAGGAGGTAAAATTTGACTGAATCTAATTAGAATTTTTACAGAACAAATAAGTTAGAGTTGAGCTCGATAAACAGGTGCTTTTGTGTATGGGCATATTTGTAACGCCCCGATTTTTCGATACGTTATTTAAAATTGTTTATTTAATTGTTTGATTAATAGAAACATAAATTTTAAAAAAATGCCTTTTAATTTAAAATAACAGGGAATAAGATAAATCAGAGTTTTAAAACGCAGAACTGAAATTGAAAGAAATACCCTTCAAATTTATATTTTATTAAATATATATATATATATATATATATATATATATATATATATATATATATATATATATATAACAGAGCATCCACAGTCTTCTCCAGCAGCTCCCGATTCCTTCTGCCAGAACAGATTCTCTAACTGCTCTTCGACCATCTGGTATGAAACACCAGGGGCAGAGAAGTTGCACCAATGAGTTTATAAAACTCGGTAGGAAGGTTTATCCGAAAACCGAACCCATAGGTAAAAGTACATACAACAGGAGATATGACATAATAGCAGAATACATGAAATTAAGCATAATCAACATAATTAAATAACTAAAATATTTTAAATTCATTCATTTTTCTTTTAATCGAGACGACGCCGAGGGAATCTAACCCATAATCAATACGACACGACGACCAGTGGGAATCTAACCCACCTCGAGAATCTAACCCGGAATACAAAAATAGAGGAAAATCGAACCACCAACTATCTCGGGAATCTAACCCGGAACAAAAGTGAAAGGGAATCGAACCACCAATAACCTCGGGAATCTAACCCGGAACACAAGTGAAGGATTGTGACACCCCAGCTAGACGGTAGTGCTAGCTGTGAGGCCGGCATCCATGAGATGGAGTCTCAGTGGGACGTCCGGATGGGTGGTCAGGGTCCCACATCGCTTGGTGGATGTAAGTTCGGTGGTATTTATAAGATTATGAGTCGGTGGTATTTATAAGATTATGAACCTTCCTTGTATAAGGCCTTTTAAAGCCGTGATGGCGCTAACACCAAATGGAACTTCACAGTTAAGCGTGCTCGCCCTGGAGCAATCCTGGGATGGGTGACCTACTGGGAAGTCCATGGGGTTTGGACGGCAAAAGCGGACAGTATTGTACAAGGCGGGAGCGGGTTGTTACAATATAATCGAGCATAAAATAATATTTGTCAATATGAGAAAGGTAGTGAAATGTTAAACATATTGGATACTTAATTCATATTGAACCCGAATAGCTCGTGAAGAATCCTAGACAAAATCGGTTTAGAACGAGAAGTTAATAGTTGAATATTAGAATTTTAATTGTAACAAAAGATGATATTTTAATTAGCCAATCAGTGAGTACTTATAATTCGTTTCTAATAGAAAATTAGAAACTAGATTAGATCTCAAATTATTGAGAAGTTCTCTTGAGTGAGAGGTACGATATAAATTGTTATTACATGCTTTGACTTCTCATTACAAGTATTAGATTGAGAATTGTCCTCCATGACTAAGTACTGACATAATTATCAGAGTACTCTCTGCCTAGAAGTGTAGGGTTCTCTGACAATTTATTGTTTTGTAGAAATTAGAGTTCCAAGCGAATCTTAACGCTAGCGTGTTCAGCCATAACTGAAGTCTTTAATTTTTTATGTCTAAACTTTTAACCTAACTTACAATTGATGACGCCTCTGAAAAAGCTAAAATCTCATAACAGAAACACGAGAAGTTCAGGTAGAGAGACAGACCATCATTAATAAGTTGTATCTAAATCTCCAAAGAAGAGAATTTTCTAGAGAGAAACAATGGGACCTATTCTGATCCTAGACAGGAAAAAAAAGTTTAATTGTTAGGAAAAGAAAAGCTAGCATTCAGGTATGCACATCATGCTTTTTGCTTTTCTTACCGTCGCATTAAAATAAGTAATCGACACTACTCATTTGAACATTTCTAATCGTGTTCTTTGAATTTTATTTTCAAAAAAGTTTCAAAAATTTACCGCTTACTTAATTTTTTTTTTTTTTTTGAAATTAACCATTTCAAACAAAATTTTATTAACGGTGTGTGCACAACATACAGGAGGTGTTTATTTAAAACTCAAAGTGGTACTATTTTTCTCACACAACATGTTTACGGTGCATCACATATCTCATTCCCGTATTTTTGACATGCGATCTAAATTTAAGTTTAAGCTAAATTTGCTCTCATTATATTGCATTATTAACTTCTGAGAATTTTATATGTGTGTACATATATATGAGTGGTGGTCTAACTTTTGCATTAAAGCCCGGCCCCCTCAAATATTTCAAAAAATTTAAGACCTAGATATAAAATTTGAAAATTATAAAGAAAAATACATTTTGGTTCCTCCAAATTATATTGGGCTCTCTTCCTTTCCAAAAAAAAATATTATGTCTAGCTTCTTCACTTTGTTCAAAAATTACATATAGCTTCTTCACTTTCTTCAATTTTTATTTTGTTTATATTTTGGAATGGAGAGGGTTTAATTAGAATATTGATTCATAAGTTACCTCTTTAATTAGAACATTTGGTTGGGAACATCGTTGAAAACATCGGATAAGATCTTCTCATTGTTGAGAAATCTTCCGATATTTTAATTCATTCACATACTATTTAAATTTTCAATATTTAATCTCAAAAATTAATAAATTTGTCTGGCTTTACCTCGACAGACACATAGTAACAAAAAGGAGAAAGCATATGTCTACATCAATTTTATTTTTAGAAAATGTCTAAAGACCCAGAATTTTTTTTTTTTTGAAATATCTCATAATTTAAAAATGAATTGTATAAATTTATTTAAGTATATAAGTTTTCAAAATTCAAATGAATCTTAATTTTTAATTTAAATTAAAAAAAAATTTGAAATCGTAACACTCATATTTTTTATGAAGATGTGAGATCAAAATTAAGGATGCCAATTATGTCCTCTTCTGACAAACATAATTATTTTACTTTTGCCCCTCTTTCGGCTCAAGAAGGAAATGATCGGCACACCTTGACCCTGAGAAAAGTATGTGAACACGACAAACACTTGTAATAAGGATATTTTTGTTTGACGTGTTGTGTTAGCTAGATTTTTTTTACACAGCTCATATACAGAACGTCAAGAAATTATATTGTGAGCCCCATTTTGCCTTTCGCCATTAATCCGATTCTCGAAATTTGTGCAAATTCTTGTCTCTCTTGATTTAATAGATTTGTAATCCAAAATCGAACCATAAAAAATGGAAGAAACTGTATTGAATTGTTTTTTTTGTCTTTTGTCAACTTTTTATAGATTAATAGAGCATAGGAAAAACCCTTTTTCTTTTCTTGCTACGGATAATTTTGTTTGGCGTGTTGTGTCGGTAGATTTGTTTTTTTACACAGACTTATAAAAATCATCAAACCAACAGTTGAAGGGGTAACTTGTAACCCAAAAACATTCGAGTAAGATGAAAAAGATAATAGTTGAAGTGGACAAAGTGTAATTAACTCATTTAAAAATAACTTTTTTTAATTTTCAAAATGAAATAACAATATGATCAACACTATCATTAAACAAATAAAGAGGATATTGAGGTTTATGATGATTTGATCATTTATAAAGAATAGAGGTCAAGTATAAGGTACCATGAGGTGTCATAGAAAGGGTCTAATGTTATCACTCAGATATAACTATCTGAGTTTATTATATTTAGAGTTTGTTTATTTTCTTTCGCTTCAGATATAATATCAAATAACTATTTTATCTTTTACGGAGAACAAAATTATCCCACTCCCTCTCCTATTCATATCTTATCCTCTTTTATTTATAAAAATATCATTATTAATTACGAAAATTTATCAACAATTACAAAAATATCATTCACGTATTTATATCTATCATATCATCTTTTCTCGAAAAATACTCAAACAACCCTTTTGTAACCCTAAATTTAATACAAAATTTAGGGGTGAAATGTTAAAATTTAATACAAAATTAAAAACTCTAAAATCTAACATTGTATTCCAGATAAAGATCAAGATTCTTAGCAAGCGGAGGGATTATATTTATGTTGCATTGTTGCTTATGGACTATGATGCTTGTTTACTTGAAAACACCAATTTATTTATGTTACTTTTGGTTGGTAAAATGAATTTATATTTTATTTTATACAATGAAACATAGTAAAATAATTAAAATAAAATAAAATAACATTAACGTATCAATTAGCCGTACCCGTACCTTATTTTTTTGGGTTTTGTCGTATTCCGTACCCGTACTCGTATCCCGTAATAGTACCAGTGCTTCATAGGTCAAAAATTACAGAAATCAAATGAGATTAAGTTGGTTGACAGAGGTTAAACAAAGGTGCTAACCGTTGGATTACATGAAAAATGAATAGATGTTCGGTTTGTTCAATTCAATTAAACAAACGGTAAAATTGAAATTAAACCGAAAAATCAAAAAATTTAGGCCCTATTTGGGCTGTGGTTATTAAGTGTTTTTTTATTTATTTGTTGGTTAAACAAATAAATATGTTTGGACTAATTTATTTGTTGGACCAAGAAAATTCCCCCACTTTGTTATTCCGCCCATACGGTTACCGAAAAACCGAAAATACCCTTCAAATAAGACAAGGGCCAAATAGAGTCCCAAATAAGACAAGGGCAATATGGTCATTTGTCCGTCAAAGTCAAATCAAACAGCTCAATAAATAAATTAGTCCAAATGCCATCAACTATTTTTATATTTATTCCAAACATCATAAATAAATAAATAAATGAACCAATAAAAATCGTAGGCCAAATGGGCTCTTAATATAGGATAACAAAAACTGGCCGAATCTTTTTCGGACTGATGGAACCGCGATTTTGTCGATTGAGTGTTTTTGGATCGATTCGAGTTTTTCGCTTTCACCCCAACCCTGTGGTTTTCCCATGTGCCTTTCTCTATTTTTCTTTCCCTCGTGCCCTAACTTTTTTGAACTCTAGATGTACGGAGACTCAACCAACCAATCACTAGCAGTGTGGTCCATTTTTTCCAAGCCAATGGCTAGTACCTCTCCACCAGTTTCTTGTCTGGATGCCAGGAAAAACCGAAAGAAAGGACAACTAAAAAAAATTGAAATTAACCACAAATTCAAAATTTTAAAATAAAATTTTGTTAATAGTGTGGCACAGCGCATAAGAAGTATTTTATTTAAAACCCAAACGGTAGCGTTTTATATATTTAAGTTAAATTTGCTTTCAATATATTACAATGTAATTTCTAATTTTTTTTAATAAGTTTATTCTAAGTAAATGATCCTCCTAATAAAATTTTGGATCCGGCATTGTTCCATATCTAAGTTTCTGCAAGTCTTTATAGGAAAGAGAAGGCAAGTCACCATCAGCTGTCTTACCAGTTATTACCTGTCAATTCAGTGTCCCCACTCCCCACTATTACTCAGGCATCGAGAATTAACGGCCACAAATTTGTTTGAGATTTGAGACCTCTCATTGTCTAATTGAGTCACCTTAGAGCATCTTCAAACTTATCCTTAATTTTTACTGATTAAAGGTATAAAATCAATTGACTATTTACTTTTTTTATCTAGGTACTCTAATTCTATTATCTATTTTTACTATCTATCCATATATCTTGTAGAGTGAAATAAAGTAATTTGGATTATTCATACCTGTTGAAGTCACAATTTGAATGGTTGATTTAAGAGCTTTACTCAGAATACCCGCAAAATAAGTTTGGGGACCTGGGGTAATCTTGACCATGGACCATTCACTGATCAAGTTAGTTGGTTTGATGAATGCGTTATATTTAGAGAACGAGAAAGTGCGTACCTCGAAGATGATATGGTTTTGTATTTATATAGTCCATTTGAGAGATTGGTTCCCTAAGGGGGGAGATATTATCTTCTCCAAAACTATCTCCATCAACATATCATCTTCTTGATTTATATGTGCATAAAATTATACTAATCAATGTATATAATTATCCTAATCAATGCATATAATTATACTCATGAGAAGACCCTTATTTTCGAGGCTAACACATGTAAATTGATCAAGCCAAGAAAATTAAGTTGATTTGCATCTCGCTAGCGTGAACGCGTATCAGAGTGACCTTTAAGTGATATGTCTGGAATTCAATGACTTAGTAGGCTTATCAAGTAGTCTTACCATCGTCCGGGTGGCTCGGTAGAAACTGCTAAGAGACCGGAGTCTATCCAACTGGGCGAGATCAGAGATCGTTTAGGTAGTTTGATCCAATTTGCATGTTCGAACTTGGAGACTGGTCGGGCTCGATCGGAGACTATTTTAGTAGTCTAATTCAATCGATATTTTTGAGCCTAAAGACTGGTTGGACTCAATTGAAGGTCATTCGACTATTTTGCAGTTATTCCCGTAAAGCTCTTAGATCAACCATCCAAAATTTAACATCATCAATACCATTTGCCTAGTCTCTCCAAGCTAGTTGATCAAATATATCAAGTCAAGAGAAGCTAAAAGCAAACTATCTAGTCATATCAGACTCAAAAGATTGTTCGAGTAATGTAATCCGATAAGTATTTATGAGCTTGGAGAGTGGTCGGCTTGATAGGAGACTGTTTTGAGTAATGTAATCCGGACAAAGATTGTTTGACTATTTTGTAGTTATTCCCGTAAAGCTTTCAGATCAGCCGTCCAAATTTTGACATTATCAATACCATTAGAGGCTACGCAAAATTCATCAACGAATAATAAAGTTTCTAATTATCAACTATTCTATCAAACATATATTAATTTATCTATTTATATAATTTGACTAAATAAAAGACTAGGTATTGTTCAAGTACACATGTAATGAAATGCTTAGACAAATTAAAAATTATATTTTTTTATGTAATTTTACTAAATAAAATAAAATGATCACTAGTATTGAAGATGCTCTTAAAACACATGCTATCTAACTAGTCATTTTTACCTATTATTTCTTTTACCGATTTATTTTTTTCTTAAGGCCTCTCTAGTAATACTATTCATGACCTTTTTCATAAAATACTTTATTTTAAGAGAGAGAAACTGTTGTTCCCGATTATAATAATATGGCATTTTGGCAAGATGTTGATGAGATTGCTGGAGCATGTTTCTTGAGTTTTGGCTATATAAAACAGAATAAAAGCTGTAAATTGGCTAGGCTACTTGTGCTTGGAGTTGTCCGATAAGCTCATAACACGCTCGGCAACTCCTCTATTCATCTTTTTTTAGTTTTTTTTTTTTTATAACACGCTCGGCAACTCCTTTACCCATCTTCTTTTAATTTCTTTTCAATCTCTTCTTCAATTTGCAAAGAATCGTTTTATTTGGGACCTCTGCCTGCTCGTTGCTTTGCGAGTAAGCTGATGTTGAGTAGTACCCTCTTACGTTGTACTTCTCGTGCAAGTCTATGTATATATACTCATTCTCTTTACCGGAGGAACCTGATATCAAACGAAGGGCGTTGATGTAAGAAAGTTTTAATCCCTGGGGTCTTTCTACGAGAATGTTGACATGAATAACGAGAAATCTTGTGGAAAACATGATCGCCAGCTAGTGAAAGTTTTTTTTTTTGTGTTTCGTCAATATACGTAGACTGAGCAGAATCTTGATCAACGCTGTAACTCACCCTTCTATCCTCACTGTACTCTTCCCTCCGTCACAGTTTCTCCGCTCTTTTCCTGCCATGTTGGCCTTGATATCCATTGACGATCGAAGGTCTCAAACTGATTGTTCCGTCTACCAAACGGGCCTATATTCTGATCCCACGCAGTGAAACCACGAATTGAGTTGGGACTGAGCATTTGCCAAAAAAATTTCATCCCATCCTTGCCCTTCTGCTTGCAATCCCGCGCTCTGGTGGGATCCTCATCGACAGAAAAAGATTTCAATTCTTTTGATAATGATCAAGTGATATTGATTCATCGGTGCGAACCAAGGAATTCCTTAGATATGATGTGAAATGGATCGGGTGCTTCCCTCTAAGGCAGTGGGGGGATATGATGCAAAACTGCTGCTTTCCTCTAAGGCGGAACACTCCCCTACCGAAGTATGTCTACACCCACAGTTTCGTCAGGTTGCTTAGCCCCGTTCATCTTCGAGGCAAGAGCACTCGATCAATGAATTTCAAGGGTTGGTTGTCTATAGGGAATCAGTGGGAGTGCTTCATCTTCCATGACAAACATATGATAAGATTTGCACTGTTTCATGAAGAACATGTATCTATGTTTTTCTATTTGTATATCGCATGAAGGTAAATTTGTCATATTTCCTGACTAATTTCTACAACTCGGATGAGACTAAGAAGAAAGGTAAGATGTTCGTGATTTCTAAAAAAGTTGTACATCTTTCCCACAAAGGAGGATGTGGGATTCTTACAGCTTTCCTCCTAGTCACGTGGAAAACAATTATCAGACAGTAAGAAAATCCTCAGTTACAATTCACAGCAAATTCTTGAGATGGCCCCATAATCCTAAATTTCCAAAATTTTCTCCGGCATCTATGCTCTCTGTCTACTATAGATCAACTCAACTCCTAGAATCTCTATGCTGTGTTTGGATGGTCAATTTGTAGTGGGTTTTACCGAGGGATGGCTTCTTTTCTTTTCTTCCACAAGTCGCTCTACAAACCAATGATCCAAACACTGCCTTCCAGTATCATAAACTTGGCTGCGGTATACTCTTTCTTGCCCTTCTGGCCCGATTTAGGGCGTGCCCTCTATCTTATATATTTCCTTTCCCAATCAGAGCCTTAGAGCAAGAGTTGAAGAAGTTTGAAATATGGAAGTTCGTGAATAAATATGGGATCACCGGAGGGTCTCTCGAGAAGGCAACCTGTAGGTCCCTCATTCATGGAAGCTATTCATGCCATGCAACTCAAAGGTCTCGGGAGTTAACATTTCAAAGGTGTGTGGAGTTTTTATATGGCAGGATTACCACCTCACATGTCCCTTACGTTGAAAATTTCGTCTACACTAACTTGTTTCAAATTTTGTGTTCTTGAGTAAGAAAGAGATAGACACAACACAGTTAGACATGTAGTGACAGTCAGTGTTCTGTCTAGGAGGAACAATTTTACCTTGTTGGCAGATATCGGTGCACCTTTCAACACCCATGGTGATACGGTGAATTTGTTTCACGGGGACTGTGACTCGGTTCGGTGTCCTGTTTTTATATTAGTAAATGTCATATTTTGTTCTGCTCTTTGTAAATTTCTTTCTGTTGATTTATGAAAGTATTTTTGAAATCCGAATATTGTTCCGTATAAAATGGTATCTTGAAACATCTTTAAGAAGTAGAGAAGGAGATAGAGGCATTCAGGACGGCAAGACATTCTGTAGGAAGGCCAAGGAAGGAATCCATGAGGAAATCATCAATTGGGTCGACAGTTGCCACCCCAACCAACCTGCACTTCCCTTCTTCATTCAACCTCTCCCCTTTTCCACTTCTAAGTGTTCCCTTTGACTCCTCTGATGTTAAAACCGTCACCACCAGCAGGGGAGGGGCTCTATAGATGCTCCCAATGGAAAACCAAAACTTGGCCTTGAACTTAAGATCCACCTGCAAAAAATACAGCAGCAACTTTAGGTCCTAAAGAGTGCTGCTATTGGTTCAAAACTGTATTGGGTGGTAGATTTTCGTTGGGCTATAGTGAAACATCAGTCAGTTTCGGCTCAAAATTCTGCCCGAAGGGTATTTTCCTCCTGTAGATAATGTCTAAAAGTATAAGTGATGGTGAACGTCTCGCAGGCTTGAATTATTCTATTAACAATATCTACGCAGAAGTGGAACCCTCGGTGGACCAGGACGATCTCTAAAATAAGCCAACAGACCTGTGGGGGGAACATTAGGCTTTACTTCATCTATAATGAGATCTATAATTCCGGTCACATTCTGTCCAGCCCCATCCGCGGCTTCAGCCAGAATAACCTATATGTGCATTGGCACCGGCAGCTCAGCAGGAAGAGAGAGATAATCTGCATATCTTCTTCAATGTTTTGAACACTTGGAGCAACAACAACGACCTCTAAATCAGGTTGTGATGGACTTAGCAAAAAGGGAAGGACGTCAATAGTTTTTTACTCCAATTGAATTGGGTTGGAACAGCAGGAACAGGAACAGCAGGAACAGAAGATACAATGTGCATTCTAAGAAACTTACTAAAAAGAGAATCCCTTTTCCAAACTTAAGCTCGTGTACTATTTAGCAGGTCTACTAGTGAGAAAGTAGCTTCAATGGTTCGAATCCAAATCCTATTCTTCCTCCTCGATCTGATATTGTAGTGCGGTTACAAACCGAAACTCCGTTATGTTTTCCTGAAACACAACCCCCACCCCACATTTAGCAGGCATGAAGTTGCTTGATTATAACTGGGACCAAATCATCACTTGGCCACATTTAGATACCTTTTAAGTATCAGAACAAAATATGAGCCTTCTGTAATTCTTGGCCTTTGAAGATCTGGTAAAATCCTTGATTTCACGCATGGCTCTCCTCCTTGTTTTTTCCTCGCCTCCTCCTTCGGAAGAGAGCTTCTTCTCCGATGGAGGCTTTGGCGAAATGGAGGAAAGGAGGTGTGAAGTAAGGGCAAAATTAGAGGGTGCCAAAAAGAGAGAATGAGAGAAAGTTGAGTTTCTTTATGTAAAACTCTTCCGATATTTTGTATAAATATTGTATTTTTCTCCATGAATGTATCCAATTGGGGAATCACGTAAATCTCTTATATCTTCGTATTTATGCGTGTGTGATTAATCCAATTCTTGATAATCCAACATGAAAATGCTTGGTCTCTTATAGCTTGTACATGGGTCTAACTAGAAATATAAGTAAGTAGCTGTTCTTAAACATAATCAAAATTTCCAGTAAAGTAATGAAAACCAGCGACAGGAGTAAATCTACCTTGCCACATCTTCGGTCGATGATTCCCTCAAAGAGCTCAGGAACAATATCGATTTCCAAGAACGGCGGCAAAGGCAATCCCAGAAACCTAGTTGTCGCACTCATCAACGGCGGAATGTAGAGTGTTTTCACATCAAACCCTACTGAAATTTCACCGTTTGAATCATCATCCCCTAATTTCCCCCATGTCCCAGTCCCTGAACCCCCATCAGCATTGTATTCAAAGTCAGGATATCTTGATATTCCAAGCTTGCAGCCTCCCAGTGTCTTGAATTTAACACTGTATGCATCAGTTTCTGGTGCTTTTCTTTGAGTTTGAATGGGAGAAGAAGAAGATAAGATAGCTGTTTGGGTTCTGGACTTCCGGTGAGAAGAAGAAAATGAGGGAAATTGAGGTGGGTTTTTTGTGTTTAATCTGGTTAGGATTTGTGGGTTTATGTGATGCAGCTTACACTCCATTGGGGTGGATAGTTTCTTTTGATTTCTTTAGGGGGAGAAGAACTAGAATCCTATGCGTTTTGTGGGTTTCATGAGCCTTCTAGGTCTAAGTATGTGGCTATTATGCATTGGCAAGTTTGGACCTTATCACTGGGCCCTTATAAGGTGGACCTTATCCTTGTATACACTTGAGTATCCTATTCCAGCAATGAGGATTTTTCCATGCCAATTTTTCAATGATCCTTATATACACTTGTTTCATTCATGTTCTAAGTTATTATTTTTTTAATGATCTCTGCAACCGTTTGGATTTTAATTTATGCATCACGTATTCTCATTTTTATGAAATTAGAGGTTTCTTTCTTTTGCATTGATCTCTTTACTTTTTATTATTCTTGTTTAAACTCTTTTACTTTAATTTGTCTCATATACCTACCAGAAACAAAAACATAAGACGTGTAAATTAATTAAAGGGCTTCTTGTTTTGGGTCCTATACGTCTAGCACATTGACACTAGGGTCCTACCTCACCATGGGGAAGTTAACACAAAAAAAATAAATAAATAAGCAGAGAAAAGAAAAAGAAAAATTAAGGCTATAGAAACTCAATCTAAACAAGTACGAATTGTTTCGTGCATATTCAAGTTATCACTTATCCAATGATCTCTACAGTTGTTTGGAATTTATATTTACGTGTCACGTGTTTCTCATATTCACGAAATTGGAGGTTTCTTTCTTTTGTATTCCTCTCTTTACCTTTTATTATTCTTATTTAGACTCTTTTACTTTTGTCTCATACACCTATACGGGAAACAAAAGCATAAAAGTGTGTAAATTCATTAAATTCTTGGATGAATTAAAACAAGCTACTAAACAATAACATGTAAAATTTGATAGTGTAATGATATAAAATGGTTTTAGAATAACTGGTGCGGATAAATGCACACTTTGCATTATCTTAGGATGGACTGGCCAGCAATACATCATGATGAACACTTTCCTCATCTTCAAAATTTGCATTACTTCTTCGCGAAAAAATAGCTTCTCGTTCGACAAAATTACCTGAATGAATTCAACATATGTATTGCAACAGAAGAATAAGCAAGCCATATAGCAGGATTTGTCAGCATTACAAGATCTTTACAAAATACAAAAATTAGAAGCAACAAGATATGAATACATATAGCTAACTGGATTCAAACTTCATCCTCTTATTCTTTCACATTCAGTTTTCGATACCTACAGGTTAAACATGACCTTAATGGCAGTACCCCCGTGAGCACTGGTTTCGAATGCTTCTTCAACCTCCTTCTGAGAGAACCCAAATCGATGGGTTATCAATGGCTTCACATTGATCTTACCACTCCTCAGAAATTCAATGCACAGAGGCCATGTGTTCTTGTAGCGGAAGATGCCAATCACGTCTACCTCCCTGAAACAAAAGCCATTACACATATATACTTTTCAAGATGATATCTGAAGTAGGTCTCATGGCCAGATATAGAGAGTTGGGTAATTTCAATGCTAGTACCTTGCAGAAGCTGGAGTGAGAGGTACAGTCATTTCATTATGACCCATACCCACAAGGCAAACCTTGCCCCCAGGACTAGTGGCACTTAGAGCTGTTGACATGGTTTTGGTAAAGCCAGCACAATCAAAAGTTACATCCACTCTAGCCCCCATGGCCTTGTGAATATGTACTACTTCTTCAGCCACATCCTGCAGAGCAATTTAGTTAAGAGCTGACAAAGTAGGAAGCACAAGCATTCTATACGTATATCAACCATATACTATCAACCAGAAAAAGCTATTCTTTTCTATTAAAGCTTCAGTTTATTAGAGAAAGGAAAAGGAAAGTTGATACTCATTTCTGTTTCTATGATGATGGGGAAGTAGTAACTAAACATTTCTAGTTCCCTTAATAAAAGACCAAACATGGCAGTAGGGAAATCTCCTCGAGTTCGAATGACTAACAAGTAAAATGTGTAACAAATATCATAATGTTGCCAAGAATTCTTATTGGTATCATCACGATTTTGAACATATAAGATAAATGACAGTGGAAACGAGATGTTATGAGAAACTTTACTAATATTCACCATCTGTTGGTACTTTAATGGCAGGGGAGGGATATCGACAATCTTATGTATAATCGAACATTCTTGTTTTTTGGATGAGGAAAATATATGTTTGATGAAAAAGAATAATTTTCTTATTGACGGGCATATAACCAGACCTATGGGTGTCACCACCAGTGAGACTGCCTCCAACTCCGACTCAATGGATTATGGGTTAATGTATTAAACCATACCTCCAAATTTGTTGAAACTTTAACAATTTCGTCTGCACCAAGTTCCTTAGCGACTGAGAGGCGGTAGTCATCTACATCCACAATAACAATTTTGGGAGCTCCAAAAGCACGTGCAGCAAGCAATGTAACCAGACCTATGGGTCCTGCTCCCATGATTAATACATTGGTCTCTGGACCAACGTTGGCACGACGACAAGCATGCAAACCAACACTGAGGGGTTCACACATTGCCCCTTCTTCCAAACTCAAATTGTCGGGTAGCTTAAAACATAGATTTTCAGGATGCACCACCTGGTTCAAGAAGAAAGATCGCAGTTTCTTTTAGTAAGTAATTGCCAGTCGCACATACATTTTTCTCTTGGTTTTTCTCCCCCTAACTAACTTATCTTTTTACACCTACTGTGTTACACAGAAGCTCATGTTATAACAAAAACTTTGCCCTGTTTGATTCAAGTTATGCAAAATGTCTTTCAGAAACTTGATTGGTTGATGATTTTCGAAACCTGATCTCTCATATAAAAGTAGCTGCTTTAGTTGTTGAAAATAATTCCTATAAAGTGTTTTCCGAAACTGATTCTGAAAACAACAACCCGACAAAGTGAAATTTGTAATACCAGATTGGCTAGAGCACCATTAGTTGGGGGAGAACCAAAAAACTTCATTTGGCGGCACAAATTATAACGACCATCCTTGCAAAGTTGGCATTGTCTGCAACTAATACCAGGCTCCAATGCTACACGATCGCCTGTTTGCAGAGATTTCACTTCACTGCCAATTTCTTCTACAATACCAGCACACTCGTGCCCCATTACCATAGGCTTCTTCACAATGAAATTTAAGGTTCTCATATGCTGGAAACGTGAATGGCATAAAATAGAAAGAATCAGTTGAAGAAAATCAGTGGTTGAAGTAGAAGGGAGTTGATGAGCATATCTTTGCATTACCTTGAAGTGGTGAATATCACTTCCACATATGCCAACAGCTTTCATCCTTACTTTAACATCGTGAGGACCTGAACTTGCAAGAAATTTGTTAGGGTATTCGAATGAAATTAGTCTCAGTCTCACCGGTGAGAATAGGTCAGCCAACTGATATGATTTGACAGATAATTTTACAAAAATCTTATATTAATTCTAGCGCATGTAGAACTATTTTGTCCTTTTACAAAAATCTTGATTAATCTCACAAGACAACTGGAACCTCTCATTCAAGACAACTATCCATGGTTGCAATTCAAAGGTCTCTACAGATTGGCTTTTGAGAATTTCGTTTTCACTAGCATATTCTATTTTGTATTCTTGAGTGTGAGAGAGACGCAAGCTCAGTTCAATAGACAGTCGGTAATTGGTGTTACATTGACTAAGTTAGCCGTTTTACATGGGGGCCAGACACAAGCGCAACCTCCAATACCTACGGTTGAGGCTGCTGGGGACCATGACTTCAGACGATTCGATTCAATTCATCTGTCATGTATTTTTTACTATTACAGTTTGTAATTTCAGGATTAATGAAAGCTATTCTCTGAAATCCGAACTTTTTGATCGAACAGATCAGTCTTTCAAGCTACTGTGTGATTACTTGTGTGGTTTTAAGTCGAATTCACAAGATAATGTGACTCTCTCTCTCTCTCTCTCTCTCTCTCTCTCTCTCCAAAGTTAGTTGTTGGAGAGAGCCAAAGAAATCTGTTAACTTGATTTCTGCAGAAACTTAAATAACCGGACTGTTGGCAGATTTTTCTGATACGAAGGTCAATTGAACATGCAATTTCGTACGGTAAGGAACGATAAACTAACAATGGAAGTTTCTATAGGTAATTGCATAATTTTGGTAAGAAACAACAAAAGGAGAAATAAGTGTAAATATAATACCGAGAGGAGGGAGATTGTAAGGTTGAATTTTAAGGGTTTTGACAGCAAGAAGCCAAGCTGCCTTGTTCTCTTCTTCTCCTCCATCCTTGCCTTCCTCACCATGTGACATTCCCCCTCCTCTGTGTGTGTGTGTGAGAGAGAGAGTGAGTGAGTGAGTGAGTGATTGGCTTGATCATGAGATCATCAATAGTTTCATTCATTGAATATTGTCTTTACAATTTGTTGTTTACTGCGGTCTTCTACCTTCAATAAACTCACGTATGTATTTCCAACTCACCAACCAATCACTAAATTGGTTTGGTTCTCTTCACCTTTCCAAACCATTTAAAATGTGGTGCAACGAATAGCAAGCTTTATAGCACGCTGAAATGATGTTATTTTGGTGTTCAAAATATATTTCACATCCGAATACCATGTCTTGAGTGTCTAGACATGCTAGAACGACGTTAGTTTGAGTCTTTGATGCTCAAAACACATTAGACATCCGGACTCCATATCTTAGGTGTCTTGACTTGCCAAAACAACGTCCTATCGATGCACTACACACACTTGTATCCAAAAATAAATATGTGAGATTGATATCTGTTATTGGTGTCCAGACATGTTAAAATAACGTTATTTTGAGTTTTTGACACTTAAAAATACATTTGATGTCCGGATGCCATATCTTGGATGTCTTGACGCGCCAAAACAACGTCCTATCGCACTACACTTCTGTTCTAATACATATGTGAGATTGATATGTGTCATTGGGCTAATCAAAATTATAGTTTAAATGGATTTATCTTCTGATTATATTTATGTACATAAATTGTGGGTAGTTGTAGGCTCTTTGTTTTATTACTTTATAATTTTATTAATTCAAACAAAATGCTGACAAAGCAATTTGGGGATGAGAACCAACAGTCCAATAATAGCATAAGCTTATCCGGTTTGTCTTGGAATCTTCTTCACATTAAAAGCCAAAATGAAACAAACACATTTTCGGGTAAATTACATTTATCACCTTTGAGTTATCTACCAAGTTTAATGAACCTCTTATTTTATTTGAAATAATAATTATTTTTTCTGTTTTGCTAAAATTATTACGTAGTTATTTTTTCTGTTATTAAAATCAGACAAATGTCAGTAATTTTTCCGCAAACATCCAAAACAAGTTAAATCCTGTCCATGACCATAAGAGAATGTTTTATTGGACTCATATTATATGTCAGATGTTGTTGATGAAGTGAATAGATGATTCTTGAAAAATCTAGATCGACAAGAAGCAACAATTATAATTCATTTCTAATGCCACTCTCACAACTCACAATTGATAGTTATACAAAATGGTTGACGTAATTCCGCATAGGCCATTGTTAAATCTCCTTCCTAAGCGACACAACTCGAATGCTCAATCTAAGTTTCGCTCTAGCAGAATCGATCACGATGCGCATGATTTCTAAAACTTGAAGCGTGAAAAAAGTAGCGTCATGGCAAAGCAAACATTCTCGCTTAAACAATTACCAAGTTTTTCAGCAAGTGCCAAACTGCATAATAATTTGAAAATAAATAACAAAACAACTATTACAAATAAAGAAGGGAGTTTCAGTTAAAATTTTCAAATATGTTAGGGGACATAAGCGTGATTTATTCTATTTCTGATTGTGGAGGAAATATTAAGAGAGGTAAGAGAAATATCTCACACTGGTGATAGCTCATTTGAGCAGTTTCAGGAAGAGAAAGCCAGTCTAGATATCACAGAGAGAGAGAGAGAGAGAGAGAGAGAGAGAGAGAGAGAGCGAGCAGATGGGTAAGGGAGGGATGTCTCTTGGTGAGGAAGTCAAAGATGGTAGAGAGGAGAACTTGGCAGCTTGGCTTGTGAGTATCAATACCCTCAAAATCCTGCCTTTCAACCTCCCTCCTCTCGGTACATAGCTTCCCTCTTTGTTGAATCTAAAAAGTTAGAATCTTTTTCACTTCACGTGGTTCAAACTGCCAATCACTTTATGTTGTACTTAGTGAACCTTTGTATGTGTTTACTGAATTTCATCTCTATATCTTATATACGTCCTTCTTCATAATGAGATCAATCTATTTAAACCCGTGACAGGTTTCCGATTATGATGAAGGAAACGTGTTACTGTTTTGCATATATTGATCTGTGTGTATGTTTTCTACAAATCTAAGTTGTACTTTGGTGCTTAATCTGATCATTCTTTTTACTAACTTTTGCTTTAGTGATTTCTAAATTGTTAATCCCTCATGATATTATTCTTGATAAATTTAGGTCCACATGATGTTAGAGTGAGGATAAAAGCTGTTGGAATCTGCGGGAGTGATGTTCACTACCTCAAGGTGAAGACCCGCTTGGGGGTTTATTCAGTTTTGAAAGGCAAAAGAGTAGTAGTTTTAAGTGTTTGATGAAATGTCCCACTGATTCCTCGTACTCGATGTTTTCTGAAATTTCAGACCTTACAATGTGCACACTATGTTGTCAAAGAGCCAATGGTTATTGGGCATGAGTGTGCAGGGGTCATAGAAGAAGTTGGGAATGAAGTGAAATTGCTGGTACCTGGCGACCGGGTAGCCTTGGAGCCTGGCATCAGTTGCTGGCGATGTAGTTACTGCAAAGAAGGTCGATACAATCTGTGCCCTGACATGAAGTTTTTTGCAACTCCTCCTGTCCATGGTTCTCTTGCCAATCAGGTTTCTGAATTTTCTTTGAGTCTAATATTCTACCATCTTCATTATATCGATCTGTTTCAGTATAGTTCTTTCAGTCTCAACAAAACTCAATTATGTCCTTGTGCTTATATAGCCTTGTGGTACTTTGTGAATGATGAGTGTTGACTCCATATTTGTTTCTGCTAATTTCCCAGTTTTTTTTTTCTTTCCCATTTACTAAAGAATACTGTTTCAGTTTTAATATCAATTATTCAATGAAAATTTGGAAACGTTTTTTTGAAAAGAAATGTTTTCGAAGTACATTAGATTGCATAGCGTTCACTTGCTGGACACAACAACTTAAAGGTAGAGCTTCCTCAAACAGGTGGTGCATCCAGCAGACCTATGTTTTAAGCTACCCGACAACTTGAGTTTGGAAGAAGGGGCAATGTGTGAACCCCTCAGTGTTGGCGTCCATGCTTGTTGTCGTGCCAATATTGATCCAGAGACCAACGTCTTAATCATGGGAGCAGGACCCATTGGTCTGGTTACATTGCTTGCTGCGCGTGCTTTTGGAGCTCCCAGAATTGTCATTGTGGATGTAGATGACTACCGCCTCTCAGTTGCTAAGGAACTCGGGGCAGATGAAATTGTTAAAGTTTCAACAAATATGCAGGTACGGAATAATAAGTTAACCCATAATTCACTGAGTCGAAGTCAGAGTTAGTCCCTCTCGTGATGATGATACCCATAGGTCTGGTTATATGCCCGTCAATAAGAAATTTATTCTTTTTCTTCAAACATATACTTTCCTCGTCCAAAAATCAAGTATGTTTTGAAATCCCTCACTTGGCATTGAAGTACTGAAAGATGGTGAAGTTTACTACAAGTTTCTCATAACATCTCGTTTCTGCTGTCATGTATCATGTATCTTCAAAATAGTGATGATAATGATAAGAATTCTTGGCAACATCATGATTTTTGTTGCATATTTTACTTGTTAGTCATATACGAACTCGAGAACATTTACCTAAGTGCCATGTTTAGTCTTTTAACATCTGGAACATAGAAACATAAATCTGATAACGGAAATGAGTATCAACTTTCTTTTTCCTTATTCTAAACATAAATGTTTAGCTTTTTCTGTTTGAAATTAGATGGTTCATATACGTATAGAATGCTTGTGCTTCCTACTTTGTCATTTCTTAACTAAATTGCTCTACAGGATGTGGCCGAAGACGTAGGACAGATTCATAAGGCTATGGGGGTTGGAGTGGATGTAACCTTTGATTGTGCTGGCTTTAGCAAAACCATGTCAACAGCTCTAAGTGCCACTGGTCCTGGCGGCAAGGTTTGCCTTGTGGGTATGGGTCATAATGAAATGACTGTCCCTCTCACTCCAGCTGCTGCAAGGTACATGCATCAAAATTACCCGACTCTCTATATTTGGCCTTGAGACATAGTTCAGATCTGGTGAAAATTTGCTTTCAGAAATCAGTTTGAAAATGTATAAAAGTAATGGCTTTTGTTTCAGGGAGGTTGACGTGATTGGCATCTTCCGCTACAAGAACACATGGCCTCTGTGCATTGAATTTCTGAGGAGTGGTAAGATTGATGTGAAGCCTTTGATAACCCATCGATTTGGGTTCTCTCAGAAGGAGGTTGAAGAAGCCTTTGAAACCAGTGCCCGCGGGGGTACTGCCATTAAGGTCATGTTTAATTTGTAGGTCTAAGACAAATGTGCCTTGTATCTTTAGTATCGAAAATTGAATGTGAAAAAATAAGAGTACTGAGTTTGAATCAAATTAGCTGCATTCATATTTTGTTGCTTGTAATTTTTGTATTTTATAAAGATCTTGTAATAGTGACAAATCCTGCTAGAAGTCTTGCTTATTCGTCTATTGCAATAATCTTGAGTTCATTCTGGTAATTTTGTTGAACGAGAAGCTATTTTTTGTTGATATGGATGATCGCCGTTTATCATTTGCCGGTCCGGACCAATCTTTTATACCCCAAATTGGAAACCAATTTTCTCAAACCCACAAACCGAAACCGGACCGGATTGAATTTTTTAATCTTCAAACTGCCAATCCCGTCTTATTTTTTGATTTTTATTTTCACCCCAAGATACGGTGCAAGAGTTTTTGCATATAGCTTCGATTTGAGATTTTGGTCCAAATTATGTATTTTAAGGCACTCTGATTTATAAGATACCTTCATCTGTTGGATGTTTTATTTTATTTATTTATGAAAATTGGGTGTTATTCACTCTTACCCAATTTGCATACGACTAGAAAAAAAGGGGAAAAAATGTTTTTTTTTTTTTTGTAAATTCAACTAGAAAGAAAGAATTGCAGTTCAAATATGAAACTAAGCTAAGGCAACTACCGGTGTTGCTTGTCCCATTCTGATTGTTTATAATTAATATATGAACTAGTAGGGCTTGATTGAATTCGTCCAAAAAAATAAATAAATAGTTGACAGTGAAAAAAATCGCGAGTCTCTTTTCTTTTAATTACAAGAACTTCTTATATATAAAATAAATTGAATTATCAAACTTGCCCATTATCAATCAACTAGCTGTGTATTTGTATTTTAATATAGTATTTGTGTGCAATAGGTTATTATTATTATTATTTTTTTTTTATGATGTTGTAATAGCTGCACAAGGTGGGTATGTTTATTGTAAGTAATTATTTATAAATTTCTTATCATTCTAAACAAATGTATGTCTAAACTTAAGAATAAATTCAACAAATGCAGTCCTCTCTCTCTCTCTCTCTCTATCTATGTCCTTATAAGAGGTATCTCATGAACCATAAATTCTCACAAGCACAATTATATCCCAAACGTTGATCATATTAATTGGCTCACCCGTTTAGTATGGCTAAGAAGATGGGATTTGCTCTCACCATTCTGTTTCTCCTTGCTACGACTATCTCTATAGTTGCTAGAGAATCGAAAGAGCCTATCATTATCGTTACTACTGTTGCTGTTGTGACAAAAGTAACTTTTGAAGGCACTAATTTGGCCAAAAAAGTGAACAAACTTGTTTGTTGTGCGTGCGAGACACACAAGTGTAGTCCGTCATTTCTTTGCTGCTAGGTTTTACCATCATGGACTGAGGGTGAAGCCCTTGGCACAATTGAATCTGTCTATTTGGTTGCTTTGTGTGTGTTTTTCCGTATGGTGATTTCATATTTTATCTTCGGTTTGTCTTTCATTTCAAATTCCATGCAACCATTGTCTGTATTTCTCTTTAGAACTGCTTTCGATATATATTGCACTGTAATAAAGACTATGGTCGGTGCATCACACCAATCGTTTAGTCATTCATATGTCCGATGTATGAGGCGCCATTTTTTTGTTTTCTTTTTTGACTAGTTATACCCTTATCCGAGTCCTTTCAATTGTTCTTGATAATACCATTACATTGTCATGAGATTATTATAACATTGAACATCAATCCACAACGGGGTAAATTTTGTACATAATTCATCAAATTTATAACTTCCAATTTTGGCCCAAAATAGAACCTTACTCCTGCTATATAGTTTGTATTGCGGCTTCAATCAGGCCTTGTCATGGATGCCAACAACTTAGAATCTGCTTAACCTTTGCCATCGTTTTTAATAGCCGAGGCATCTGGGGGACCAATTCTACTGTTCACTTGCGGAGAGCTCGATTTAAAATTAAGACTTTGCCTTTTACATACTAATCCCATAAAAATTGATAGTACATGATGAGAACTTTCGCCATCGTTGAACCTAACCAGATAAAGAAAGTTCACATACAATAGAGTAGATTAAGAATATTCGAGAAACAAATGCTAGTGGGCTTCTAGGCTTAGGTTTTGGGTATTTGGGCTATTTGTCCCACTGTAGTGGAGTCCATGGGCCCCATTAGTCCATTTCTTTTTGCCTTTTTTCTTTATAATTTTTAGTTACTTGGAGCCTTGGAGGTGTTAGGCCGGTTAAATTTATTTCATATCCGGAGTTTTATTCTCGTATTTTATTCTCGTATTTTGTAATATATACACACACATATTATTTTTACATATATATACATACACATATTATATATATATATATATATATATATATATATATATATGGGTCAAGCTCCCTAGACCAATGCTTCTAAGACCAATGCCAGACCAATGTTAGGGACCATTGGATCAGATCTGATCCAATGGTGAGGATTAAAACGGATTTTAAATTCCAAAAAAATAAAAACTGATGGTTGATGGTGACATGAAAACCCACAAGTCACTCTCTCTCTCTCTCACCAGTACGAAGTCAGTTTTTAATAAATTAAAAAATGGGTTTTCATGTCAAAATGGGTTTTCATGTCTCTCTCTCCCTCAACCCCGTCTGAGAACCCACCCGCCCCCTTTCCTCTCTGTCTCTCTCTCCCCCCCGTTTCCTCTTAATCCGCCGGTTTCCGTCGCCGGATGCGCAGATATAAAAGTGACGAATCAGATTGTTTGGAGGGGTAAATGTGGGAATTGGTGAGCTTGAGGTTAGAGAGAGAAGGTTGCTTTAGAAGAGAGAGGAAGGTTGTGGAGGATACATAAGTACGGATGGAAGATGAGGCCGCCATTGATGAAAGCTAAGAGGAAGTCGCAGTACGCACCCTGCGTTTGCTCGCTCGCTGTGATATGTTGCCTCCTCCTTCAGTGCTAAGTCAACGCCGCCGGTTGACTAATTTTGGCTGGGACCAGAACCGACCCGAGGTGCCCAACTCGCAACTCGATCCGGCTTTAAAACCCGAAGGATGCCTTGTTTTTTTTTTTAATCATAAATTATAAATCTTTGTTTGAATAGGACAACAATTTTGAGAAATGAATTTTGTTCACCAAAACAAAATAAATTTTTATTTTTATTTTGAGAAGCCAAAACAAATGGAGGAGTACCAATACTTTTCGAATTGGTTTCGCAGTTCAAATTTTGTACAGCAAACAAGCCCAGCTCAACCGGTAAATTTTTTTGCTTGGTTTTGTCTTCTGTTTGGTCATTCTTCTAAAGTTGCCACATACATATGCTGGAGAACTTTTATCACCAGAAAAATGTTTCAGTCAGTGATTAAAAAGGAGAAAAAGAATTAATCGAGGAGATGTACTGGAAGCTTGTGATGCTGATTTGGTTAATTGGAAATTGGTAATGAGAGACATCAACAGATTTGCTATGCACCAAATTTTGAGAATTGCAACGACTCAAAATTTCCTGTAAAAGATTTTTTCTTAACAACAAAGAAAAATACACTGCACCATCTCACGGGCTTTCATGTAACACAGAAAGTCATATCTTCTCCAAGTTCATCTTACAGAAAATAACATGAGAACAAGAGCAAGATGCAAAAACTAAGTTTGTATTTGTACTTCCCAGAATTCCATTTGAGAGGACAATAAAGATAAAATGACCAGAAGTGCATGGCAAACATCAATAGGTGTCAAAGGACAATAAAGATAAAAAAAAGGTGAATATAGCAACGAGCATATCATCCATGAATTTGAACTATTAGTTCCAAAGAACCTATAAGCCAGGCAGAGAAAAAAAAAAAAAAAACAAAGGGAGCCCATAAACCAGGAATTCAAGTTTAACCATTTACATAAACAGTGTGCACATCTGCTTCGTTACTTTACATTTAATCGTTACTTTACATAAACAGTCATAGTTACATCTTTTAAACAAATTTTCATCACTTGGAAACTGTAAACAAATCTTCATCACTTTTCGTATCTCGAGCTGAGACAGCGAGAGAGAGAGGTCGGCCGCGGCAGTAAGAGAGAGAGAGGGGGAAACGGCGGCGACGGAAACCGGCGGATTAAGAGGAAACGGGGGGAGAGAGAGATAGAGAGGAAAGGGGGCGGGTGGGTTCTCAGACGGGGTTGAGGGAGAGAGAGACATGAAAACCCATTTTGACATGAAAACCCATTTTTTAATTTACTAAAAACTGACTTCGTACTGGTGAGAGAGAGAGAGAGTGACTTGTGGGTTTTCATGTCACCATCAACCATCAGTTTTTATTTTTTTGGAATTTAAAATCCGTTTTAATCCTCACCATTGGATCAGATCTGATCCAATGGTCCCTAACATTGGTCTGGCATTGGTCTTAGAAGCATTGGTCTAGGGAGCTTGACCCTATATGTATATATATATATATATATATATATATATATATATATATATATATATATATAAGGATGGCTCCATAGACCAACACTTTTTTAGACCAATATTAGACCAACGGCTAAACTCTTATTTTCCGATTAAATTTTAATGATCCGAACCGTTCAATATGTTTAAAAGATATTTTTAAGGGTACCCGTGAGAAATCAGCTCAAAATATTACCGGAAAATACTTGATCCAAACAGTGGTTCAAAATGCTGACAGGAACTGTTTTATAAATCACTATTTGGATCAAACCCTTTCGGGTAATATTTTGAGCTGATTTCTTGCAGGTACTCTTAAAAATATATTTTAAACACATTAAACGGTTCGGATCATTAAAATTTAATCGGGAATCAAGAGATTAGACGTTGGTCTAATATTGGTCTAAAAAAATATTGGTCTCTTTAGCCTTTCCCATATATATATATATACACATATTATGTTATAACTCTTTAGCCAACCCTAATTAGAATTGTAATTTCGAACTTGATATTATGTAATAGACTATATTTTGGGTTATTTGTTTGAAATTGTAATAGGATTTTTTTGGAATAGTTGTAGGTGGTTTTGAAAATTTTAATAAGATATTTTTTTTACATATTTTTATATTTATTAGGTTTTTTTAAATTTCGGTTACGGTTTGGTTGAATTCGGGTAATTAATAACTAAACCATTTGGTTACCCGTTCAGTTTAGGGAATTCCCGAATCCCATTTTGTTTGGTTATGGAACACTCTCTCTTCCTCCATTCGGTTGTCGGGCAGTTTCGGTTCGGATATACTATTCGGGGATCGGGTTCAGTTATCCGGATAACTGCCCCGAACTGCCCCGTTGCCATTCCTAAATGTGACCAGGGGAGGGATAGCTTGTCAGTGCTAGTCTGATAACTCTTCAATGGGCTAGAATTCCTCGATGAAAATTCATAAATCCAGGTTTAGGGTATTCTCGTTGGTGCCAGTTCGAAGATCAGACTTGGAGTTAAAGTCCTTCGGTGCAAAGCCATAAATTTGCTCTCAGCTTAATCCCGAGGATGCGTCGGTTAAAATCTAGGCAAATTGTAGTGGTCGTCATGGTCAGATAGAGGTCATCTATCCCTGAATTGCTCCAACTCCCGTCTTGTATAATATTATTCGCTTTGACCGCCCAAACTCTGTAGATTTAGCAGTAAATTATCTATCCCTGAATTGCTCCAAGACGAGCACGTTTAATTGCGAAATTCTATTTTGTTTTAACGCCATCACAGCTTTAAAATGACTTGTATAAGGTAGGGTCATCATCTATTACAAATGGTACTGAACTTATTTCTATCAAGCGATGTGAGACTCTTAACTACCCATCCGAATGTCCACCGAGATTTTCTTTTGGACACTGGTCTCACAGCTGGCATGATAGCCTGGCTGGGGTGTCACAACTTGATATTTAAAAAAAAAGTTTATAATTATTGCATAATCGAATTCATTGAGCAACCACATTGTATTCCAGATAAATTATTGATAACATCACTATTCTGGACTAAATTATTAACAAGATTCGTGAGATAATCATCATTGGTGATACCATTGCTTATACCATCATTATTCTGAACTCATCAAACAAAAAATTGGCTAGTATGTCAATATCAATACAATTTTAGAATTTTTTTGTTGTCTGTTCTCTCGGTATTATCGATATTGAGACTTACCTTTTCATTTTCAACGATTGATTTATCATTTTAATATATAACTTTTTAGCATATATAATTATGACTGTTTTCACTAAGGTGTAACCGGTAGAGGCGGAACTAGGATTCGATATTTTGGGGGGCCGAGATGAGATTTTTTTTTGGAGAAAGGTCAGGGACCGAAATATATATTTTTTTATAATTTTTAATTTTTATACATAGGTCTAAAATTTTTTTGAAAATTTTGGGGGGGCCAGGGCCCCCGCGGTCTCCATATAGTTCATCCCTTGGGTCTGTTCACTCCACTTTTTTGAAATTTTTGGGACCGGTTTTTCGGTTTGTGATATTTGTAAATCAAAACTGGACCAATTACACTAAATCAATTCCAATTGGTTTGGGTCAGTTCGTCTGGTTTGAATTTTTTTTTGACTTTTTAGGTAATCTTTTGGGCCAATCCCCCTCCCCCCAAACAAAAAAAAGTGAAAAAGTAACAAAATCCATTTAAAAAAAAAACCCAATTGTGTAGTCTTAAACAAAATTCATTGATTGAAAAATTCACCACAAATTCAATATGGGAATACAAGGGACGAGAGAGAGAAGAAGATAAGGTCGCATTGAGGTATACCACATAAGCGTAAATGTTGATGGGTATATTTGCTCAATTAAAAAGGAAAGTTAATACATCAATATCCGGCAGAAATAATACTTTCAATATGGGTGGACCTGTGATCTGCAAAAAAATAAATCGTCAAAGAGCCCTCTGTCGCTGTGACGGGACGACACTCCGATGATTAAGTTAGACAAAAGCTAACAGGATGAACAATAACTCAAACTTATATTCTCTATTAGCAAGCGTAATTATGCATTACTTAAAACGTACATTTTTTGTTGACTAGAGCTTTATTTATAGGCTTTCACTTTAATCCTAATTCTCTTAAGATTTTGGTTAGAGTTGAGTGCCTTCTGATTGGCCACTAATTATGAGATAACCCTCTATCAAGTAGTTATCTTTTGTCATTAGAGTTTTATTCAATTAATGCTTCTCATATTAATTAAATTAGATGTGAATTTCTCATCCATATCTGTTAGAGCTAGGAGTGTAAGACTAAACCGGAAAACCAGTAAACTGGACCAAACCGTCGGTCCGGTCCGGTTTTGGGAGCAGACTGGTCCGGTTTGATTTTTTTTGAATTGTTTCGGTTTGGTTTTCGGTTTTTGAGTTTTTGGGTCCGGACCGGACCGGATTGGACCGGTTTTAACCCTAAGTCATTTTATACTTTATAGTTTTAAGTGTTTAGGTTCTTTATGTCTCACTCCCTCTGATTTTGTATTTTTTTATTGAGTTCGTGTACTTATTTTAGTGATTTCTGAGTTCTGGTCTTCATATACTAAGTTATGTTTTTGAGTAATTTGTTTACTGATTTCGCATTTGATTTGTGGGTTCATATACTAAGTTATTTTTCTGATTTCTGAGTTATCTTTTATATTTTTTGATGATTTTGGCCCAAGACCACCCAAACCGGAAACCGGACCAAACCGGAGCCAAAACCGGCCGAGCCAAACCGGACCAAACCGAACACCATCGGTCCGATTTTCGGTTTACGTTTTTCTCAAACCGGTCAACCGGTTTGATCCGAGTTTATAGGGCAAACCGGACCAAACCGGACCGGTTACACCCCTAGTTAGAGCTGCATCCCGACTAATACGAGATTCTGTCTTATCCATGAGAAACAGTCGCTCATCGCCTTTCTCAGGTCGATCTTGTCTCCAGACGCCCTATCTCAGGTCGGCAAGACGTTGGGCCGCCTTTCTCAGGTCGGCTATTTACCAAGCCCTCTTTCTCAGATCGGCTAGTCATATATTCGACCTTCTCGGCTCGAATAAAGTACGGATAACCCTTCTTAGGTCGGTCATACCCTCATGTGATCGGCACATGTGTCCTGATGTATCTTCTATTTGATGTTGAACTGAATCTCCTCTGAGGGGGACAAATGTATTTTACTCAATTACATTTTTACCCTCGTCAATAAATATATAACATTAATATCCCAACCGGTCCGATTTGGTCTGGTCCTAATTTTTCAAATTGAAAAGTGAATCGAATAATTGATTTTTCAAAAACTACGAATCGAAACCGGACTGATCAAATTTTTTTTTTTTTTTTGCTAAACCAAAAGATTGTATAGAAAATCAAGGTAACAATGATACAGTGATGAGCCAGATCTGGGTTTGGAATAGGGATTCTTCTTTCTCTGTAGCCTCACAAGCAGAATTATATCCCAAGAGTTGATCATATTAATTGGCTCGCCTATTTAGTATGGCTCCGAAGATGGGATTCGCTGTCACCATTCTTCTTCTCCTTGCTACGACTATCTCTATAGTTGCTAAAGAACTGGTAGAGTCATATGTTTGTTGTGACTGCAATATAGGCAATTGCAATCCACTACTTTTCTAATTCTCCTTGTCTTCCTCCTATATTCTGAACTCATCAACCAAAAAATTGGCTAGTAGGTCATTATCAATGCAATTTTAGATTTATTTTTGTTTGTTACTCTCTTGGTATTGTCGATATACAGTCGTTACCTTTTCATTTTCAATGATGTGTGATTTTAGTTTGAATTTGAGCAATATGCATTTTTTTAGCATCTATGATTATGACTGTTTTAACTAGGGTATAACAGGTGTAGTTCGATCAAATTTGGTGGGATTTATGGGACTGAATCAGTTTTCTTGGTTTGTAATATTTGTAAATCCAAATCGGACTGCCTGCACTGGCTCGGTTTCAATCAGTTTGGGCCAATTTCAGCATGGTATGGGTTTTTTGGCTTTTTATGCGACATTTTGAGCCAATCTCAAGAAAGAAGTAGAAAAGTAACAAAATTCATCAATTGAAAAAGTCGCCACAATTTCAACACAACAATATGAGGGACGAGAGACAGAAGAAGATGAGGTCGCATTGCGGTATACCACATATAAACATAAAAATATAACATTAATATCTCAGCTGGTCCGGTCCAAATTTTTATACCTCCAAATCGGAAACCGGATCGAAAAACCAATTTTTCAAAAACTCCAAACCTGAAACCGGACCGGATCGAATTTTTCAATCCATAAATCGATGGTCTGGTCTGGTCCGATTTTTTGTTCCGATAAGTTCCCCAGTTTTTATTTATACCCTTAGTTTTAACTATAAAATTTAGACTAACAATAGCGAATATTGATTATGACAATAATTCTCTATGGAAAATGAAATTTTTTTTTATAGCTTATTATGAAATTGAATCCGTATGGACTTGGGTCCTATTGTGCAATAACTAGTTCATAACTTGCATGTCGAATTGGTGAAAAAACCTAGGAATTCCAATAATATTTAGGAAATTGCTTTCCAGCCATTCCTAAAGACAAAAATCACATTCCCCCGAGCAAACACCCCCCCGAACTTCAAATGCGCATGAAACTAAGCTAAGGCGGCTGACGTCATTGCTTATCTCATTCTAACCTTTTACAGTTGACAGTGAACTAGCAGGGCTTAAATAAATTCATCGAAAAATTAAAAACCTGCAATGAACAAATTGCGAGTAACTTTTCTTTTAAATGGACATGAAACTTATCTAAGGTGGTTGACGTGATTGCTTATCTCATTTTGATCCTTTATAGTTGATATAGACAACTAGTAGGGCTCAAAAAAAAAATTCACCACAAAATTAGATAGATAACCGGCAATAAAAGAATTGCGAGTCTCTTTTCTTTTAACGACAAGAATCTTCTATATAAAAAATTAAACTTAATTAACAAATCATCTAAACATATACACCTAATATATACTCACTCACCTAGAAACTAGAAGCCTGCATTTCCTTTTTAGAAAAACACCACATGATGACATACACACAGACGATTTAACCGACGCTACTCATCTAATGTCTTTATAAGAGGTACCTAACGAACCGTAAATTCTCACAAGCACAATTATAGCCCAAGAGTTGATCATATTAATTGGCTTGCCTATTTAGTATGGCACCGAAGATGGGATTTGCTCTCACCATTCTTCTCGTCCTTGCTACGGCTATCTCTATAGTTGCTAGAGAGCTAGTAGAGTCATATGTTTGTTGTGACTGCAACATAGGCAATTGCAATCCACTACTTTTTTGCTGCCCTCCTAACTCTCCTCGTCTTCCTCCTCTTGCTCCTTAGTGTTACCATCATGGACTGAGGTGAAGCCATTGGCACTTTGAGTCACCTATTTGGTTGCTGTTTTTTTGGTCTCTGTGTGTTGGTGTTTGTGTTTGTTTTCGTATGGTGATTTGTGTGTTTTATGTTACTTTGTCTTTCAGTTCAAACTATGCAATTAGTGTTTGTATTTCTCTTTAGAGCTGTTTTTCATAAATGTTGCACTGTAATAAAGATTATGGTCGGTGCATTCCGATTGCACTGACGTTTTAATCATTCACATGTCTGATGTATGAGGTGACATCATTTTTAGTTTTTTTTTTTTGTGATTTTACCGGCTATACGTACCCTTGTCCGAGCCCTTTGAATTGTTGATAATACCATGACATTGTTATGAGATTATGATCATTTCGAACTTCCACACCCGGGTAAATTTTTTACGTGATTAAATTTATCACTTGCTATTAATTTGGCCCGAAATGTAGAACCTTATCTGTTTGAACAAGTTACTGTGAGGACAAGAATGCTTGAAATCATCAAACGACAATTAGATAGAGATAATTCAAAAGCTAATTTGCACATTCTTGAACAAAAAACAAAGGGTGCTCTGAGGAGAATGGGGGAGCCTGTTCTGCTGTGCAGTAAATCGATGTCGGTTTTGGCGCAAAAAATATTGCTCAAACTACCCAACCAATGAGCACTCCCAAATCTGCTCTAAGAAGAAGGGTATTCTCATCAATCGTCGTTTGTTTGTCTCTATGATTCCAATTCATGCTTCTCTTATCAAAACAATTGTCACATATTCTGTTGCCATTTTATGATTCCAATTCATACTATGTAACGAGGCGAATATGGAACTCAAGGTAACACGATAGGTGCGGAATATTCCAAGTAAAAGGGCTGGGTACAAAACCTAACTCAAGTTCAAATGCTTAAGAAAAATATGAGTAATGGTCGAGGCCTACTAAATAGAGCACGAAGCTGTTCTCATTCCTGCTGTTAGGAATTCTAAAATCTATAGTTCCTATGTGCCTAACCAAGAGAATGGTCATTTCCACTCTTAGTTCGGCATGGCTATCCTGTTAGAATATATTGTATGAGGAGAGGATGGACGTAAGGTCTAGGAGTTGCTAGAAAGTGAAACCATGAGGTTGAGGACTAGCTATGAATCACTCCTGCTATAGTTTGTTATTGTGGTAAAGGGATTGCATTGCTCATTAGTAAAGAAAATAATCATTCTACCATAGATTCCTTATTGGTAATCTAAAGGGTTTTGGTCTTGTTTGGGTAAAGGAAAATCGTAGAGTTTCACGGCAATTGGAGAGTCTTTTTCATTCATGTCATTGATATGTTCACTATCCAAAAGTTTAAGATCGACAGCTCAAAAGTTCTTCCGCTCCTATAAATGTCGATCATTCTACGGTTTTGGAGGATCACAAACATAAAAAATTCGTCTAAAATTTCCATCCCATTTTTCCTATTCTTTCCGTGAGAGAGGGAAAGAGAAGCCAAAAAGTTGTTAGGAAATCAAAGAATAACATTCAATCCCACAATGCCTCTTACGGATCTTGAGAACAATTAATCACCAACAGGGCCAATACTTAGTTTTTTTTTTTTTTTTTTTTTGGGGGGGGGGGGGGGGGGGGGGGGGCTAGGCGAAATTTAAAAAAAATGGCCCTTTATATTTTCTAAACGTGAAAAGAATTTACAATAATTTTGAAAACAACATCACAAAAAATATTTAGCATTATAGATCACAAAAATACAAGTTCAAATATTACATTACAACAATTGAAGTATTTAACTTAAGAAATTGGGTTTAATAGATAGTTTAATTGGGCCATGGACAAAAGAAATTGAATTTTTTTATTTCTACTCAAGTCAATACTTAATTTTTAGTTGGGACCCTAAATTTGGGCTAATTTTAGGAGCCCTAGGCAATGCATTCGTGGGCCTTGTCCAAGGGATGGCCTTGATCACCAAACGAAAAATAAAATAATCATACGTGCGTAATAAAAACTAAGATGGGTCACAATTCTTCTCTCGGCCAGGACAAGACTTAAGGTAGCATAAATTAAAATGAGCTTTGACCATATTGTAGTTAAATTGTATATCCCATAAACCAAGATCAGTGTCCAAAATCCTATTCAACTCTACGATGGACATAAAAATCCTACTGGTATTAATTGAAATTTGCATTGAGGTGAGCCGGTAGTAATGTATGACCGCCCCTTTCCTCTACCTCACTAGAGTCTAACCGGAGGGGGCCCTCCGCTCCCTCTGGAAGGAAAAGCACCCACTTACTCAATTCCCTCACCATTGCTCGTTTGCTCGGGTACCAATCTAATTAGGATGCAATTAATTATTCTGATGCCGATATACTACTGATTCTTAAATCATTGTAATATTGTACTTGTTAATCATAAACGTTTTTGGCCGATAAAAAAAAAAAAAAAACTCACTCACCATTGCTCTCTTACTCTGAACTATTGATACTTTCAAATTCTATGGAGATGTATCCAGACGTGTCAGTCTCCCCAGACTTTTCGTTATTCTTTCTCTAGGGCTGACTTGTTCTTTTGTTCAGTGTTCATTCTCTCTCTCTCTCTCTCTCTCTCTCTCTCTCTCAGCTGCTGGACCATGAAGACTGTTTATGTGCATGTCTTTAAAAGATAAGCTTGGATTGGATCATTCATTTATCACGGGTAAAGGTCAGTTAGTTGGTAATTCACGATGAGAAGTTATATGGTGTGTGTGTGATGGTTACGGATCATCACCAAATTTTAGTGAAATATAAGCATATTTTCCGATCGGATCCGTATCCATTACTTGAACAAGAAATAACTCGTTAGAGTCACACTCAGTCAATACCGACTTAAAAACACCCAGATACTTAAATCAAACAACAAATGAAAAAGCATAAAAATATTTGTATTTGTATTGATTATTTACCTTTCTAAGTTCTGTATCATCTTTTACATAGATGATCGTTTATTCTCAAAGTCGATAGTGAAATGTATTTGGAATCCTTTTCTGATTAATTGTAAATTCCATATATTCTGAAATATTTCCATCATTTTTTGACTTTTTCAAAAGTGGTTTTTTTACCAAGTCTTGAGTTTTTGTACCGATTTTTTCTCATAAGATCCAAATCTCCTGCATATTTTTAGGATGACATATCGGATAGGATGCAACAAGAACATGTGAACGAAACTAAAAATTACTCACAACTAAAAGCCCTAATCCATTCGGTTTCTAAAAAAAATTACTAATTTTTAACTTTTCGAGGAATTATTCATCAGTGGTTGTAAATAACTGATTTTCTCAATATCTTTAACCTTACTCCCGACCTTTTAAGTAATTTTCGAAAGTGAACACACCAAAAATAAAAATAAAAGGAGTTAACTCATGAAACACTTAAAAGCTATTAAGTGGCTATCCGTCGAGCCAACTTGCCTCCCTAACATTAATACTAACAAAAGTCTCCCTCAAAATTCTATATATAAACTCTATAACCCATCTGTTTTATAACTAAGAAAAATCATCTCTCTCTCTCTCTCTCCCTGTCTCTCTCACACTCATGGGTTCTCTTTCAAGGCACAAGTCCAGCAGAGCACCAGTATCGTTAGCAGATGCAGCCTCATGGTACTATCATATGGGTTCTCTTCCAAGACACAAATCCACCAGAGCACCAGTATCGTTAGCAGATGCAGCCTCATGGTACTGTGTTATCTTCCTGGTGGCTCTGATTATGTTGGGGATGATTAAAGGAAATTCTTTCACAGATGATCATGAACCAATTGTTGGAGGAAACCAGCTCTTGGATCAACCTTGTGATGAAATGTATGTGGTCGGAGAAGGGGAAACCCTTCAAACCATCAGTGACAAGTGCGGCGACCCGTTTATCGTCGAAAAGAATCCCCATATCCATGACCCTGATGATGTTTTCCCTGGACTCGTCATCAAGATCACTCAATCGAATCCCAGAACATCATTGCAGTAGTTCAATAAAATCATAATCGCGTATGGAATCCTTTGTGGTCCCAAATCGTCTGGATACCTGAGTTATCAAATGTCTTCCTAGGGTATATATACCAACTTAGATTCACTTTTTTTGTTTTTTAATCCTACGTAGGACTGTGCTTCGGTATCAATTAATTGGTATGGTAATCAAGACATGGGATTTAGGAGTTTGTTTTCTTTTAAGATTTCAGATTCGAAATCTCTCATGTGTTATCAATTTTTGTGGGATCAATCATGTATTTAACGTTTCATGTAAATCGCTGACTCATTAACTTGTTGAAGCCTAACTATATAACTCGAAATACTTAAGGCCAAATTATTAGTAGTAATTTATATAATTCTTTATATATTCAATACCACCCACGTAGACTTTCAATGTGAGACGAGGTGTCACAATCTCTCCATCTTTAATATCTCGCACTCTCGTGAGAGGTTGGATACTAGAGTCACCACGGTATTTCAGGAATCTATTCCCTAGTGACCAGAGTGGCCACGATATTTTACGGATCTTTTCCTCACACAATTTTTTGACCTCACTGGATTGTGTATATGGGTTACTCTGATACCATCTATAAGGCCTCATATAAATCACCGGCTTATTAATTTGTTGAAGGCTAACCACGTGGCTCAAAATGCTTAAATCCAAATTATTTGATGTAGCTTACGTAGTCCCTTATATACTCAAGATCATCCACGTAGACTTTTAATATGGGACGAGGTGTCTTAGTACATGGCTTTGCTTTAATTGAGGCTTTCGCTATAAACGGTGGAATTAGAATCCCCCAAATATTAGTTGAAGTGCGCTTAAATTGACCCGAATACTTTGATTTTAAAAAAAAATGTGGGACTAGCTAGCTTTAAAAGCTTTCTCCTTTCATTCTTCAATCAACTTTTAAATGGTATTTTAGATTCAATTTTCAAGTCAAACATAAATGATTTTGACAAATTAAATGCATCATGTTAATTTCTTATCAAAAGTTAACATTTTTCGTGTTCAGATCTGACTCAAACGACGTGCATAGGATTTACTCTTTATTTCAGCTAAAATGTAACCAAAAATAATGGCAGTGTTCGGTTCGGTTTTTTAGAACCGGGTTTTAAGAAACAAAACCCAAAACATCTGTTCGGTTAACCCGAACTGAAAACTGGAGTTTGCAAAATGAAAACCCAGATTCGCGAATTCAAATTTCTCTCATCATTTGGGGACTTAAAGACCTCTCTTCCGCGCCGCTTGTGGTTGACAACGTAAGGAGAAGGGGAGACTGGATCGGAGGAGGAGTCTGGAATCGGAGCTGGAACCGGAGTTATATACAGAGCCGGAGATATGAATATATGATTCGGAGTCTGAGCTCTCCTCTTCTCCAACTTTAGGGCTGGGTAATTTTAGGGCTGGGTCCCTGAGCCTGCTCATAACAGGCGAACACAACGGGGGCGCTATAATTGAATCTTAAAGAAGCAGCAAGCCCAAACCCATCACAGCAGGGGGTCATAAAGAACCCCACCTGTTTTTGATTTTTTTGTTCATCTATATCTACAGGCGTTTCAGATGGCGGAGAATTTGGACGACGGCGAGTTTTGGCTTCCTCCCCAGTTCCTAACCGACGACGACATACTCATGGACTTCTCAAAATCCAACAGGAACGTGAGCAAGAAAAGTAGAGAAGCCGATTCTGGGTTTCTTTTCCCCTACGAGTATCCATGTGGGTTTGGCTCGGTTGGGCCTTATTACTCCGATGTTAGTTCGCCGGTCGAGTCTGTGGTGAGCTCCACCGAGACTGAGAGTGACGAGGAAGAGTTACTTGTTGGGTTGACTCGGAAAATGGCTAACTTATCTCTTTTAGACGATTTGCTAAAAGCCGACTCTAGTTTCGACTATGAAAACCAGAAGGTATTGTGCTAAACTGTTTTTTTTGTGTGGGTTTTCTGCAATAACTCTGTTGTTTCCCCTTGTAATTTTTGTTTCGGGTTGTGGTTAACAGACTTGGGCTATGGCCGGTTCGCCTCAATCCACACTTTCCAGTTTCATGGGTGGCCCCGGTTGCAAAGATGGTTCGAGCAGGGGAAGCCCAAATGTACACAATTTACAATTTTGAACGTACAAGTTGCGTTCCAATACAAATTTTTTTGGAATTCAAAACACGAAAATCAAAACGATCTAAGTTTCTGAATTTTAAAATCAAACAAATGTCAAAACGAACACAATTTCTCAGCTAATTTCAGAACTCAGTTTCTGAGAAAATTTTACAATTTCTTCCCAGAACCACCAAACGAACGCAAATATGTTCCAAAATCATTTTCCAACATGTCCAAAGTCTATTTAATTGAGACATGGAAACCGATATAAATTAACTTCAAAACTACCCTATTAAACCATTGTTAGGTCTCTACCAATGAGAAGATATATATTTGGACCAAATTGGAATAATGTCATAACTGGGGATATAGATTTTGTGGTGTGGTTAATTTGATCAGGACTTCAAATTAGAACTTAATGGTGAGACATTGCCTCTGTGACTAGGAGCATTACCCAAAGAATGGTAATATTCCAAGACCTTTAATCATTGATTTTAATAAAATATGGAACACATTGATTGTGGTTCATTTTCCACAAAATAGGTTATTTTATTGTGGAAGAAAAATTATTATATGAAGTTCAGAACACCGTATCAACAGTGTGACCAAATAATTTAATTATGTGAGTGGTCAAAATTTGAAATATTATATCTGCTCGTTTAAAAACCGTATATCCAAATTATGTATTTTAAGAACTCTGTTTATAGGATAACTTCTTTGTCATATGGATGTTCTATTTTATTTATTTATGAAAGTGAGGTGTTATTCACACCTACCCAATTTCCCTACAAGTAAAAGTGATAGATTTCGATGGATAATAATAATCTTGGGTCATTTTAAAAATATTTATTGCTAATTAGAGGTGATTGTCGAAGATTTATTACCCGATAATCATATTTTTCTGAATTTAGCTATCAAGATATATATAGTAGGGACAATCTCCCTCAATCAATTAATAAAACCGTATGACCGATGACAAATACGTGATTGGCCATGCGAAGGTTATCATCTCTTTCTTTTAATGAAGGAAAAAATTGAAGTTTTTGTTATAAATTCAATGAGAAAAAAAGAATTGCGGGTGAAAATGAAACTAAACTAAGGCGGCAGCCGTCCTGGTTTTTTTCATTTTGAATGAATTCATCAAAAAATAGAATAAATATCCAGCAACAAAAAAGGTTGGGAGTCCATTTGCTTTTAACCATAACAATTTCCTATATAAAAAAATAAATTGAACAATTATCAAAACATGCATTTACGCCTTGTAAATCTCTCTCTCTCTCTCTCTCCTCCCCCCTTTCTCTCTCTCCAAGTGTTATGTCCTGATACGCACAAATTTGAAGGAAAAAAAGTTACCGACACTGCTTATTCAAATCCTTTTCGATCATGTTTTCCAAATTTTATTCTCCAAAAAATACTAAAAATTTACGTTTACTTAAAAAATTATTTCGGGAATAACCATGAGCTCAAAATATTTTGATAAAGGATTGTTGAATTATGGTAAGGTATTTGTTAACTTATATTTTGTTATTATTTTTCTTTTCTTTTTTTTTGTTATTATCAAATAGTCCACCGTGATTTCAGCTAGGTTTTCTTTCTTTGATTTCATCAATCACATATAAAGATTGTTATAGCTGTAAGAATACTAAAGAACTTTATATACTGATTATTATTGCACTTCTTTACAAGTTTTAGTAGTACCATGCTTCGGTATTAAATTGGATTTGTTGTAAATTTTTTATTAGATTTTGTAATTTGTCTTTTGTTCGCTTTTTTTTTTTTTTGATTTCGGATGAAGTTGCATGAGATTTTCGACTTAATTAAAATGAAAACTTCATAATTAAGAGTTTATTAATTGATTAAATTAATTGAATTATAATAATTCAAGAAACAAAATAAGTTACGAACCATTCGTTTTTTAAATAACATTTTTATTTAAATATAAAATAAATAAATTTCTTAATTAATTAATTAATTATTCAAATTTTTCAAAATTAATTACATATACCAGGTTTTTGCATAACACAAGGGCAAAATAGTCATTTGAGAATTTTTTCTTTATCCACCCACCTTATCCCCCCATTTCATAAAATATCCAAACAAAGTGAAATTTTATCTTCCTATTTAATTTATCATCCAGACTATCTACTTTTTTAAACCCTCTCTATAACTATCAAATCACTAGGTCAACCCTCTCCAAAAATAACTCTCATTCTTATCTTATATTTGCTTTAGGGGCTGATTGGAAGGAGTACTATTTTCAGGGGATAAGATAAGAGGGGTATTATTTTTGGAGGGATGACCACATTGACGTGATATTTATAGAGGGATATAAAAAAATAGATGGTTTGGATAAGGGATTAAACAGGGAGATATATTTTGACTTGGTTTGGATAGTTTATGAAATGAGGAGGATAAGAGTGGGTGGATAACCAAAAAAATTGTCAAATAACTATTTTGCTCTTGTGCAGTATTAAACTTGATTATGTATTGAATAAAATACATAAATGTAAAAATCGATATATAATTAATATTGGATAATTTGAAATATTAATTAATTAAGAAATCCATTAATGTAATATATTTAATAAAAATGTTATTTAAAAAATGAATGGTAAATGGAACTGTCAATCAACTAAAAAAATAATAATAACAAATTATAAATTAACAAATATCTTACCATAATTCAACAACCCTTAATCAAAATATTTCGAGCTAACGGTTAATTCTGAAATAATTTTTCAATAAACAGTAAATTTTTTATTTTTTTAGAATAAAATTTGAAAAACACGATCAAAAGAAATTCGAAGGAGCAGTGTCGGTCACTTTTGTTTCTCAAAAGTTAGGTACATTAGGATATGTAATGAATGTGAATATTTTTGAATAATTTAAGAGTTTTTTAAACTTTGTTTTATCAATTAACAAAAAAATAAATAAATAACAACAAAATATAAATAAATAAATATCTTACTATAATTCAACAACCTTTTATCAAAATATTTCGAGCTCACAGTTATTCCCGAAATAATATTTTAAGTAAACAGTAAATTTTTAGTATTTTTACGAGAATAAAATTCAAAAAACACAACTAAAAGAGATTCGAATGAGCGGTGTCGGTCATTTTTCCTCCAAAGTTGGGCCAATTTAGGACATGTGATTAATGTGAATGTTTTTAAATAATTTATGAGATTTTTAACTTTATTTTATCAATCAACAAAAAAAAATAACAATAAAATATAAATCAACAAATACCTTACCATAATTCAACAATTTTTTATCAAAATATTTTGAGCACACGGTTAATCCTGAAATAATTTTTTAAGTAAACGGTAAATTTTTCGTATTTTTCGAGAATAAAATTTAAAAAACATGACCAAAAGAGATTTGAATGAGCGGTGTTGATCACTTTTTTTTCTTCCAAAATTGAAAGAGAAGGGGATAAGAAGGGGTAAAAATGACAAAACATTTTCCCTCCACTCCCAGATAATTTTTGGGGAGGTCAAAGGTGACCCAAAAATTATCCGGGGCAAAACATATTAGGGGTAAAAAGTTAAGAGGGGAGCAGTTAGCCCATCTAAATTATGCCAAAACCCCTAATAAGGGGTGATAATTTTTGGAGAGGACTTTTCCTGTAACGTTCCATGTAAATCAATGACTTAGCAACTTAATGAAGTCTAACCACGTGGCCCAAAATGCTTAAGTCCAAGTTATTAGTAGTAGTTTATATAGTTTCTTATATGCTCAGGATCACCCATGTAGACTTTCATATGGGACGGGACATCACAATCTTCCCACCTTTAAGATCCTGTGCTCTCGCAAGGGATTCACACTAAAGTCACCACGGCCTAACCCCGGGTTTGTTCCCTAGTGACAAAACAAAGTCCTGGCCCCACACTCGATCATGTACATGGGTCGTTTTGATACCATTTGTAACGCCTCATCTAAACTACTGACTTAGCAACTTGTTGAAGCCCAACCGTGTGGTCCAAAATGCTTAAGCCCAAGTTATTAATAGTAGTTTATATGGTTTCTTATACATTCAGGATCACCTACGTAGACTTTTGATGTGGGACGAAATATCACATTTTCCCTATCCAAACAGGCACTTATAATTTATCCTCTGAAAATAATGTTTCATCCAATCGGGATCTTTAGTGATTGGGAAGAATTCGAACACACCAACAGGGGGGCTATGAAGAAAGAATTACAACTGGAATGTCAACACAAGAATACCAAAGACACAATCCGAAGCTCCCTAACTTTCAGACCTCCTTTCAACTCTGGGACTGGAAAACTCTCCACTTTGAATTGTGCTATTGACGTGTTCAACTACTATAGTCTTTTTTTACTGTTTATTATGTTTAGAGTTTTATGTACTTTATTTTATTATGAGAGAGAGAAAGAGAGAGACATTCAAGTTGCATTTTTTTGATGCATTACACTACAACAAAAATGTATATTCTCCACACTTAATTCTCCATACTTTTAAAAAATCTCAAGAATAATTATAAAAAAAAGAGCCTGTTGTTTTTATGCAAACTTAATAATAACAACAAAAAGTCATACATTGAACAAAGCGGCAGAAATATGACAAAATGAACAAATGAAATATTTCACATATGACAAAATTAGTTTCAAAATAAACAAAATCAGTTTTAAACTTTTCCCGGTGTTTCACAAACGCCGGCAAATACGCCGGTAAATATTAGCGATATTTATAAACGCCGGTAATTTTTGCCGATAGGAGTACTAACAACGTTTTTTACAAACGCCGAGAATTGTGAAGAAAACGTTGGTAATGTATTTTTGTGGCGTTTTTGTGACTTTTACCAGGGTTTAACAAACGCTGAGAATACTACCTTTTGTTGTAGTGATTATATGTGTATAGAAAGATTATTCAAATTTCCAGCAATATGTTCTTCAAATATTTTGACTTATTCAAATTTAGTATTCTAGGAGTTTGTAAAATTCTAAAGGGTGTATTACATTGACCTCTGCTAAGATTTATTAGAAACACAATACCCCCTTTGAGGTTTTTAAAATTACTCTAATTAACCTCACTTCTTTTTTTAACTATTATGCAATTACCTCCCCACTATTGAAATCAGTTAAACGTTGTTATTTAAGTTATTAAAACTTTCAATTTAAGATTTTTTTTATACAAAATAAATTGTAACATGATTTCTATCATGCCTAAAATAGCCTATGTTGAATTTTTTTAATTCTCTCAAAGCCAAAATCAGGATAAATCACAAAACTTTGTCTAAGTTTTTTGACTTTAGAAAAATCTAAAAAATTCAAGATGGGTTATTTTGAACACAATAGAAAATGAACTTAAAATGTTAATAACTTAAACTAATGATGTTTTATTAATTTTAACAATATGGGGAGGTATCTGCATAATGATTTAAAAAGTAAGGGAGGTCAGAGTATGTAATTTTAGAAACCTAAGGGAGGGTATTGTATATTTAATAAACTTCATGGGAGGTCAGTGTAATTCACCCCATTTTAAAACCTTTTGAAGTTTATATTTTGCCCAAAATTAGGAGCCGGCTCCAAATTCCTCTAAATAAACATACACCTATATATAACCCCCACAACAGAATCATACAGTATCATCAAACCTCTCTCTCTCTCTCTCTCTCTCTCTCTCTCTCTCTCCAAAACATGAGTTCCTCTGCCATACCCAAAACCATAAAAGCCATAGCTGATGCAGCTTCATGGTACTATGCAGTACTTCTCCTTGTTCTTATATTACTAACCCTTGTTGGGGAGAGTTCTTCAACGGATCATGAACCGGTGAGAGGGACCCGGTTCATGGAGCGGCCTTGTGATGAAATATACGTAGTTGGAGAAGGGGAGACTCTCAACACCATAAGCGAGAAGTGCAACGACCCGTTTATCATTGAAGAGAACCCGCATATCCAAGACCCGGATGATGTTTACCCTGGACTTGTCATCAAGATCACTCTCAAAAACCCCAGGAAGTTGCTGTGGTAGTTGTTATTATTCGGGTGAATTGGTTCTTCTTCATGCATCATCCGGATCATGGATATACGGGTTTTGCTCCAAAAGCCCAGGAGTATTATTCAAGGGGAGGGGGTCTCCCCTCTTACATGATCATACGGGCCTCTTTTTTTTTTTTTTTGACTTTTTAAAAATTCTATTCTTCTTTGTTTTTTTGGAAGAATACTTCTCTTGAGGAGATGTACATGATGATGTTGTATTTAATAAAAAGTTTGAGTAAATTACACTAATTTCCCTTGAGGTTTCTAAAAAATATCTACTCGTGATTTGAGAAATTACTCTAATCTCTCTTGTTTTAGAAACTACTACGTAGTTACTTTTTATTCCTTTAAAATCAGTTAAATATCATTAGTCAAGTTATTGAAACGTTGAATTTGTGATTTTTTTTTGGCCAAACGAGCTAAAACATAATTTCTATCACTTTTGCCTATGTTGAGTTTTTTTTTTAAAATCAAAACTCTGATAGGGTATTTGGGATTTGTTTTTGAGTTTCGAAGTAAGAAAAATTTCAAAAATTACATTACGTTATTTTGAACGTAATCAAAGTTATGTTGTAGTTTGTTTTACTACAAAAATCTCAAATTTGAAGTTTCAATAGCCTGAGGAATGATGTTTGACTGATTTTAAATGTTAGGGAACATAACATACTATAGTTTCAAACGCAAGTGAAGTTACAGTAATTCTTAAAATATAAGGAAAGTCTGTATATTTATCAAAAAAAAATATTGGAGGATGTTAGTGTAATTTACCTTGTTCTATAATTTAGGTTTACATAAATAGATGTGGGAATAAATTTTTTCCAGGTACAGAGCTAGCTAGTGGGGGGGAGTGGCATGTGCCACCCACGAGTTCAATTAAAAAAAATTATTTTATTTTATAGCAGTTTAGATCAGATCCTGATAACTCGACTATGTTTCTCTTTTTTATTATTAGTAGTGCCGCCCCCGTTACAAAATTCTGGCTCCATCCTTGATTTTTCCCCTAATGCTTGTTGTAATAAAGGTGCAGAATAGAACATGAGAAATCTTACTTATATGGGAGGCATTTTTCTAGATATATTTAAATGGTTTAGGTTAAGTTGTTAATGCCACTAAGGAATTTTATGAGACCACGCTTATTTTGTTTATTCATTAGAAAATGCCCCCCATCTCTCTCATCAACGTTTACTTTCAAGCTTTTGAACATGACCAAATAAGTCAATTTGCATCCTTCCATTAGAGGCATTTAAGCATTTTCATTCTCTTCGTGCCCGTATTCGTGCCTGTGCAATCACCAAATGCTAGTGATATCGAGATTCCTCCTCCTCTGTTATTGATTTTGATGAATGATTCTTATGACGATGACAAAGCGATTTTCACCAAAAGTTCATATTCTCAAAAAAAAAAAAAGAAGCATTAATTTCAGTCCTTGCACCTAAAATAATAGATAGGATATTGTAGATATATGTCTGTAAACAAATCATACAATTAAATTCATCAAATTTATTTCATTTTGCTGATTAGTTTAAATTTAACTACCCACCTACGAGTTTCGAGTAGACTCTCCGCACCTCTTCTTTAATAATCAAGTTGCGAAAAAAAATACATTCTCCTTGCCAACTAAGTTTGCCTTGTCTAAGTCCTCGGAGCCTTGAAGTTAACGACTGGACAAACCTCCAATAGCCTCTAGAGATTGCTTCCAGTTGGATTCAACCCTGTAGCCCTGGGAAAGCAAGCACTTTAATCACCCTCACTTCTTTCATTGAACCAACCTCAGCGGGTTTCTGCCTCATAATTAATTGAATAACGAAGAAACAACCACCTACAAAATAATGTTTTAAATGGTATTTTATTTTAAAAAATTGTGTCATTTTTCGGATCATTAAATAAACCCTTTGATAGATGGCTTCTAATTTTTTAACTAATTTAAAATTTTCAATTATTCTAAAAATTATGCGAGAAGTTAGATCACTTTTTTATGCAAAGAACGAGACGACTTTTTATATTCAACTATTATTTAGAAACGAAAATATTAATAATTGTTTTTGTGTTTTGTGACTTTCCACCAAATCATATTTGATAGAATTGACACATTCAACAAACACCAAAAATAAAATAAAATAAAGTCGTTATATAAACCTGGCGATGTGTAACCGTCAGCAGAATAATGAATTGGTTGAGGTAGGTAATGGAAATTGTTGCTTTCAAGCAAAGTTATCAATTTCATACCGACAATGTTATTGTTTTTGTTACTGCTATGGTACGTATCGGTATTACTTTATTCCAACGTACTGTCTTCAATTTATTACTAAAAAATAATATATATTTCACAAATAATATTTTCTAACAAAAATTATATTTAACATATAAAATTTCACAATTTACAAACAAATCACTAAACATATAGATGGTTTTACTCAAACAAACTGGGTACGTTTGAAGTTTAATTATATTTGAGGCCTCAATTTATGTGTAATTATAAAAAAAATCAATTCAATTTTTTTTTTAAATCCACACCGGCCTATACTGGAACCATGGGCAAAACCAGAATTCAAAGTTTGGGAGGGCCGAGATTTTTTGGGGCGAAAGAGGGGTTCAAAATATAATTTTTTTTATAATTTTCAAAATTTAGACCTAGGTCCGCCCCTGACTGGAACGTGCCAGGTACAATCCCATACTAGCCGGTACGGCACATGGATCTATCAGTACTATTTTTTGATCCGTACGATACACACTGTCTATAGTCGGGTGACATAGTATGACAATGATAACACTTCTTTCAAGTATGTAGTTGTATAATCTCCTTATGATGTTAACATGTTAGTTGAGTTAAAATTATTAATTACAACAACTCAACGTCATTTCATCGACTTGAACTTGAACCATCACACACTAGCACCTAAGTGCCTACTCATGGTTGTTTGAGTTACAATTCATGGTATGGATGAAGAATGCTATGTACACAAGCTTTCGTGCAAAGATTTGGATACAATTTTATTCGAAATAATCAGATATATGTGAGATCTTTATTATTTTATAAACGTCGATCACTTTCATCAGACGATTTTGAATACACTTGTGTATTTTATCTATAATATTTTTCTTTAGAGAGAGAAAGCCTACATGTGATTCTCGTGAGGCTAGAAAATAAAAACAATTGAAAGTTATGAATCGCGGTCTCATTCAAGTCAATAAAATCACCTATTGAAATAAACATACCAACATAAAAAAACAAAAAGAAAATAGAAGTTTTAAGTAGTTTGGCTTCAATACCTCCCTTAATATTTGAGTTGTTCATATGTAAATCTCAATACATACAAAGAGTAAGTCAATTAATATTAATAACTCTCTTGTTGGATCACATTTTTCTTAAGAATAACATACGAACAAATTCTGATGTCGTTACAGGAAAACTCATCATTGTCGACTAAATATTTGGTCAGCATTGGCGTAGGAAAATTGGCACTCTTTCATCTCAAAATGGCGAGAGTACAATAGCCGACTAACCCTATTTGGGCAAACTGGATTATGGAGATTGTCTAGATTATTAGGAAAATAATTTAGCCCCATTTGGCCTAAATTATTCACCCAAACAATCTGGATTAATCTAGCTCCAAACACAACATAACCAACATATCCACAAATAATTTAGTCCAAACACTTTGAGGTAGATTATTCCGTCCGGCACCCAACATAATCCAACAATCCAATAATCTCATAATCTAGTTACGCCAAATGGACCCTAAATAAGAATTAGATCAGCATTAGTGACTATTTTAGCAGACTAAAAGTATTTAGTCTTTTTGGCCGACAATTTGCTTTTTGTTGTAGTGTATATCTTTAAAATATATTTTTTAATAATTCAGAGTATCTGAACTAATGTACGAATATTTCGACTAATCTCTATTGGAGGACCAATTTTAGCTGGCCAACTCCTTGAGGTTACCGTCAGAATTCTTACTGTCCATTTTCTCAAGGCACTAAATTTAAGATGATAATCAAAATCATATTTATTTTTTCCGTACAAAAAATAGTAAGAAAATGTTAAGATTTTCTATTGAATTATGTGAGGTATTACACTAAAAAAAAGATGGCGGAAATGTGCCCCCAATGATAGAAAGCCAGCAGTCAACAAGATTGGTAAACCTGGTGAAGCGATACCCGAACCGAAAGACCCGATTGACGTGGCAAAATCCGTTTTTTGTATGCCCTTCATATGGTTTGGCCCTTACACATACCATCTGATCTGACATCCATTAATGTATCATGCATGACGTCAGGGATAACGACAATTATTTTTAACGTCATGGAGAGCATGCTCCACACATGCTAGTTTGAACCCGAAGTTAGGTCCGACCATAAAAGGTAACTAAATGTGAAAAGTACCATGTACATGTTCTATCTCTCTCAAAGAATACTTTATAAATGCACCAAAGCAGTTGGAAAATATTAATCAAGTACCTAAACGGATGAGCTATATCAGAGTCATTATGTTGGAATTGAGTCGTATAGTTTCTCATTTGTTATGGCTTGGACCCTTTATGGCAGATATTAGTGCACAAACTCCCTTCTTCTATATTTTTCGAGAAAGAGAATTGATATGTCACTTATTCGAAGATGCCACAGGTATGCGAATGATACATAATTATTTTCGTATTGCAGGCTATTCTTTTAGTTAACAAATTGACTTAAGTATTAAATTAAATATTTTTCGCCTAACACTGCCTGAATGCAATTAAATTATTCTTATTTTTGCAGTATAAGAAAGATTGAGAGAAGCTTTTGAATCAAGTACAAATTCTTACTTTTGAAGCAACTTTCTAGCTCCTCGTTCGGTAGTATTGCGAGAAGCATTTATATTTTCTAAATATAGTGGAAAATTATTTGTCAAAATGAACTCATTCTACCTTTATGTCACACAAACAATTGATTATGAGAGCTTAATAGTTTTTTTTTTTTTTGGTACTTCGGAAATAAAATCAACTAAAAACAAGAGCAAGAGTTAGCCAAAGAGGCCATAATACAAGATAAAACTTAATCTACCAACTGCTTAAGATTAAGGCTGTCCCTTAAGAGGAATTCCTAAAGTGAAATAGGGCAACTAATAACATTCATAAAATCTTCTTCATGTTCAGCCCCAAGACGTGCAAGGTGATCTACACACTCGTTCGCTTCACGATACACATGAACTAGGAGAGATTGAGTTCCTTGTAACAGAATTTTTGCATCCTGGATAATGGTATCCAAATTGCAGTAAGTGCTATTTCCTCCATTTATCAGGTTTACCGCCACCAAAGAGTCAGATTCGATCTTCACATTCTTCCATCCTTTATCAAGAATGTAGCTAGGCCTTTTGTATATTCCCCAAACTTTCAGCTTCTAGACTAGTAGTGCATGATAATTTCCCATGATAGCCCATCACCCAAGTACCTTGATCATCCCGGAATAGACCTCCATATCCTGCAGCCCTACTAATGCTATACCAACACCCATCTCTGTTCAATTTCAAGGTACCTGGAACATGAGGATTCCAAAGAACACATTTAGTTTTCCCAAGCCCATTGAATAATGTATACTTGAAAGCTTTATCCTCTTCTAAGGAGTAATTATAAATACCATTGGTACTAACACGCAAAGGCGTATCAATGTTATCAAAGCTCTTCCTATTTCTGTTTTTCCAGATTTGCCAAAGAGAAATAACAAAGATGGTAGACCAAGGTATTTTCTTCGAATGAATAAAGACATCTTTCTGAGATTTTAACAGAAGTGCTAACCAAACATTAACCGGATAATTCATTTTATCATTGATAAAATGCCTGAATTTCAAATGATTCCACAGAACTATGGTTTTAGCACATCCTCGGAAAAGATGACTGAGATCTTCCGGGGAATTATCACACCTAGGACAGAAGTCAAGTGGTATAATTCCTCTCGAAGCTCTCAGCTGATTAGTGGGAAGTTTATTATGAAGGATAAGCCAAATAAAATAATTCAACTTAGCCGGGATTTTTAGATTTCAAATCCAATTCCAGTCACCTCCTGCATCAATATCAGTATTAATGAAATCAAAGACTTGAGCAGTGGAGAAGTTACCATTACCAGAGTATGTCCAAGAAGGAGAATCAACCATTTGAGCATATTGACGAAGCCGGATTCGAAGAATCAGATCCCTAGTAACATCATCAATAAAAGCATCCAACGAATGCAAGTCCCATTGTCCGTTAACTATAAGGTCAGACACACACTTCCTATTGAGGGTGTGTGGCCCAGGAAACACATCAGCTAGAGGCCGATCCCCGACCCACCATTCAACCCAAAAATCAACTGAAGATCCATTACCAATGACCCATTTCATACCTTTTTGAATTATAGGCAACGTTTTAGTCATACTTTTCCAGATAAAAGAAGCTGTTCTAGTCTTAGGCCAACACGCTAGAGGATGATGCTTAAGGTATTTTTTCTTAAGCATATCAACCCAAAGATTTTGATCCCTATTATACAATTTCCAACAAAGTTTAGCTAAAAGGGCTAGATTATGATGATGGGCTTTTTTAATCCCAAGGCCTCCATCGTTCTTATTTTTACAAACCGCATTCCAATTGACCAGATGTAATTTTTTTTTGAAGAAGTTTCGCCCCATAAGAAGTTTCTGTTTATCCGATCCAGCTTATCACAAACACCGAGCGATAGGTGCATTGTTTGCATGGCATATGTAGGAATGGTGGACGTAACAGCTTTAATAAGAGTAGCTCTACCAGCTAGGGACAACGTTTTAGATTTCCATCCAGCCAGCTTGGCCTTATGTTTGGACCCCCCGAAAGATACTAATAGTTTTTACATAATACACAAAAATAAGCAAAATTTATTAATATTTGGCTTTATGTTTAGTAACTCGGTATTTGGCCCAATTGTTTAACATTATTTCAAACGGATCAGGAGTTTTGTTTGTCGCACAAAATACAGTCCGAACAATTGGACGTTAACCAAACAGTCTTCGATCAATATTTTACGAGCTAAAATAACGTCATTTTAACATGCAGCACAGGCTGCTGTGCGTAGCCTCCCCAATTCCATTTCAAGGAAAGTATTTGCTTCAATTTTTGTTAAACAAAATGTGTTTAGTTCACGAGATATTATTCAACGGCTAAATAGAAAATTTGATAAGTCAATAATTTTTTATGTGTATTAAAATACAGTTAATCAACGTATTAATTATTTAATTACGATAAATTAGGATAGTAATGTGTGGTGAAGACTGCATCTAGATTAATAATGTCTAATGGGCTTTCTCCGCAGTGCAATCCACGCATTATAGTAAGCATCAACACCACACGTTTGTGTAAAGCTCACCACGAAGTTGAAATCTCTAGAAGCACTGAATAATTTGTTATTTATTTGGTTCTCTAAGGTTGAGGCCCAGAATTAAAGTTATCAATCTCGTATTAACAAATTATTTTTGTAACTGGTAAGATACATACTAGTAAGTAGTACCGGTGCATTTTGATGTATCATTTCAGATTTATCACTATAAAAAATATATATTTCTTGAATAATATTTTTCATTTTTATCATATTCTTCAATGGTCTTGAGCATCTTTCCGTGGATTTCAGTCTTTTAGACTCTTCGTAGCCTATTTCTTCTATCCGGTGCAACATATTATTTAAGTTTACTTACATTTTTAATCTTAATTTAAGTGTAATAACAAAAATAAACAATTTATAATTATAAAAAGGTGATCTGAGATCCAATAACCACCTGGTACAAACCAAACCATCCGGTAAGACACGATAGGTGGAACAGTACAATACATAAAACAAAAAAATTCCGTCTAGATACAATAGTTATTGGAACAACTAGTGAGGCCACATTAAAACAAGGGATTTGTTACCCATTGTAGATAATATACACAAAATACCAAATAAATATTAATACACATTTTATAAATATCAATTTAGATTTATGAACATTGTTAGAAAAATTTATGTGTACTTTTTGTGTTACCGCGATATAAATAATAAATTCAAAAATAACGAAATTATAGAATGATAAAACCTATTGTTTTGAGTTTTCATATGAGAGAGTACAAATTCATTATTTAGTTCGCTAGACCCATCGATTGGAGTGCTATTTCGGTGGAATTCGATCATTTTATCCTGGGAGACAAGCATCAATTCAAATCGCAAGCACCATACCGAGAGCGAAATTTGTCTTAAGGACATAGTGTCTAACACTAGATTTAGACTTGATCTTTTCTATGCGATTTTCAGGTTTTATCATTCTATGATTTTATTATTTTTTAATTCATTATTTATATCACGGTAATACAAAAAGTACACAAATTTTTCTAACAAACATTAAACAAATTTTACGAATATCCATATATTTTTTATATTCACTGCAGCCGAGAAGATAATTCATTTTTAATTTTTTGTGCAGAGAGGATAATCCCATTTCTTTTTTTTTTTTAATACCTGGACACTTGTCAGACACCGCCGTCCCTATCCATCGTGGCCCACACTAAGCCCACAAATCCATGCCGGGGGGTCCACATTAGTATCTTTCGGTTAATTGAGACCGAGTCCAAAGGGAACAACGCAGCTCAAGCGGTTTGAAGTCCACGTATCAGACGCACAACAATCGGCCCCGCATAGACACCCCAAGTCGTGGGGACTCGTGTCAGCACGCCCAAGCAGGACCACCGCGTCCCCACCACACGGGCCCCAAAATGCAGCAGATAAAAAATGGTGGAAAAAGTAGTGGGGCCCATCCCCCGAAGAACACTGCGAGAAGTAGGCCCCAACATTATATCCTAGGGACACCAGCCACCCCGTGAGTCACCCACCCTGATCCAACGGACCACAACAACCACCAAGTTGTGCTGATGCTCCTCCCCACATTATGCTTTCTTTTTTTCTGTACCCTTCCAATGTCATCTTTTTTAGTTTGGGATATGGATAATTCGAATAGTTTTATTTCTTAAAATTTACAATATAAATATGGGTTTTCAAGAATTAATTTAATCATATATCATAATTTAGATTCCATAATGAACTCATAAATCACACGATTATTATGCAAGGATGGAACATAATGAGCAAAAGACGTTAAGATTTATATGCAGCACCCTAGACATCACCATTTTCAGCTCCTAAAATACTACTTAAAAAATGCTCCATAATTTGGATAAACATTTTGGTCGCAAAATATCAAAGGATTCCGGTGGAATTGAATCTGAGCCTTGGGCCAGGTCCCCCTTGGCGAGATAAAGGACGCCCAATCCTCCGATCGGGGAATTCGACGGAGAGACAGTAGCACCCCTTACTCTCAATCGGCGAGGCCTTGCTCTCAATTGGCGAGGCCTTGCTACCCCTCCCGTCGTCAAAAGAAAGTCAATCATGCGCCTAAAATTCTGCCGGAGAATCCGTCTGGGATTTGTGGCCTAAATGGCCCATAGCGCAAGGTCATGCTGATCGAATGATCCTAACCAAACTAGTCCTCCTGTCTTGAATGGAGGGAAGCGGTTTTATAGAAAGGGAAGGGACAAAGCTCAAAACATCTTTCTGTGCACTGTTCACACAAAAATCCCTATGTATGAAACAATTAAGGCCTACTTGGTGACATCTTATTCTCAATTGATGAATGATGATAATTAAAGAAATTTGTTGAAGACGTTAAACCTTAGTTCTTTCTTTCTTTTTCTTTTTTTTTTTATAGCGAATCAATCTAAAGAACACACATCACAATTTTAGGCAAGGAGGGCATCCATATTTACAAACATGGGAATTTGATTGTGCATAACATATCTACGCGTCAAAATATTTGATCTATTATGTGTTATATATTAGAACGGTACTATTGTAGCTATCAAAATAATGCAGCGCAAAAGCATATCGATTGCCCAATTCGAGTGCTATTGAACCTGTCATATCCTACTATTTCAACAATTTTCCATTCTCAACCCAAAAATAAAGAAACAAGAACATATGGAACAAGCTGTGTTCTACTTTAGTCTAATAAAACCCTAAACCTCTTTTTGCACCCTCTCAAAAAAAAAAAAAAAAGTTAGGAAAAGGTATAAGAACACAATATTAGATTCCTTTAAAATCGTCGAAATGCATGTAGAGTTTACATTGTTATGAAAAATCTCACATGCATCCGACAATTTTAAATGTACATCTAACAATTTCGAATAAATAAAAATTGTGTTCCTAGAGTTACCCTTTTCAAGAGGGAGGTTGGTCACTGGGAGAACTAACCATAAATTGAAGCTCCTTCCTATCATAAATCTCCAAAGAGAAATCCCTAAGCGTCTGAGTAGTAGTTGTTTTAGTTGAACTTGAACTTGGGGCCATAACTGAAACCGACCCCACCGGAGCTTGAACTTCCCCACCGCCGCCGCCAAACCCAACCCCCGACACAAAATTGGAAATGGGTCTCCCCGGAACGGCCCATAAGTGGGGCTGGTTGGGGTGCCCGGCGATTGTAGCCCCTGCAGGCGGAATCATGAAAAAAACGCCGTCCGGGCCGCCGCCGACGGCCCAAACCGGCACGAGCCCTTGAGGCTGCGCCGCCGGACAGAAATTGGACGAAACCGAATCGTTAGCGTCGTAAAACTCGCTGTTGCAAGCCCTTTTGCGCTTCTTGTTGGTGGCCTCTCCATCTTGAACCGACGTCGATACTGACGTTGTCGGAATCTTCAGGGTCCCGTTAACGGAAACGGCGATAGCGGGGACAGTACCAGTGCCGGTGGCTTCGATGATGGCTGGCTCGGCGCGTTCCAGTAGCCACTTGATAGTCTCGCCGTCGGACCTATGACCGAGCTCTCGTGTCAGTTGAAAGATTCTGGCAGCACAAGTCGCCGGCATTCGGACTCTCCTCCCCCGGCCTTCCACCTGTTGGAAAATCATATGTTTTTTCGGAAATAATTACGTAATAATGTGGATTTGCAAGCAATAAAATCAGAATCTAATACCAAAAATTTCTCTCAATCAATACTGTAACGTCGGATGAATTATCAAAATTTCGAAACCGACCTTGGTGTGGCGGTCCTTGGAGAGCCTCTTCGGCGGAACCACCATAGATTTCTGGATTGGTGTAGGCATTATAGGCATGACCCCAACTGGGATGGATCCTTCTAGCTCAGAATCCGACGGCTCTTCCTTCAAAGACGGAGCAATAGCCCCTTGGAAAAGCTGGTCTTCCGCCTCCGACGACGGTCCCACCGCCGTGATAGTAAATTCCGATGGGTCCCCCCTCAAGGGATCAGACGGAAAAATCCCGCTATTTTCATGGTCGTCGTCATCAATAGGTGCCATGTTTAGCTTAATCAAACAGGAACCTGAAGATATTGATCGAAACCCAGATAAGATCGATCAAATCCCAGAAAAGATCGATTAAAACACAGAAAATACACACCAAATCAAACCGATGTCTAGCATAATCAATCAGGAACCTGAAAAAATCAATTGAAACCCAGAAAAAATCAATCAAATCCCAGAAAATATACACAAACTCAAATAAACCAAGAGATTAGCTTGGAAAGCTTATTTTTTTCCAAGAAGAAAAACAGAGAGTATTGGTTGACTGTTTCCAATCTACTTCGAATAAAATACAGAGTACAGTGACATTGGAATTGAGATTTATCGAATATAAAATACAGATCAAGATAATTTATGAAAACAGAGAAAAGGATTGAGAAAAGAACAACCCAAACCCTAGGTAGAAACCGAGGAGCCCACTTATCCTCTTCAGATTCTCAGCAATTGCGGGACCCTCTATTAATATATAGGGAGGAAAGTTAATGAAATCAAGGGCTAAAGATTCTCGTAATACTTGTTTGTCTTTCGGATGGCTGCCACGTGGTGATTCCCCAGAATAAATGGGAAATGGCCCTTTTTATTTGGGTTTTTCTTATTGGGTTGGGCTGACAGCCCACACGAGTCGGGTTTCAATTAGGGGTCTGTTTCCCCAAAATTATGGAATGATATTATTCTTTTGGTCATTTTTCTTAACCTATTTTTATAAAAACTATTAAATTAATTAATCGTGTCAACAATAATAATTTAATATTATGACAAAAAATGACAAAAAAGAAAGAAAAAAAAAGTTTTTTTTTCAATTTCGTGATAATTGTCTTATATTTTCTAGATTTATTTATTTCAAACACACCTTCAATTTACTACTGAATCATAGTTGTTGATAGTAATACCTTTTCTTAACACATGTCACTTGAGTTAAGAATTACATTGTATCCCTGCAAGAATTTCCTTATTTTGACCACTGAAAATTTTATAACCGTCGATAGTTATTTTATCCTTAAAATGATGTCGCATTACATCTTCACGATACTTTCTTGGTTATGTGTGAGCATTTCCACGATTACTGCCACGTGATCTTCCCTTGTTGGAGGATGAAAATATACTCCCGAACCATCTATTTTTTTCTCTTTGACTTCTCCTTCGAGCCATTATTTCCTCCAAAAACTATGCACAATTTCTGTTCTCTCTTTACAACATCGTGTAAACTCTTGATATTTGTGTGAAGATGTTACCTTTTTGCATGGCCATGGTTGGAAATAGACGTTATTCTTTTACAATTTGCTGTCCCACAAAGTAAATGGTTGTAGCAGGCCCTGTTCTTGACCTATGGTGGATACTATGATCCAAATGATGTTGTCTTTTGTTGGCTTACCATCTGTTTGGAACTATGTTGCATACTATGATGCAAATGGATGTTGTCTTTTATTGGCTTACTATTTGTTTGGAACTATATTGCGTACTGTGCATTTAGCCAGTGACGGACCCAGCAAGGGGAGGTGTAACTGACACCTCCATGGTTCATAAATAAAATAATAATAATTTTTAAGTTTAACATATTAAGCCAAGACTTATTGTATAGGATTGTGACATCCAAGGGCGGAACCATAAATTTATTTTATCCTAAGCTAAAAATAAACCGGGCTAAAAAATACGGTATTGAATGTATGGTTCAATACCGTATTTCAGGATTTCGTCAGAAGCGCAACAAGGATCGAAATTGATAAAAAATAATAATAATAAAACAACTTTTACTAAATCCAATGAAGATTATATTACAAGAAAGTACCAAGTTAAAAACTACTCCTAGAACAAAGATAAGAACGCAAAGGGTGATGGTCAGTGTGTTGATCCTTAAACTGGAACGTACAAGGCCTATTTATATTACATATGAGACAATTGCCTAATAAATTTTGAATTTAAATAGAGCTGGAAAATTCTCAAAGCATAGCGAATAATTACCCAACTGTCTTCAACCGCTTGTTGGACCTCTCATACCTACGTAACTGGCCATAATCCTATCACAAAGAGCACGAGCGCACATAAATCTCTCCTTTTTTGGACCATAAAATTAACGTGTATGAATCAACTTCTTTGACACCTGAAACTTTGTCCATTATGCCTTCGGCCACATCAGCACTAGGGGTAAATATGAGAAGGTAGGCCACAATAAAAAATCTCCTACCCGGGATTATTGCAATTCAAAAATTTATCATACTTTTTTTTCATATGCAAAATTTTAATTCAAGTAATTTTAGTCCCCTATATTATTTAGGGTCCAATACATATTTTAATTCATTTTAATTTTTAATTTAGAATAAATTAAATTTCTGATTCCACATTTACAAAGGGTTTACTTTCCTTCAAACGAAATAGGTAACAAATTTACAAAAACTATCCCTCTCATGGGCGTGGAACGCACATGGAGTCTCTATCTTCTAACAGATATAGACGAAAAATTACAGAGGAATGACATTAAAATAAATTACGAAGTTCAAGATAAACATTATCCAAATTAAAAATAAAAAGACTAAAGTGAAACTTGGACTAAAATATTTATTTTTCTAGCCTTCGTGTGCCAATTTGCCATCCCCGTGATCAAGTGGTTCAGTCTCACTCTCTCTCTCTCTCTCTCTCTCTCTCTCTCTGTCATACATCGATCTGAGCAATGGCCTGCAGTATGGTGAAAGCAGGGGAATCTGACACAATTTAATTAATTTATGCAAAGTTGTGACGTGATGTAATTAATATATAATAATCCTACCTGCGAAAATCCCTTTGAATATGATTTTGTGCGCTGTTATTATGCAAACGAACCCTTTCTAATGCCCAGAATTATCGTCTCCCCAAGAGAGAGAGAGAGAGAGAAAGAGAGAGAAATTCGTCGCCTTGTCGTTATCTTTGTCTTTCTTCCGATCTCAATTCCAATGAGAGAGAGAATGTGAGGGTGGAGAGCACGGATACAACCACGATGACTTGGGATTTTGTTATGTATTATATATATCAGAACGTGTTGTGAATTAAAACGATGTTGTATTAACTCACAAAATATCGACTGAACAATTGGACAATGACCGAATTAAATAATTTTCGGATATTATTTTGTACATCGAAACGTCGTTACCCATGTCTCAATATTATTACATAAATCTCGTACTGTGTAAAATTAAGTGTACGAATTTCCCATGATTGTGCCATTGAAAAAATCTGTTTAGAAATCACACGATGGTACCTCAGGATTACTCTTTATTTGATTTCATGGAAATCTTGAGCATCTATGGGAACATAACTATTGTAATTAAATTCATATTAATGGAATGTTTTCATATGTTCCATTAGTAGGAATGTTTGTAGCTATTTAAAATGGGGGGATTCTCTTGGCAATGAATTTGAAAAACAACAATGCTAGGTGTAAGGGGGTTGATTTAAGAAATCAGGACGGAAAACTAGAGTTCACTATCCAGCCGAAACGGTGTTCTTCTCTCAATATGTGGACCTGTGATCTGCAAAAGAATAACCCGTCAAAGAGCCCTCTGCCGCTGTGGCAGGAAGACACTCCGATGGTTAAGTCAGGCAAAGTCTCACAGAGAGAATGTTAGCTCAGGCTAATATTCTCTATTAGCCAGCCAAAACAGTGTATTCAGGCGTACCTTTTTTTGTTCATCTGGAACTGTATTTATAGACTTCACCGTTTGCCCTAATTTCCTTAGGGCTTTTCTGGGCCTCAATCCTCCTGGGGCCCTCTGGTGCCCTAATTATCTTAGAACCTTCTTTTCTGACCGAAGTGTCCTCTGATTGGTTATGAATTTCACGTCCATGCCTCTCCTGACAGAATCTCGTCTTGTCCCGTCTTATCCGGGATTCCATGCCTTTGTCAGGGAAAGCGGTTACCTGTCGCTTCCCTCGGGCTGCCCGTAAACCTGACCGACTTTCTCAGTTCGGCAGGCTATCGATCCGCCTTTCTCAGGTCGGCATCTCTCGATACTTAGCTCTATTATCCTGATTCGGGTATGGTCGGCACTCCTCGTGTCGGCCATTATCTCACGTGATCGGCACGTGCTTCTAGATGTGTCATTCGGACTCGGCCGAACTCCCAATTTACTCGGGGGGTCTAAATGTATTTTCTCAATTTACATTTTACCCTCGTCACTAGGTACACAGATTGTGTACGCAGATCTGGATACAGATGTATTCGGATCCGTCGGATGCACGTGGGACCCTTGATACATTTGTGTCCCACGTGCATTCGATGGATCCGAACACATCTGTGTCCAGATCTGTGTACACAAGTCTGTGTATATAAACTTTCTCTTTGAAAAATGGTCATGCATTTTTTGTATTAGAAAAGGTTTATAAGATGTGTGTCTAGAATATTTGACACCCGTGAAATTCACAAACTAAATGTTCGGTTGAGTGTTTCTGAAATAATTTTTGAAAAAAAAAAACTTTGAGATGTTATTTGGTGTAAGTACTTTAGAAAAATCTGGGAGTTAAAATTTTTTCAGCGTTTTTGAGGTGTCTCTTTCTCTCTCTTCTTTTATAAAAGGATGAAGTTGTTTAGGAAAAAAATAAAAATTTTTGAAATTTTTTTTTTTCAGAAACTTATTTGGAAAAAAAATTCCCAAATAAGCAACCAAACATAGAAAACCTTAGATGCTTCAGACGATTTCAAGCACACCTATATTCTAAACTGTGCATGAGTTGTGTGCATAAACTTGCTCTTTTTCTTAGCACTGCAAGAAAACAAGACCAACAATATAGAAGTGAGAGATTACAAATTACGGATACGTGTGTGTGCGTGTGTATATATATATATATATATATATAGAGAGAGAGAGAGAGAGAGACCTCCAACTAGCTGCATTACTTGGGTTCAAATTTGTTGTTCGGCTCCCTCAACAACAAGATTCTTCTATCTTTTTAGCTTTTTCTACCTCAATTTCCCAAACTCTTTTCCAGTCCTATCCCTCTGAGTTGCCTGCAGAAATGGGTAAAGAATGGTGGTACTGGGGTGGCGGCGGTGGTAATCCCACACAGAGTGGAACATCAGGTGGAGCTGAGGTTCTACCATCTGGCTGCATGACTACCGTATTTCAACTGTTTGATTTGCATAAGTTCCGGTTTTCTTTACACCAACAGGAAGCACCCTCTTTCAATCCCGACTCTTCCTATTCAGAAGATCCCAATAACCTAAAAGGTCCTCTCTCTCTCTCTCTCTCTCTCTCTCTCTCTCTCTCTCTCTCACGAGTTACGCACACACACACACTGTGTTTTTTTCTAATGTATTCTTGAGAGAAACCTAGTTATGCAACATGCCACAGGGATAGAAGCACCAAGGAACAGCTTGGAGATGGATGAGCCTTTCATGGAAGCTGCAGGATTTCCATCACCCATGAAAGAAGAAGGAACCTTAGATATTCCACTAAGAATTAAAGCTCCAAAATCAAAGGCAGATCAAGATATATGTTCAGAATATAGCAGCAGCTCTCCGGGCCCTAAAACCCCGAATCTAGTAGCTAGACTAATGGGTCTTGACCTTCTTCCTGACATCTCCTCTCCCTCTTCTTCAAATCATTCAACAACGTGGAATCCTCCATCAAATCCAGGAATCAGGTCATTACCAGAAACACCAAGGATATCGGCTAGAAAATTGGATGAGGGAGAGGATAGGAGTCCTGGGCACTATTTTAGACAGATTGTGAAGGAAGTGAGAGAAAGAGTAGTAGTTAGCAGGAAAGTTGGTGTGGACATAACAAATACAATCGGAAACAGAGATCAAGGGAGAGAAGATGATCATCATGTTGTTTTGCTCAAACCAAATAAGGCCTCCAATTTTCTTTCAGAATCAGGTCCAGTTTTGTTGAAGCCAAAGCCTCAATCGTCTATACACCGAGAGCAAAAGTGCCACCAGCGGAATACAAGTAGGAAATGTGAGAAAATTGTGTATGAGCATTACATTCCACAGCTGAAAAAGCAGCGCTCAACAGCTACCTACGTGATTCGAAAGAAGAAAGAAGAGCAATCACTCGTTTCATCAGCAGCAAAGAAAGAGAGTATGATTGACAAGAAACCCATACCGGTAATGTGCAATAATCTTGCAAATCTTTTTCTCACTCTGCTTATGCCTAGTCGCGCTCCCGACATATTACATATGCTACGTACATTATAACATTCAAACTTATGTGACTCAATATGTAAAATGTAAGAGATTTTTAGATGTGGTATATAAATATGATCACTCTATCAAATGGGATTTATAGACTCACAAATTTGTCACTTCACGATCGTTGAATACATCTTCCAAATCTATTTCCCGTTTTGCATTATAATTCAAAATACTAGTAGAATCGAAATAGCAAAATTCTTTATTCTTTTCAACGGGTTCGCCCACTCACTATCAACCTATTAATTTTGGAATATTCGGGGGTGTCACCTAGCACTAGCTACACTTGGGTTTTTCTCAATTATCGTCTCCAAATTCCTTTCCCTTTCAGTCCCAAATCAATCTCAGTGTTCAAGCATCCATTCTAATGATTGACAATGTATCTTTGTCCTGCGCTGAGCACAGTAGAATATTTCGTCCGTCAAAACAATATCTTTTTGGTCACTAAAATGTGGCACAAACCGTAGTATTCAGGCACGATAAAAATGACATAATTTTAACGCACATCACATTTTACCATACATTGTGCACAACATGAATGAACATTTATTTGGGTAGAGGGAATTTGAGAGGCCTTTTGTTCTCATAATTTTTGTGTCTTCTGTGTGGGGAAAAGCAATCACAGGCATATGATTCTGATTCCTCGACAAGGAGCATAGAGTTACCTAGTTGTTCGAGCCAGCCGTGCAATCAAAAAGCTATGCATACCAGCAGCTACAACGGCGTCACCACCGCCACCACAACCACCGCCACCACCGAAGGTGGACCTGATATGCGGCACTACATTACAGCAATACTAAAAGATACAGGCATCGACAAAACTACCCTCGGGTCCTTCACCAAATTGTCCCACTCTTTGTCCCTCCCTCTCCACCCTTCCATCTTCCACCGCCTCGAACCGTCATTTCCCTCCGCCACCGACACCAAAGGTTCCTCCCAATTGAGCCATCGGAGCAGCAGAAGGCTAATATTCGAACTACTAGACGAAATTCTTGCGGAAATTCTGAACCCGCCATGCGTGTATTTTAATCCATGGGATTCCCCAATTATTGGGTCACAATTAATCGAGACGATTTGCTCAAAAATCGGAAGTTATCCATCAGCAGATTGCAAGGTGCTGGAAGACATCGACGCGATAATCGACGGAGACTTGAGGAGAAGCCAAGGACGAAGAACAATGGCGGGGTTAGAAGAGGAAGGTGAAGCCATTGTAGCAGAGATGGAAGGCACCCTTGTGGAGACGCTGGTCCAGGAAATGGCCATAGCGTTGTTTTGATGTGACTTTAGTCAGGATGTATTGGGCATTAAAATACTCCCCAAACAATGCGATACGATTTGAAACAAAATAATCAAATCATATCACTACGGTGCACAACATCCCAATGTCTTGTTATTTCGTAGTCTCACCCAATCATAATCTCCCAAAGGATGGATTATGAATCGAAACAATATGGTTTTAATGCGTAGCAGATTTTTTTATGCAATGTGTACAACGTTCTGATGTTTTGTTAGTACTTTAATGATGAAAACGATAAAATTTTAACGTGCAACAGATCTTATTATGCAAAATAGATTAAAACAATACGGATTTAACGATGACATTAAATAGTACTTTAATGATAAAAACAATAAGGTTTAATGTACAAAAGATCTTGGTATGTGTGATTGTAATGCAATGTCTTGTTAGTTCATATTCTCATCCAATCAAAATCCCCCAAAGGATGGAATTGAAATTGAGTTTTTTATTATTAATTTTAACTTTTTGAATGGCTCGATATGACAATTTGATCATTTTCGGTGCGAATGAGGTAAGAGAGAGAGCAAATAAAATAGTGAATAATTTGGAGGGACAATGACAATGTCCGGTGGAGAGTCATCGATGCGGTGATATTCGCCAGCAGAGAATGCGCGAAGTAATTATTCAATGCTATTGGAATATTATAGCGTTTTACGATATTCAAACATTTATATTAATATGAAAAGTCTTGCTAACCACTGCCTAATAGATGGTGAATAATATACATATAAAGACAAACAAAAACGGATATTAATACACATTTTATTAATATCTATACATATTAACGGATATTAACACATAATTTACGGATATCGATACACTTTTTACACATTATTCATCCTAATGGGCAGTGGTTAGCATTTTCCTAATATGAATCAAAGATTGGACACACACTATAATATCAATATGTGTATATATGCGTATAGTTGAATATGTTAGATGTGTTAATAACTTTATAAAAATAAGAGGGGTTTCTTTAAAAACATTAATATAAACTACTTTTGTGACAACGTTTGATTTTCTATTCCCCTCCAAAAAAGATACTCCATTACCGCACAAAATGTAAGTTAGATTCAATGATGAAGGCTTTCATAGATTTAGCTGTGAATTTCGTGTAAATGTGTAGCGTTGAACAACATTTTTGTCATTAGGTGACATTTAGAATACAAGTGTATTACGAGAGTGCTAGTGAAATAGTATATTATCATAATAGATAGATAGTAAACGGGTTATGATATTATTGTCCTAATATAAAATATCTCATGTCCTTTAAGATTATTCATGGGTATAGAATCGTCGGTTAACTAGGGCATACTAATCAACTTGTCCACGAGGAACTTGAGTACAAAGAGAAGAGAGAACTAGGGAAAGAACCCATCTACATTTCATATCAAAATACTGTAGATTATGTGAACAATGCAAGAAATATGACAATCAACAAATCATTACCTAGTTGATGAGCAGCTGTGGAATCTTTCGTCCATAATTTTTTTTAACATGGAGAAGAGATTCTGAAACGATGCTTTTCAATGCCTACCATCCACATCAAACCCAGCCCCGGTCCAGCCAGGTGCTGTGGGACCTCTACCCTTAGGAACTGCTCCTATTCCCTTTCCTCTCCCCTGTATCTGGATCTTTTTCTTCTCTCTTCCTTCACTCTCAGCAGAAGGCTGAGGATTCTGGGCACTAATGGCTGCAGCATTACCACCATTGGATTGATTGGTTATGGTTTCTGTTCCGGCTGTTGCCGACCTAGGAACTGAGGAAGCATCTTGAACTGGACGAATTTGTGCAGGTCCTACTGGCTTCACATCCTGAACATGATATCAAGGTGCAAAATTCAGTACTGTTATTATATGTACAGCTAGTTGGCTGTGGTTCTGCTTTCGGACAAGTAGCTAAAAGCCATTGCACGTGTTGAATGGATTAAAAAGGGTCGGGTTCCCCTACAAACAGCTCAAGTTAAAATTGATTATTTTTCCTATCTAGTTCGGGTATTAAGTATCAAATTTGGATATTTGTAGACAAAAAAAGTGATTCAAATAATGAAAACATAATCAACTGCAATTATATTAATAATTTGATTACAAACGCGCATCGTAGGGGAGACACTAAGATAGGATAGGGGGATCTCTGCAAGGAGGCTGGCCTGTGCCACGTGCAGCAATCGGCATTAAACTGTGACCAAGTGATAACATATATGCCTGATGGAACCTACGAGTAGATACTCTTGCTGAAAGGTACGAGGATTCTCTCAAGGGAATCCAGACGAAGATCAACCATAACCTTTTCACTCGGAGAGGGCAGCATACAGGAATGCTCTAAGGAACTATCAGGACATAGAGAAACGAGGGGCTCCAACAATTGACTCATGGGAAAAGATTGAGGAATGGAACCCGGTTGTTACAGAAATAGCACATAGAGAATTGTCACCGCAAACTACAACGTGTTTGTCAACCTTATGAAAAATGTTGGTTTCTCTAGACATGCAAATATAGTTTACAATCTATGTATAATGTTCCAAAGAAATAGCTGTTCCAATGATGTCCTCTAGAATCTCAAACCCGACATATTACTCGTTAAAAACTTATTCACCCCACCTCGAGCAATTCGATCTGGTGCACCAAACTCCCACGAAAGATCTGCTAACGGTCAAAAGATGTTGATGGTTAATGCATTAACTTCTCTGAGTTCCAATAAATGATGAAAGAGGGAGTTCATGTTCCTTCCGGTTAGTTTTTCCCTTTCATGTCAAGTATATCCCGCATGTTGTCAGGAAATAGAATAAAAAGACGGTTGACAAGTTGCAAAATAACAGAAGAGACTAACCGCACGTGTATAGGAGAAAGAACTTGGATAAGGACATGTTTACTAATTACACCCCCCACTAATGCAAATATTATAGTAATGTCATTGATTTTGCGAGTGTGCAGATGTTCACATTTCCCTAAACACAGAATGTTGCAGAACAACTCCTAACAGAATTCCTTTGCTGGATCAGAAAAGAATATCTTAGGCCAAAAACAACTGACTAGTCCACAAAAGACACCTCCCTTGACAGTCACATGACACAAACAAGTTGCATTCTACCAGGACTATGTAAGCACATATGAAGAGAAATATTGGAGGACATACAGAAGGGATTGAAGTGGATGATCTGCCTGGGTTCAAGTTTTCTATTCGCCTTTTTAACTCCTCCAGTCTAGCAAACTGAGTGTTGCTACTTTCTTGAACCTGGAACAGTCAACGATATCACAAAATGATTCAAAAGGAGGGACTTCAACTTCCACATTCTATACTGCGTACCAGATTGTTCAAATCTTCACATAGCTTTTGCTTAATTGCTTCCTCATCCTTTACAGCTTTCGATGCTTCCTCCCACACCTGAGACAAACACCAAGCATCAATAGCATAGGAGGAGGAAATATTGATTCTGGTTAAAGGGAAATCCATGAATCCAGAAGCTTAAGGATCTTTCTGTAACTTAAAGGATATGGACACAAAGATTGGTCAGGTCCTATTCCAAGGTAAGGAGTTTAATATTCACACAAATCAGAAAGAAACAGAAATGGCTTGGCAATAGGAGTAAACAAATTTGGAAAAGTGAACCCAAATTACCCAAAGGAAAAAGTCTTAGTTGTCCTATTTCATAAAATTCTAAAAAGCAACTGCTTTTGAAAGAGCTGATACTCCGTCATGCAGCCGCTACTCATCTAACAGCCCGTCTATTTCACACCAAAGCGGTTGACCACTTCACCATGCTGTTTAAAAGGATTTTTTTTGGGCAAGAACATACACTTGTTTTGGGTTCTCGCCAGTGTATGTGGTGTCATTAGACAAGAATAATGAAGGCAAACTTCTGCACCTGAAAAACAAAAAGGAGGAGAGAAGCACTGCAAATGCTGCTGGCTTCAGCCATACTTTACTGAACGTAACGTCAAATGCCGATTTATTTCCAAACAGACCTCATGAGTCATCATGGATAAGATTCCATCAAGGAAGATCGAAAATAGTAGATTCGCTGGTTTGCTTCAAATAACTCGTTTGTTTCATACAAAAACAATATCAATGATCCTATTGTTTGTAGATGTGGAAAGCCCTCAGGAGCAGAGGTCTCAACATGTACGCACAAGCTATTCGCGGCTCAAATATCGTACACATGTGCTTTGATAATGATATAACAAGAAACATTTTCAAATTTTAAAGGACTGAATCACCAAAAATCAGTTAGTTAAAACTTAAAAGCTACAAACCTTTCTTGCTTGTTCTTCCTTCATCTTTGCAAGTCGAATGCTCTCAGTTGACATTTCAATTTTCTTTCTCATGTGTTCAAGAGCTTATGTCGTACAACAGAGCAACAACAACCATAATCATTATAACTATACAAAAACGAAAACGAATAGGTGCAATTTTACACATTCTAAAAAGAAGAACCAGTTATATCAATGACCCAACCTGCTTTTTTGGGTCCAGCTGTTAGCTTCACCTCTAAGTTAAGATTTGCCAGCTCTCGTTCAACATCACGAATTTTCGAATAGTTCTCTTCAATGTATCTGGTGGGACATATTACAAAAAACATGAGCTAAATTCCACATATATTGAACTTTAGCAGCAGAGAATCGAAAGGCAGACTAATTCACCCACCATTGTTCTAGACAAAAGGGAAGAAGAAAATATCAAACTTCAATCGATTACTCTCTTATCTCCCGATTGAAACTTATTATTATTTCCTTTTTCCAATCGGTAACTGAATGACTACAATTGTTATGACAAGTACATCAAACAGGACAATAGATTACTTGAAAGTGCAGCAACATGGACACAAAAACTGACATATATATACACAACCATCCTAACAAAGAAGCCCATAATGGAAGATTTACTTCTTGGCAGTTGCTATTTGTTTCCATTTTGATTTTGTTTCCAGTGGTTAGCCCAGTTCGCCACCATTGCACTCTCTTTTCCCAGTACGGGGCTCCTCTTGGTTAGCACGTCGATCAATTTCGAAAGTGCTGAAGAACTAAAGATGATTTATGAACTCAGGGCATGAATTCAAGCGCAATTCACTAGCTGATTGATAAAGGAAGCAATACAAATTGAGAGATCTAATGACAACTACATTCAAACGTACTTCTTTAATTGAAGCTGCTCTTCCGCAATTATCTGAAACAACAAAGAACAAATCCTAAAAATGTCAAATAGATTCAGACGCGCACACACACATTCATAGATATATGTATTGAGATCGAGAGAGGAAGGGATGGACCTTTTCAGTGTAGGCGATGACAGGAGCCTCCCTCATGAGGCCATCGGGTCCGATCTCTGGAAGCAACGAAGAATTAACGTTGGTGTTGCTCCCCATTTTCTGGATTGAACAAAGATGGCTCCTTTGCCTTCTGATCCCGCCGGTGATCGGGCCACCACCGGAAGCTAATTTGTATATATCACGGCAGTCGCAATTTGTATCCGGGTTTGCAGATATAGAACTACAAAACGAATTGACGGTAGATCCGGAAGCCGGCTATTTCGGTTCAACCCGTATTGTATTGTCAGAATTGCCATTCGGATCCCTTTCATCGACGCTAACCGCACATGCCCTTCTTCGTTTTGACGGGGATTGACATTAAGTTCAACGTCACGTTAGTATTGACTATTGAAAATGCTCATTTTTAATAGACCCTTCTTAAAGAACACATCAATATTTTCTTTGGTCTTTTCTAAAAAATATACATATATACATATATGTATATATCAAAGTTTGAATCAATTAACGTATATCTTGATTAATTTAACCAATTTTACTGTTTACTAAAATTTCGAACAAAACTCTATATTAACTAATCTTATAAGAGTTGCTATAACGCCAGTAAAATTTTAGATCTAAGATCTTAAGATGAATCAACCTCTCGTGTAGGTACTGACGGATGAATACTGCTCCAAGATAAATTCAGAATTTCACAGAATGTCCCCATGTTACACGATCGATGAAAGACAGGAGTGTCAAATTTTTCTCAAATTATCCAGAATAATATAGGAAAGTAGTGTGTAAAAGAATAGAGAGTAGAATTCCAAATTCCTATATAAGCATTTATGGGACAACTCTATATTTATAGGACTCTATGTGTCTTTTCACAAAAAGTCATGTCCTTAGAAACGCCCTTTTAAATTTGAATCCCTTAAAGGGTGATCAATTAATAATATTTTTAATATCTTCCCACTCTTTCTAAACTCAGCTTGTCCTTATTATTTTTATATGTTTTATGGGCAACTTCGATAATAGACAGGTTCAATAATTTCTTGGTGGACGCAAACATTCAGAGGCCTGACTTTGTGGTTTGGGTTGTATCTTGGAGTTGTTCATTGTCCGTCAAAACCTTGCGTGGAGAGACAATAACAGCTTTAGATTGTTATGAATAAAATACCCAAAACTCATAAAGCACAAAAACAATATCCAATAATATATGTATAATTAGTAATTATATACAAATATACGTAAATTAAAAAATAAGAAAAAAGTAAAATCAGGAGTGAGAGGAGAAAAAGAAGATTATAAGTTAGTATTTTTTAGTTGTATGTAAATAATTATTAAAGATCAATCCTTTATATAGGCTTGATTTGGGTCTTTTCAAAAGGACACAACTCTAGATAAATAATTTTAAATGAAGAGACACTAATCCAACTAAGTTTTTATAGCTGCATTTTGTAACACAAGAATCATGCAATGAGACGTTAACGATATAAGTATTGTAAGCCTCCTCTCAAATATGAATATGGGAGATCTACTGTATACACAACGCCAAAATAACGTCGTTTGGATGCAGGTTCAAGTACTCAAGATATCGCGTCCAGACACCGACAACATTTCAAACGCTAAAACGACGTCATCTTAGTGTGCAACACATGCAAGAGGCCCCCTTGACTCCCAAGTCTTATTCTAGTTAAAGTTCTTAGGACTTGGAAACTATACATACCAAATGGGATTAAGCATCTACTAAGTATATGATCAATGTCTAGTGTGGAGGACCGAATAGGGAGATGCAATGAGTCAAATCGAGTTCAAATTGGACTAGGACCAAGATCGAGCCCGAGATTGGCATTTTGAGCAAGCTAGGCCAAGTTCAGGGCCCATGACTCATAGTACATCATGGGCAACCAATGGGAACACTTCATGGGTCCAAATCGAACCCAGACCTACATAGGCAAGCCAGAGTCGTTTACAATACTCGAAAGATTGAGGTACCCACAACCTTCTAAACACTAGCTCATTACTTTTCTTTTCTTCTCCTTCAAGTACTGATTTAGGCATTAGAGTGTTTCCTAACCAAATTTCGGTTAATGGAACACTAACCTTGGCTATGGTTGCAAATCTACGTACCCACGTTTCAAAAGAGAGTGAACTCGAGAGTGAAATTGATACGGACTAAAAGGCTCCACATCTAGTATAAAAAATTTCATTAGGATATAATATCAATAAAAATCTCTTTACTACTCATCCCATGTTATAACAAATCTCATAAAATTACATATCATTTCATCATTAATCCTGTCGAATAAATAACCCAAAATGTATGAGTATAACAAGCACAAAATATGCATCAATATCCTTGAGCCATAGCCCCTGCCAAGAAGGGAAAAAAATGGGACTTGCAGCATGTCATTTGTTCATAAACGAACAAGGAGATACAAAGCCATACAAAAAGGAAGAAGAAAGAGCTCATTATTATCCCTTGAGGGGAGCCCAAAAACTATATTAGCTTCAAAGAGAAAAGATACAATGAAAAACATTAAAGCAATGATTTTTCCGTCATGCTTTGACGTCTTCTACTAGTTTCAGGACTGCCTCTTTCGTCGGTAGGGCGGGGATTGCTCCTTTTTCTGTTACCGTGAGGGCTCCACAAGCGTTTGCGAAAATAAGAGCATCTCGTAACCGCTCCTCATCCTGTCAGCATGCCAATAACAATAATTACTATTCACAAAAGTGTGCACATTCGTGGTCTACAAAGTTCTCTGCATTAAGATCGCATCACAGGCAATATTATCATTTTCCTGGGCCAAAAGGAGGGACACAGAAGCACATATAAAGGCCAAGTTACCCGTGGTTGACACGTGGTGTTCTTAAAAAATGTCAGCAAATACAAAACTTCGTCTCCAAATATTTACGCGGATCAAGATTTAACTTCCAAAACCGTGAAAACGAGACATTTGAGCTGTCTCCTTTGCACACTTTCTTGGCACTCAGATGCTAACAATGATCTCATGAACTGACAGATGACATAAGATGTCCTATATATGCACAAGTCCAAATTGGAACGGATCATGCGGTTGTTGATTGTTCCACTATTCATCAATTTGTTCACCAACATGGGTTGGTGTGGCTAAGTAAAGCTTCGTCTGTTGTTATTTTTCCGGCCCCTGGTATGGACAGGTACCCAGTTGCTCCATTACAATTTTACCTCCATCATCAACCACTCAGGTAGAATGACAAATTTCACTCACATAGATATACCAAAGATTGTTCAGTATGAATGACAAAAGAACAAGGGATTAGGGTTTCTTTTCTTACGCAAAGAAAATGCAGAAATTATTAGGATCACACTATAGCATGCATTCTAATATTTCATTCCTCTTATAAGAAACAAAACAGGAAAGGATAGACGGAAACATATGGAGAAGGACGCGATAAGATTCAGATACATAGGCAGCACGAAACAAGCAAGACAAGTCAAATGATTCCTCTAAGCTCAAGGAAGAACATACCTGGTAAAGATTCACATCACAAGCTAAATTGTAAAGCAGCCCACCAACAAATGCATCACCAGCACCAGTTGTGTCGACGGCTTTAACTTTGATACTTGGAACCAAACCCTTGAATTTCTGAGAAGTAATTAGAAGTTAATGTTACTGGACTAAAAAATGATTAAGAATCATATCGAACATTGATAGAACCAACAAGTTGATATCTAGCTCAACCTGACAAACAATCAGTTTTTCTGTAAAACAATCAGAACATCATGTGAATCAGTAGGAAAATCAATAGACCATTGATGTAAAAAGCTAGTCAAACGGTGGTTCATTTTAGTCCTTACACAAGGTAGAATATCACATGCATCCAATGGTCATTCACTTTCGAAGAAATCAATGCCATTTATAGAAATCGATACCTTGGTGTAGTATCGGCAACCCTTAGACCCTTCAGATACAAGCAAAAGCTTAAGATTAGGGTGAAAAAGCTTCTCCATTACCACATTATCATCATTAGGATCATCACCACCCGTCAAAAATGATATTTCATCCTCACTTATCTGCGTTGACAGAGAGCACAACTAAGTTTATGTTCTACAATGTTCCATGGCGACTCATACATCAACCAGGACAAAAGGTTGAATAATTTTACCTTTATTAGATCTGCTTGGTCCCATATGCTCATTATGCCCTTCCGAGCAGCATCTTCTGATGGCCACAATGGTAATCTCAAATTTGGATCATAAGAGAGGAAGCAACCAGCCTCCTTCGCAATAGCCATCGCAGCCAGATGAGCTGACCTACATGGTTCTTCAATCAAACTAATAGAGCCATAGTGGAAAATTTTCGCCTGGATTCGAAGAATAAAAAGATTAACCAAACTAGCACTCGCTTCACTCACTTCAGAAGTAAGTCGAACTTCTGTTAAGGTATTATGTTAACAAAAACAATGGAAGCAGACCTGTTTAATAAGGTTTACATCAATTTCTGATTCGCGAAGAAGCATGTCTGCACTAGGATGACGGAAAAACAAAAACTCACGCTCTCCATCAGCCCTAAGAGTAACAAATGCTAGTGCAGTTCTTGCACTGTGGTCAAATCTTATGCCCGAATCGTTGACCTTGTTTTGCTTCAAAATATCAGCCAACATGTACCCAAATTCGTCTGCACCAACCTAATAAAACTGCAAACATTTCAGTTCCACGATTGCATTTAAACCTGTAGCTATTAAAACCGAAGGCGTTATGCTTTGCCTATAAGACAAGTTAGTTGAGACACCTAAATCATAACACATGTTAGCAGTGCAAGCTAAACTAGATATGAGAACACCCAGCAGTATATTACAGATCCAACATACTAGATCGTTGTATGAGCTGCATAACATTTCTTTGAAAGGAATACACACGTTCTCCCTTAATTATCATCACATGGAGACCTTTAAAGGTGGGTAGGTACTCGCAGTTTCCAGAATATTCCTATTCGGACAAACCTAACATGCCTTGCCAAGAACCAGGAGAGCACTATATTTTCTAGATTTTAGCATGCAATCCATTAATTTTTCTTTTTAGCAAGAATGCTTTAATCCGTCGTACAAACACTTGGCTCTATCCATTCTTAAGTATTGAAGACATAACGTCCACTTCAATCATCTAGTTTGGTCCATTTAGAACGCTTCAGATTTTCTGGATAACTCATTGATATTCCAGGATTTGGTGAAACAAACCTCCAGAGACATAATATATGCACAAAACAATATGCCAATTCAGGTAGCATAGGCCTGAAGCAATTGCGTCAAACCAGTTATAGTAGGATCACAAGGAAACTAGCTGAAATCACATTAATGGGATATCAACTGAAACCTATTAAAATACTCTATAGAGTTCAAAATAGCAGATGGCGTACTAGGACTATGGAGAACAGAATGTGATCAAATGCACCTTCCCAATAAAAGCTGAAGAACCACCCAATCTTGCTATCCCAACAGCAACATTGGCAGGAGCACCACCAGGGGCTTTTTTAAATGCAGGTGCTTCCGCAAGTGAAACTCCATTGACTGTTGGCACAAAGTCAATCAACATCTCCCCGAAGCAAACCACAAGTGAACTTCCATCTGTAGTTAAGGGCAGAACTTTAGAAATCACCCACATTTATGAAACTGGTTCCAATAAATAAGAACTGCAGAAAATTGATTGAGTAGAAAAGAAAGATAACCGGCCTTTTAATATCTCATTCACCTATCAATACGGATTGTTGAAATCATAAGGCTATAAGAAAGCAGATTATATCAATGCAGTAGGTAAAATTCCCACTTGGAACTCGTGGAGGCTTCTCAAAAAGATAATTTGGAGAAACTACAGAAAACATAATTTGGAGCTATTTACAAAGTTCAAAACAGCTCTATGAGACATAGACATAGTTTCTCCCTGGGAGCTATCTACCACTCTGTCAATGATTCCAAAAGATGACCCACCTTATGAACGGACAATTGAACCTCCTCGATCTGTTTCTTTTTAAGGGTGGAGACATAACACTAAGATATATTCTTTCTTAAACTACGCTCTTTGCCTAGCTCAAGTCAAAGCTTAAAACTACAAAAGACACCTATAGTCAAGTGAGGGCCTGCTTAATTGGCTGGATCACAAACGAGACTGGACTACAAATCCCATGAGCCACGGAACCGCATTTATGGCTGTTGAATGCAACAATTGCGATTATGGTCACCCATCTGATGAAACTCATTCCACCCGCAAGAGGTTGAGGGATTTCATAAACGTTGGATCACTAGCCCCATAAACAATCCCCAAACCATTTTTCCGTTGAATCACTTATCCTATGAGATAATAAGGATCTCATATCAAATGGAGCCTAAAAGCAGCCACAACCCCGCCCCTTCCCCCCCCCCCCCCCCCCCCCCAAATTGACCCTTTTGAGATATATCATAGAGGAAGTTCACAACGTGTATACGCCCTAAAGCCTGTAATCTAACAAAATTCCTTCAAAAAATCTGAAAAGGCTTATTACCTAAACTTACCAATTTCCAAACCATCTCCTCTTACCATAATCGCAAATAGATTCCGAGTACGGAACAATAGATAATAAAAACAGAAAAGAAAAGCTAACACCTTGGCGATACAAAAAGAAAGATCTTGCATCTTATATTCAAACATGTGCCCCACCAAACAACAGTCAATAGCCCATCATCATACGCTCAAGAAATCCACAAAAATCCAAGATTTTTAAAGCATATAACAGATAAATAGTACAAAAGAAATAGAAGACAGCACATACAGCCTTAAATGCACAAAAGTAGAATTAGTGAAGGAAATGGAAGCAAGATTACGGACCTGAAGTGGGGTTATTATCCATAGTGTGATATGAGAGAGAGAAAGAAATAATCAGCAAGAATTTACCGAACCCACGATAGAAAGAAATACTGTATTGCGGTGGAGGAGAAGAAAAAGAAGAAGATGAACCGAAAGGGTGAAAATATAGGAGTTCGGTGTTGAAGTTGACCAAGAAAGTGAGGATTAAATTGTATTATATCGCTACCATATTTGTTCCTATTGGGTACATTTTTTCCTCCTATATCCGTACTGGACGTGTCTGCGTATGAGCTCTCTCTCTGGCTAGACGTATATGCCTCACTACCCACCGAATTAACTCAGCCAATCATGTGTTTTGGAACCCGGAATAAATAAAGAAATACTCTCATCAGATCTAGATTTTTTTCGGATCATGGTTTTTTCTCCCCCGGATTTTCAGCTCCTAGTTTGACAGAGGTCCGAGAGGGGAAAATTTGTCAGAAAACTGTAGAGATGGCAATTAGAGCTTGACCCGATAAAGATCCGAACTGATTCATATCATTCGAGATGATTTTTAATCGCATTTGATTTTTATTTTTAATTTAAAAATGGACCGATTTTAGTTCTCTATTTATATATATTCTAGGTCAGAGTTTTGATTTTAAATAAGTTTTCATTAAGGAATGTTGTGAACTAAATTAAATGTATTTTTCTAGTATTATCTTGTGAAGACGTTTGGTTTGTTTTAATTCTTTGTGATATTGGAAATTCTCTGATAGTATTTATGAATTATTTTATGTTGCTCGTGGAATTTTATTATGTTTTTCTGAATATGAAAAATGTTATATTACTACTTTTAATGTGACATAGTTTATTTTGGTTTTGATTTTGATTAAGTTGTGTTTGAGCTGTTAGCCATCGTATTATGAAGTTTGGAGAAAAATCAAATTGAGGCAATTTTTATTCAATATGATTATGGTTTAGTAAATAAAGACTCGCCCAATTCTAGTTTCGGTTTAGTTTTTTTAAAATTCCAATCGAACCGATTAGGGATGATAACGGGACGGATCAAGGATGAATGTTACTATCTCTGTGCTCAATTCCTGAATCTATATTCAATCTCCATCTTCGTAATGATCCCCGAATGAAAATTGTTTTTACCCTCTACCCCTTATTCGAACGGAAAATAAAGATTTCTAAATGGAGAACGGAGATCCAAGAATTAAAAAAAATTAATATTTTTGTTACAGTTTAACAAATTTTGACATTCCTTACTATAAAATGTGACACCCCAGCCAGGCCGTGGTGCCAGCTGTGAGGTCGGCGTCCGCGAGATGGAGTCTCAGTGGGACGTCCGGATGGGTGGTCAGGGTCCCACATCGCTTGGTGGATGTAAGTTCGGTGGTATTTATAAGATTATGAATCTTCCTTGTACAAGGCCTTTTAAAGCCGTAATGGCGCCAACACCAAATGGAACTTCACAGTTAAGCGTGCTCGCCCTAGAGCAATCTTGGGATGGGTGACCTACTGGGAAGTCTATGGGGTTTGGGCGACAAAAGCGGACAGTATTGTACAAGGTAGGAGCGGGTCGTTACAAATGGTATCAGAGCCTACACCAACCGAAAATGTGGGAAATCTCGGCCCCACACGAGGACGTGTGTTCCTAAGTGGGGGAGATTGTGACACCCCAGCCAGGCCGTGGTGCCAGCTGTGAGGCCGGCGTCCGCGAGATGGAGTCTCAGTGGGACGTCCGGATGGGTGGTCAGGGTCCCACATCGCTTGGTGGATGTAAGTTCGGTGGTATTTATAAGATTATGAACCTTCCTTGTACAAGGCCTTTTAAAGCCGTGATGGCGCCAACACCAAATGGAACTTCACAGTTAAGCGTGCTCGCCCTGGAGCAATCTTGGGATGGGTGACCTACTGGGAAGTCTATGGGGTTTGGGCGACAAAAGCGGACAGTATTGTACAAGGTAGGAGCGGGTCGTTACATAAAATCTATACGAAATTTCTGCTACTAAGACAAACGACTTGTGTTTTATATAAATCAAGACTTATAACTTGATTACAGACAGAAAAAAAACTCAGTCAGAAAGAAGAGTATCAGACAAATATCCGGATTTAGCAAATCATGCATTTTGTTTAGTAAAAGATTGATGCGTGACTGGAATTAAAAATTGACAAAAGATAAAAACTCAGGTCCTAATAGAATTTCACACTCTTACAAGTACACAGGAAACGGGGAAGGGCGGGGATTGGAGACGGAAACACATATATCCAAATCCTATCCATTCTTTAATTTTTTTCAAACTAATTCTCGAATCCTACTCGATTCTCAAAATAATTCCCAAATTTCGATCTTGTTCGAGGAGGGATACAGGGCGAAAACGAAATTGCCATCCCTGGGACCGCCCCCTTATCATCATTCTTGTTAAAGAGAAAAGCATGTGGGAATCATTGTTTTGTAAAGATTCTTTTATTTATCCTCTTTTCTTTGTTTGTCTTTTCTGTTACTTTAGGATACTCCTACTTTATAAACTTTTTCACCTTATTCCCTGCATGAAGAAGGAAAAAATTCCATTCACTTGTCTGTCTTTTCTTCTTTTGTAAGTCCCAAACATAACTTAAGCCCTTGGTGTATATTGGCGTATGTATATCTTTGACTGGGGCATGTTGCATATTATGCGTGCTGTGTGTCAAAATAATGCATTAGTATATATTGGTGTATGTATATCCGAACTAGGGCCTTCTACGTATTGTGCTTGTTGTGCGCCAAAACGTTATTTTGATGAACAAAATACTATTTCGAGAACACTCTAGCAGCTAAGAGTATTTGTTTAATACTAAAACGACATCATTTTGCTACAGTATAACACGTTTGGTGTATAACAAACTCCATTTTTTCATGTATATCCATCCAAACAACGAAGGGGATTGTCTAGAATATATTTATCTATATTTTTATACTATATTATATATTGAATACGTGTGTAACATACATCATGTTTTGTTTTGTTGAGCAAAAATTAAAAATTACATAAAAATTCACATCAACACTAATATTTATCTTCTCTTTTCATTTGTTTTTCCCAATCACAAAATAAAAATCCTTAAATTTTCTCCCACCTTCAAATTTTCTCCGTCAATGTTCATTTCACATTAATGTTAAGTTGTAATCTAATAAAAAAAGTTTACGTTTCTGTGTATAATAATATGGATATGACGCTTTAATATTTTAACTGGATTGTTAAGCGAACCAGAGAAAGAACTCAATAGATATGCAGAGTTGATGAAGGTTGCACAAAGAATTTTCTTTTCTTTGGTAGAAGTCTGCGACTGTAAATTGTGGACTGTGCCCAATGAATAGCCCTAGAACCTATTTACCTAAAGACTTTTTATTGTTGCATGAAACCGGTTGGTTCTATTAACCCGCAACCGGTTCAAATGGGTTGACTAGTTCGATCGCTGAATTGATCTAATTTTTACAATTTATGCGGGTCTTATACTTAAAATGGTTTTGAAAAGGGTTAACCCAACCATTGCATGATCCTATCAACATTGAACCAGTTGAAACGATCGGTTTTATCCGAGTTTTTCTTTATTTTGTATGAACTTATTACATTCTAATTTGATATGTCAAAAAATTTAATCACTCGAAAGATAATACCATAAATTCGAGTTAATAAAAACAAAGAAATGCCCTCAGAGAGTTTTTTGCGCTTATAAAACAAAGAAATGAGTTTTTAATAATTAAAAAACAAAGTAGACAACGAGCGTTGAGCTACTAACAATTGATACGCTTGGACTCCTCAATTAAGAAATTATTGTCTATTTGCTCCATTTGACTTGGTCAGATATATACAAGTTAACGACTCTCTCTCTCTCTCATTTGAACTCGAAGATGCACCAACGACAACCTATATGTGATAGTAGAAAAAAAGAACAATGAAGAAAAGCACTCGAAAGAGTCTTGACCTTTATAAAAACGATTTAAAAACTATCTTCATAGCTCCAGAATATTTCGGTTTATACTCCTACAAATTATCTGAATATACTAAGAAAGATATATGGTCTAATGAGGCTACTATGAAATATTTACTCATGGGTGGTGTAACGACCCGGGTTTTTTAAAACTAAAAAAAAAAATGATAATAATAATACTATAAAAATTATTTATTTATTTATTTATTTTCACATTCATGTTTAATTTTTTATTTGTATTTATTTGAACATTTTAGATTATTTGATTTACCAATGATTAAGATCGCAAGGTTGCACGGATTAAGATGGAGCGAGAACCATAAGATTATCTTTCTATTTTTCTGCCCCTTCAATTCCTTACGGACGGTTGGGTTTTAAAAATAAAGAGGAAGAACAGTTTCTTTTTGGGGACATTCATGGTCATAACAATGGTTTTATTAGGGGAATTAACAAAATGCTTTATGGGATGAATTTCTTTTAGGGCTGAGAGTCATTTGGTTTTCTTTTTACTTGGTTTAGTTGAGAGCAAATGATAGTTCATAGATGCAAACCAAGACTACAATGAGTTTGAGAAAGAAGGAGAGGTCCTCCCAATTTCAGATTTTTGACGAATCGATGCCGTTTCTTTGATTTCTTCCGCATTTGAGGTAGGATTGTTTATCTCCGCCCATTGGTTTAAGTATTTTCTTTAGTAGAAAAATGTTATCTCTAATTCTTAGAAATATATTTGTGATACAATTCCATGTTTAGTTTTTAGTAATTATGTGATTTTTGATCGATTCATGCTAGGAAGCGTAAATACTAGAATGTTACGAATCTGAAAGAAATAGAAACTTGATATGAATCTGATTTTGATAATTTTCGTTGAAATTGTCGAAGACTCTAAAATTTCTGAAATTTTTATTGAAGATTCTTCTATGTGTCTTCTGTATTGGGTAAAACTTTTGAAGTCTAATTCAAAGTATATAATTCTACAAAAATCCGTAACCAAGCTGCTGCGGATTTGTTACTGTGTAGACTGGTTTGACACACGTTAGGAAAACGGCCATAACTTTTAGCTCGGGTATCGAAATTGTGCACCGTTTGTTTTATTTGAAACTAGATACATAGAACTTCAAAAATATGTAGATTTTGTATTTTTCTTTTACGTAATAGAAATCAGTTTTTCCTTTAAAGTTGATAATGCAGTTTTTGGTATTGTTTTGGTGAATATGGATTTTGTTGATGATAACATGACACGCACTAGCTTATGTTCATTAGTTCTCGTGGAATTTCGTGTGAGCGGGAATACTGTAAAAGTGACCTTTGGTGTTGTTTTGGCGAACATGAATCTTGTTGGTAATAACATGATAGTTGTTAGAAAATTCTAATTGTGTTGATAAGAACCTGAACAAGTGATAAAAGTGAAAATGATTTAATTACAGTTGTCGTGCTGTTACTCGTTGATTTTTCGGGTTAGATTCCCAAGGTGGTTGGTGGTTCGATTCCCCTTCTCACTCTTTTGCCGGGTTAGATTCCTGAGATTGTTCCGGGTTAAATTCCCGAGGTGACTGGTGGTTTGATTCCCCTTCACTTTTATTCCGGGTTAGATTCCCGATGTGGTTGGTGGTTCGATTCCCCTTCTCACTTTTGTTCCGGGTTAGATTCCCGAGGTGACTGGTGGTTCGATTCCCTTCACTTTGTACCGGGTTAGATTCTCGAGGTGATTTGTGTTCCGGGTTAGATTCCCGAGGTGACTGGTGGTTCGATTCCCCTTCACTTTTGTTCCGGGTTAGATTCCCGAGATAGTTGGCGGTTCGATTCCCCTCTATTTTTATATTCCGGGTTTGATTCCCGAGGTGGGTTAGATTCCCACTGGCCGTCGTGCCGTGTTGATTATGGGTTAGATTCCCTGGGCGTCGTCCCGATTAACGGAAAAAAAAGAGAGGAAGAAGAATGGACTTAATACACTTAAACGTTACTTTACAGTTTTTGATGTATTCGCATTTGTTATTTAAAATTCTGTTGTTATGCTTTATTTTATGTATTCTGCTGTTATGTCATATCTCCTGTTATATGTGTGCTTTTACGTATGGGTTCGGTTTTCAGATAAACATTCCTACCGAGTTTTATAAACTCATTGGTGCAACTTCTCTGCCCCTGGTGTTTCATACCAGATGTCGAAGAGCAGTTGCAGAATCTGTCCGAGTAGGAGAAATCGGGAGCTGCTGGAGGACTGTGGCGGCTTTTGGTTGTCCTACCTTTAGATGCTCTGTTATTTTATTTATTTTTAATAAAAATATAAATCTCAAGAGTATTCTTATCAATTTCACTTCCGCATTTTAAAACTCTGATTTATCTTATTTCCTATTATTTTAAATTAAATAATAAAAGGCATTTCTTTGATTTATGTTTCAATTAATCAAATAATTGAATAGACGATTTTAAATAACGTACCGAGAAATCGGGGGCGTTACAGGTGGGGCCGGCAAGCTCTTCTATTCTGGTTCATGGTTTCTCTTGGCTATATGGTTCATCAGGGGAGAGATCGAACTTCAAGAAATAGTGAATAATTTTATCAATACACAAATGTATAACTCCCCAAGAATTTTGTGCTAATATGCAAAAAAAAAAATGAAATAAGATGGCAGAGAGTTGGGCTTGTCTCGAATTGACCCCATATGTTGCGAAGAAAACAAGAAAGAAGGCTTAAAGGGATTGAATGCTTAGTCAGAAAAATATCAAATTATGTTCAAAAAATTGGAAAAAAAAATTACTAAACATCAAAAAAAAAAATTCAAAATAAACGTTGTTTTTGACATATTTTTATTGTGTTTTTTTAATTTTTATATATAATTTTATAATTTTATAATATTATGACGAACTAATAATCTTGATAAAATTAATACAAAATAAAAAATTATAAAGAAATTCAAATAAACAAATAATCAAAAAATAATTGAATAATTATCTCAGTCTAAATAATTTTGCAGTTTATATTATAAGCGTTAGCATGTTCTACCAACTAATATACTAAACGAATACAATAATCATTTACTAAGATTCTACAGTGTGTGTCTATATTTTTAACAAAAGATCTCTTTCTTTGCTAAAATACAAATCTCATTTTTTAATTAAAATTTGATAATTCGAACAGTTTAATACGTTTAAAATATATTTTTAAGAGTACCCGTAAGAAATTAACTCAAAATATTACTAGAAATAATTTGATCCAAGCCATTTTGTATAAAACTATTTTTGTCAACATTTATAAAACAATCAAGTCATTCTCAATATTTGTTTAAGTTGATTTCTAGTAAGTACCTTTAAAATATATTTTAAACACACTTAACGGTTTGAATCATTAAAATTTGATTAGAAAATGAAAAGTTCGTATTTTAGCAAAATGAAAAAATCCTCGTAAGAACTGATATATATATATATATATATATATATATCAGTAGGCTTCTAGTCAGGGAGCCTGGACCCAAGTTAGGTCCGGACTTTTAATCTCAGCCCTTGGATCTCATCCAAGGGTCAGGGTTTCTTCACTTAAGTGAAGAAACCCTGACCCTTGGATGAGATCCAAGGGCTGAGATTAAAAGGTCCTTAAGTGAAGAAACCCTGACCCTTGGATGAGATCCAAGGGCTGAGATTAAAAGTTCGGACCTAACTTGGGTTCAGGCTCCCTGACTAGAAGCCTACTGATATATATATATATAGAGAGAGAGAGAGAGATGGGTCTCTTATCTCAAAGTCAACTTTCTTATTTGTTACTTTATTTATTTTTCAAGTTGCTTCGTCCCATCAATCATCTCCTTTTTTTTTTTTTATAGGTATTTAGGAATTCCTCTTGTTTGTAAATTTAAAAACAGGATGAATATTCATTTATTAATATACCAAATATATTCTTTCTCTGTCTTCTTATGTGTACATTACGATGAGCCGCGTAATTTTTAAATAAAACATAAACTAAACTATTTTTATGCATTAATTTTAAAAACAGGCTCACCAATTTAAAGAACAAATAGAGATACTTAGATAGTGCAAAGGAATATATTGAACTAAATTAATTTTTTGTTTATCTAACTGACAAAAGTATTTTATTTGTTCATCTAACTGAACTAGATTAATTTTTTTAATCTCTATTTAATTTTTTTGCATCAATTTTTTATGATATATTGATTCGTCTCGATGAAACAAAATTAAAAAGTAGAAATAAATTTCACTAAAGACAAATTAGCCAAAAAAAATACTTGTTTGGGCTTATTTTATGTTTTTCTGAAATCTTTGGTCAAGACAAACCAATAACCAAAAAAAATTGACACAAAAAAAAAAATTATAAAAAAAATTTCAAATAAAAACAGAAATAATAAAAACTAATTCCATAATTATCACAGTTCAAAATCAATTCGCCTTTTGAGTTTTGAGGTCAAGTGGATCTTTACACATTAAAGATTAAAATAATTAGAAGTAACAAAAGTAGAAAAAGAATCGAACATGTGACAATTCAGAATCGCTTCGGGTGGGGAAAACATATTGACATTGACAAGATAGATAAGACTGAGTAAACTAGGAACTAACGTCTAGATGAAATGAAAAAATTACAATAAAAGTTTTATGTCCGGTTGGGTATATAGTAAAGATCAGAATCAATGAAAATTCAATGAGTAAACAAGTATAATCATCAGTTACTTATTCACTCTTTCTGGGACAATTCTTCTAGTAGATTGTTCCATTCGAGTTCATAACCGATGTCACCCTCGTTTCATTTTGCGTTTCCATCTACATTCAACGTTTGTACCATCCTCTATCTAGTCCACCACCTGCAACACGCTCGACAAGGTATATAATAACAAATCGGATACAAAATAAAAATTCAACAAGTAAGCAAGTACAACCATCCTCTACTCATTCACTCTTTTCTCCATTCTAATCCCTTCGAATTCATAACCAATATTTGAGTCATCACCCTCCTCTGTTTCATCATCTCCATCTCCATTCAACAGTTGTACCTCTTTCTTCGACTGCCACCCAGGGCAATCCTTTAACCACTCCGCCACCTCCAACATACTCGGCCGCTTCTCCACATTACTATCCGTACATCTCAAAGCAATCTCGATCATCCATTTCAACTGCGCTGGATCATACTTCCCTTGCAACCGTGGATCGGGTATATGATCAAGAGCGTCCTTTTCGACATACGGTGTTGCCCATCGCACTATATCACGCCTCACCCCATTGGGAAGTTTTTCTATAGGTTTTTTGCCACTAATTAGTTCAAGGAGTAATATTCCAAAGCTATAAACATCGCAGCTCTCTGATACTTTCCCCCACATGGCGTATTCGGGTGCTAAATACCCCAAAGTACCCTTCACCCTTGTGGTCAAATGTGTCACTCCTTCTGGGATTAGCTTTGCAAACCCAAAATCTGCAACTTTTGCTTGGAATTGTGAATCTAAAAGTATATTACTTGCTTTTATGTCTCTGTGGATTATATGGGGATCTGCCTCATGGTGCAAGTACCTGAAATCAAAATAATAAAACTTTAGTATTTTGACAATGGCAGGTTTAATCAACCTATTACTATCGGGTCTGACTATGGGTTTTTCAATCATCTATAATCTTTTCGGCCTTTTTCAATCATCCCCAAGAACTTCAATGTGGGCTTTACCTAGGAAGAGGGAATCTGATTCTCATAAGATGACTACTGAAGAACTATCAACGAGAGACACACTCTTAATGGAGTGTGCTATCGAGAGAATGACTGCCTAAGCTGGAGCCAACCTCATCCTTATCTTGAGACAGAGACGACAAAACTCCAACGCGATCATATTACTAAGTCTGATCCTTATCCACGATAAAAAGGCAGACCCCAAAGGAACTCTAGGACTCAAAAACATACATAAATACCTAGATTCAGCCAAAAAAGGTATGATGCTCTTGTGAATCTTTACTTCAGTATTCCTTTCGCTTGAGATTTACAAATTTTTGACTTAACCATTGCAGAGGTGTTGGCCGGTACCATACTAGTGTCCTAGTTGTTTGTTACAAGTTTACAATTCAAGTAGACACTGTACTACCAGGTAGCAATCTTACAAATTAACATTTCTCTTGAAAAATATAAATTGTTATAATTCTTACGATTCGTCAGTTGACTCGGTTGATTAGATACTTAAAGATGTCTGATCAACCTGATTTTTTACATGAATGATTTACTTGTCGAGACCTATAAAATAACCGACTCAAATCGTCAAAATAGATTGTGAAAACTTACGTTATTAAATGGTGCATTTGAGAAGTGTATTAAAATGATTTATGGTCAGAAGACTCTTACCAAATTGACCGATTCCAATTTAAGAACAATAAAATTGAGGAAAAAAGGATCCAGGATGTACGACCACTTAAACGGCATTCCTAAGGAGATTCCTTTTTGTCCAATTCCACACCTTATGACTAAAGAAGAGCCGGCCTGGTGTAAAGTAAATGGAGTAATGATAGGAAGAATAGACGTTTCGGAACATTTGTGTCTGAATAAGTCCGGAACATCTATATTGTTGGACTTTTCCAAAGTAAAAATTGTGGGAATTAAAACAAAATTGTCTTCGGAAATATTTTAGAGGTGTAACCTGAATAATGAAAAAAGGCCCAATACTTTAACTTGAGAGCGACCAATTAATTCAGCAAGTCCCAAACTAGCGTCGCGTATTCTACTTGGTAGCTTGAGGCTTTTTTTTTTCTTTTTCTGCCGAGCAAAAAAAAAAAAAAGACAATTTTTTCATTTGATAATAAAAAAAAAAAAAAATGGTAAAGGAATTTTGACTTCAATGATGGAAGAGAATTTTTTATTTAGGCAAAATCCACCTAGTGAGATTTGAACCGACTCCTGATCAGGTAAACACCCTAGATGGGAATGGAATCGATGGTCTAAGAAGTCAACCCGTCCCGTCTCAATGCAACTCATTCTCCTTTTCCTTCTAAGCGAGACCTCAAGATTTTTTTTTTTTAATTTATCGAGATTCTTGAAAGAAACTTATGAGAGTACACCCTCACCTAATTAGATTCAATGAATCGTGTATGGTTTGAAAAAGCTACGCACGCTCAAAATGCACAACTAAGTATATGGCAGAAAAAGTCTAATTTTACGGGGATTAAAAGAGGGATTTGGGGGTGACGGTGCAACCTTTTGTAGTGTAGACAAAACGACGTAATTTTACCTATTTTGGTTCAAAACTACGTCATTTTAACTCACTTCCAATTCGTTTCAAAATATATGAAATCAAAACGACATAATTCTCAACACAAACGAATAAAATTACGTCATTTTAATGCATTAGAGAGGGCTGCACTATAATCTAAATGCTAAAAGAATGCTTTTTTGGGGGTCGGCAATGCCGGAGTGGGAATTTAATTAATTAAATATCAGATAATAATTGGGGTGCTTACGCTAATCCTTCAGCTGATCCGACGGCTATGCTCATTCTCCGGGGCCAATCTAACAAACATTCAGCAGCTAATCGACCATGCAAATGGGTGAGCAAGCTATGGTTTGGCATAAAATCATAGACTATAAGTCTTTCGTCACCACTTGCGTAAAATCCTCTCAATCCCAACAAATTCTTGTGTCTCACCCTCCCTAGTATTTCCACCTCCACCGCAAATTCCATCTCCGCCTTCGCCGTCATCGCTTTCAGCCGTTTCACCGCTATCTGTAAAGTCAAACATGTGAGGATTAACCAACAAAAGAAGAAGACACTTGTTGCATCTTTAGAACCAATTTCATAGAAAATTTTGGATTATGATTTTAAAAATAAAAACATTGAATGGGAAAAGCTCTTTGTCTCCATCTACGTCTCTTTCTGTTATGTCCCATTTGCTAGTAGATAGTCACCCGAAGCAATGAAAGTAAATCTACATGTTACAAGTCTTTCTATTTTCTTTCTATCATCTCAGGTTGTCTGGTTTATCGAGGTAAGATAACTTTTCTTTTCGTTACGAATTCTCTCTGCTTGATTCCATAGTCAGTCTCAGATCCATCCATTTGAGGGAGGACATGAAATTACATGCTCTTCCAAATTACTTCAAAGGGTTCAAGAACCCATTTACACCTAGGGTTTCATTGACCTTATTTAGTTTTGATAAATAAAAAGAAGAGTCTATGGTCCAAGTGAATTATGACCATTGATTTTGAATTCGAGAAAACTTTCTTGGTTCAATTTCTGGGTCTATAGCATTGCTCTAAATAAAATACAAAACAAATTAAAAGCAATTGAACATGTTTTTGACAAAATTAAAAGAAGAAAAAGGAAGAGAAAATTACCTCAATGCCCTTATGTGTTCTACCCCAATAGACACTTCCGAAACCTCCTTCTCCAATCTTGTTACTATCATTGAAGTTGTTTGTAGCATAAAGAAGCTCTTTCAGAGTGTATATATCCCATGGATAATCCCTCCAGTTATTTGCACTTTAAACAACAACCAAAAAAAAAAAACCATACATTAAGATTATAATTATGAGAATCATGTATAGTTTGATACAAATCAATTAGCTCTCAAAGAAAAATTTAAAATTACCTGGTCTCTGTTTGTTGTTGCCGGAAGCATCTAAAACATTTCCATTTCATTTTTGCAGTGGAGAGAGAGAGAGAGAGAGAGAGAGAAGAAGAAGAAGAAGAAGAAGAAGAAGAAGTATAAAATGAGTAGGAGAGATTAATTGAGGAGATGAATAGGTGGAGCTAGTAAAAAGGTATTGTATATATCAAGGATAAATTACACTGATCTCCCTTGAGGTTTATGATAAATGTATTGCTTTTCCTTATAATTTGAGATTTTTCTTGCTTTGGAAACTATTATACAATTATCTCTCATACTATTAAAATCAGTCAAATGCCGTTATTTAAGCAGTTGAAACTCGAGGTTCAAATCTTTTTTTAGCGACACATACTATAATATAATTTATATCATGTTTGAAATATCGCATGTTGAATTCTTGAGATTTTTTTAAAATTCAAAACTCGAACAGATTTTAAGATTTGTCCGAGTTTCGAGTTTTAAAAAAAAATCTCAAAAATTCAGTATAGATTATTCCAAAAGCGATAGGATATTAATGTTATGAATCGGGTCTTGCCAAAATTTAAAAATTTGTCCAAATTTTGAATTTTAGAAAAATCTCGAGAATTATTCATCATACTCTATTTCAGACATAATATGAATTGGGTCTTGCTTACCATTGTTCACTAGGCGGTAGATAATATACACATAATTAATGCCAAGCAAACACGAATAACAATACATATTTTACGAATATTAATGTATATTCACGGATATCAATATGTACGAATATCGATGTACCTTGTATACATTATTCACCATCTAATAGACGGTGATTAACATTCTCCTAAAATTTCAATAATAATAGACGTCAGAATAATTTTTTAAACTATAAGTCAGGTCAGCTGTCAATGTATTTGTTAAAAACCTCGAGAGAAGTCAGTGTAATTTACCCATATATCAATGGAGAAAACAATATGCAGCCCAAAATGTCAAGGACTTTTGGAAGGTAATGGTCTTGAATAATAATATATGGGGATGCTTAATTATTAATATTAATTAGCAGCTTTCAAGCTGACGTAATTCTAATGCTTGTAGTTTTTGTTAAGCTGAGAATCTGTTCCATTGGAATCATCAATTTGTTTAAAATTTTAAAAGTCTTCATGTATCATAATATACATAAGTGGTCCTATCTATTTGGCAATCATATTTTATGCAATGATTATTTATGTAGTTGCCCTAATTTTTCTCAAGTATTTTTTTTTTCTTTCTTCTTAGAAATTGACTTCTCTTGTGTTGTTGAATCGCATAATAGTTCTTCGAAAATAAATACTCTTCGAAAAATAGATTTTTTCATGACAACATCATGATATATTAAAATAATACTTTGAACAAGGACGCCAAAATAGATATACCCAAATTATTTTCTACCCACCCAGTCAAATTGGGTTTGGATCAATTTTACTCATTTTCTGACTCTAACTTTTAAGTATTATATCGTATGATGAGTTGTTGTTTCAATAACAAATAGTTAGCTAGCTAGAATATAGATGGGTTGAACTTAGATTGATTTTAGCATTTTTTTAGTTATCTTATTTTTCGGCGTAAGTGAATTTTTTTAATTTTTAGTCAAATTATTATACTTTTAAATTCGTCTAAACAAGAAAAATTAAAATATAAAAATGTAAACGTTAATCATAAAAAAAGATTACGAAAGACGCCGTCGATTTTTGTTATAGATTTTGTCATAATTTTTTTTACTTTTTCACCATCGCCTATCCCAATTCCCTAGGGCTCTACTAGATTTGACTGTCCGACTTCTATCGTTTTTACTTGATTTTATCCTTTGTTTTCCTGAGACAATGGAAATGAATTCTATGACTTGATTGACATTGACAAATATGTATATCACACCAAACAAACAATATGCAGCCGATATGCTTGATGTAGTAGCCAAGTACAACTCGACTGTATATAGTATGAGCAATTCACCTTTTCCCTCTACAGAAGAACAATGGATTGAATTGGAAAAGACAATTGGTAATAAAAGCCTGACATTGAGATTGATTTGAACAAAATAAAGGAATTGAACAAGAGACGGAATTTCAGATTGAACAGATGATCGAACTACGACGAAAATCAAATTCAAAATTCCATTCTCTGAAGACAATTAACTAAAGGAATGTCTCTAAGCAGCCAGGGCCAAGAGCAAACAGGAGTAGTCCTTCTCATCAAGACAAATTCTAAAAATAAAAAATATTTTAAAAAGATAAAAAATAAGCTATGATAAATAATTTAAAGTAAATGACGCCTAGATAATTACTCAACAAAAGTCTTAACCTTTCAATCATTGGAAGGTTGGATGGTCATATGGGGGAAGTTATAATTAGAACCAAATGTTTTACATTTATTTTGAGGATACTTTATAGAGATCGAGCTCACTCGTTAGAGACACTACTCGCTAGGCAAGCAAGGCCGTTCAATCTTTTGTGTTTTCGCTAGGACTTGTTGAACCTTGTTTTGTGCCTCTAGTGTGTGTGTGTTTTATTTTTGGGTTACTTTTAAGCTTTGATTATGTCCTTCTACTATGGAGGAAAATTGAGAAATTATATTGATGATATTGAAAGCTGGACAGTGATTTCTTGTGTTCCTGCACAAAAGTCACAAGATTAGATGGTGTTTTTCAATCTAGGACCCCCTTTGATGATGAAGTTAGTTATCGAGAAAGAAATAGTGCATGCATGTAAGTTGTGTACGCACCTTGACATTGCCTCAACAACCATTTTATAGGGACTTGATGACTGTTGATTACATTCCTTATTTTCTTATAGGGAGAAATGAGTTATTTACTGAGGGCTCTATTTCCAAGATTCAGAGCGTCCTAAGATTTCATTTGTGAGATCTTGTCAAATAGATCTCGTGATTGGTTCCTCTTGACAGATCAGTCTTATTCTCAAAAGACTGAGCTCCATCTGTTAATGTAATGTCGAGTGCCTAAAATTGATCTGCCATATGCTGACTAGTCGAATACTAAGCAACTGAAGACTGAGAGGCTGGGTACTGAGCAGTTGAGCACTTGAATGCATGATTTACAAAATTTGATTATAAGAATTCTCTAATTTTGTCTTGTATGGAATTGAGACTTCTCAAGATCCTAATGATATTTTAAATCATAATCAATTATAAGAAGGATGTTACATAACTTTAGAAAAGTACGATCTCATTCAAGTGGTTTAGTTTTAGAAAATTCCAAACAATACAAAAATAGAAAATTCTCAAGATTCTGATGATATTGTAAGTGACAATCAATTATAAGAAGGATGTTACAAAATTCTACAAAGGTACGCTCTCATTCAAAGTGTGAGTATTTTTATAATTTTACTTGTAAAGTTTAATTTACGTATCAGAGTGCTCTCTGACTGATATTAATCAGGTAACATTGAGATCGAGAAACAAAGAGAAATCAAATCAAATTAATGAAATCTAACGATCCCAAAGTATTCATGAAGATAAATTTTGACTTTTTTTCACAGATAAATACGATGAAATCACGTGATGGTGATTGGCAAATACAATTGCACGATTTATGCGCACACAAGCAAATAAAGTCGACAAACTTCATATGCATTGCTTAATATGAAATATAAATAGAATAGTAAATTGGAAAATATTTACAACACAAATGTCTCGACAATGATACTGTTGCAAATATGTCTTACGCTTGCAGTTGTTCAACGCGTATAGGTGAAATATCAAATATGTATCGAATGGCTACGCATCTGTATTAAGATTTTTTTATATAACATTGTCCGTAATAATTTGTCAACCTTGAATAATTAATAGGAATTTAAGTATACTTGGGGGTAACATTGTAAAAGTCAAAATGTGGCATTAATCAAGCGAAAATGACAACATAGAGATTATTATTCCTAATGAATAATCAAGTGATTAATTAAGATATTTGTGGCCTCATGTAGAGGTCAGCGGGCAAATTATTGAGTGCTGGTGGAACAGTTTGCTTTAGAAGCCCTCCCACTATTCATTGGTGTAGGTTCCACAGATTTTATCAAAGTTATCGATCTCGTACCAGCGAGGGTATCGTTTTTGTTATCGATACGTACTTGCTGGTCCTGTTATGTAACAGCGTAGTATTTTGAATTTATCTCTAAAATTAATATATAGTTTTTTTTAAAGTATGGGCCGGTACTAACCGGAACATACCAATACGGTATAAAAGGGTAGGCCAATACCGCTAGGAGACTAGTACGATATGAGGCAAACAACATTGATTATTTTATAATCGGTTTTGAATATCGTAATGTGCTGAAAAAAATTATTCTTGAAGCATCACTCCAGGAACACTGAATAATTTTTCAAGTTACTATGATGAAAAATTGACCATCCTTGTAATCACATTCCTAAAAAATATTCTCTCTCAGTTAACTCTAATATTTTGTGCTTATAAATACTAGTCTCATAGTTGACTTTCGCTAAGGTCTCGTTTGATTCTCGGATTAAAATAGTCCTGGGATTATTTGTCATAGTACTGTTTTAATACCGATCAAACCTAATCTCATATTTAATTTGGTGATAGTTGTAGTCGAAGGTGGTGGCAGTGGTGGTGCGTGGCGGCAGTGGCGTGGTAGTGGAAAGCGGTAAAACAATGGTTGGTACATACAGGATTAAATGAATATATCTCAACTCTCCCCACCCAAGATCAAATAGTTGTTAACATATAGGTATTATAATAATTTTAAAATTATTTGTCCTGATTCACTTTTACAGAACCAAACATGAGATTACGCAGGATTAGACACGAATAATCCAATCTTGTGTGCCTAATCCGCGAATCAAACAGGGAACATTGTGGACTTCTTTAATTGAATTGATCGTTTAATTTGTACTTGATTCGAAAGTTTCCTTTAATTTCTCTAGAACTGCAAAGGCAAGAAATAGTTAGTATCATCCGGTCATTGTTAGTCAAAAAATACTCTGATACTTGAATCAGTTCGTGAATGAGATGGGATAATCTGAAAATACTACTTAAGAGAGAAAAAGAGTATGTGCTATACTTTTCACCGTTGGTTATCTTATATAATTATAACTAACTTGAGTTCCAAACTAGCATGTGCAGAACACGTTCTTCATATATACCATCAGAAATAATTGTTGCTATCCTAACATCATGCATGATGCATTGAATGTTAGGCCGAATGCCACGTGTCAAGACCGAGCCACTTGTAGGACATGTAAAAACAAGTTTAGACATGTCGGCCGAATCATCCGGGTCAGATAACGCTTTGGCCTCTTCCAGACGACGTGTGACACTCAAGCAGGCTAGTTGTGCAAAACAAATTCGGTTGAGGCCCTTGGACAAATTGAATTCAACATCGAATTGGAAATCTATTTGCGTACTCTCTCGAGCTGGTGAAATCTATTTGCATATAAATTTATTTTCAAAAACTATTTGCACTAAAATGAGTACTTTTGCAAACGGTGAATATTTAGTTTGAAATAAAGTTATCAATCTCGTATCGACGAGCGTATTGGTTTTGCGGTACCGGTGTGTACCAGCGTACCATTTCGGATTTATCACTAAAATTAATATATATTTTTAAATAATATTTTTCAACAAAAAATCATATTAAATATATAAAATAAAGCATCACAATTTAAAAATAAATCACTAAACAAAAAAAAGAAGAAGATAGTTTTAACCTCGATTTATGTCTAATTACCAAAAATAATATTAATTGAATTTTTTAATTTTTTTAAATATGGACCGGTACGGTACGGTACCGGCCGGAACAGCTCGGAACAGGTCAGAACAATGGCCGGAACGAAACTCCGGTGGTCCGGTACCATTACGAGGGGGTCTGGGACGTACCGGCCGGTACAATACGGGATTAATAACTTTGGTTTGAAATATCAACGGAATTGAAGACTCCTTTATTAGGCTTAGATGTCGATTAGGTTGTAATACTGGGCCTTGGGATGTGGCCCAATCTTATAAACAAGGCCTCAGCCAGCCCATCAGGCAGCCGCAAAATCAATCTTAGACCTGGCCCGGTGGGCTGATTTTACACAGCCAGGTGACAATTTCAAAATTTTTGAGAGACCGGAAATACCGAAAAAGGTACCAAAAACACCGGAAAAATATTTTCTCAATGTTTTTGAGGTTTTTACCTGCGTTTACCAAACGCCGGAAAAAGTCCTTTTTGTTGTAGTGACAAGCGGAGGCTCTCATCCAAAAAAGTCATACTATTTGCTTAGCAAAATCATACATTTTGTATCAATCTTCTAAGGTCCACAACAACTAAATCAAACTCACTACAAAACAAGCTTAAGATAATAAGATATAATATCTCCATTTGCAAAAAAAAAACCGAAAAAATCTTATTTGAGAGAACTAACAATCCATTCTGACCACTGAAAATCAAATCACATTGATTAATATGCAAATTCTCTATACAAATAATCTCGAAATAAAGCTTCCAGAAGATATCATAAACAATAAGATCTGGGCAGATTAGTGTCGTTGATTAGGATAAGTTTTGTGCCCCTGATTAAGTTAACAATTAATTACTATTATAATTAAGATAGCAATCATCGTAAATAAAAAACTACTAAAGATTGTCGGATCTTGCCTAATACGATATGGGGGCTAAACTCCATATTGCATTTTTCACTTATATTCCTTATTTAGGAAATTAATAATGTTTTAAATATCTAATATTAATAGTATGGGGTCAAGTTTATCCACTTCTTATTGGTAAGACTTGAACAAATTAATTAATTCCTAAGTTCCAATATATGAATAAAACTAAATTAATCCTGAGGATTCAGTCTTCTGGATCCGGAGCGAAACGACGTTATTTTATCCATAAATTGTTACGAAAATACATACGATTAAAAACGATATAGTTTCGAGGATCACAGACAAAATAACGTCATTTTACCCGCACTATTATAAAGGGCTGCACTACAGTCCCAAATCCGATCTTTTGAGCTTACATAATTTTGAATCCAAATAATGAATCAATCTAATGATGATTTGATTCTATATATACTTTCATTAGTTAGATGAATCTACACAGAGAAAGTTTCCTACTTTATTACTTCAAATCGTTCTTACAGTTGGCTGGACAACTTGGGATTGCCATTGGAATGGAGAGCCCAAAATTAATACTTGTATATTTTGTAGTTGAGTATATGAGTGTAACCGATTCGATTTGATCGAGTTTGGAAGAAAAATCCGGACCAGATTAAAAATTTTGGCAGTAGAAGAAACAATAATAAATTCAGAGGAAATTACTTTCAAAAAGAAAATTTTGGTCCGACAAATTAAGGCATATCCGGTCCAACTTACAATTCTTCATCAGGATATTTTCCATCAAATAAATTTGACAACCTATCACAAACAAATATTGCATGTCAAATTTATGGAAAGACCAACCACACTGCATTGACTTGTCATCGTAAACAAAATCTGAATTATAGACCTCCTTTCTCTATAATGCCACAGTTCAATACCTTTTCTAAAATCAATGGACATTTGCAAATTATTGCAATCAGTCATTTTCTAGACAAATACAACACCCACAATATAATACGGTTGTATCTGATTATTTCCATTCTCTGGTCTCTAGTTATGGAATGCAAAACTTCGATCAAATTCAAATTACATCAAGACAGGATCGTTGGTTCTTCGATCTGGTGCAACCTCCCATATTACCAATAGTTTTCCGAATATTTCAATGCCTCATTCTTCTCCTAATACTGAAGCAGTTACTGTTGGTAATGGATACAATAATTCAATGAATAATCTAATAATTCAGCCAGACCAAATGGACCCACAATATACCTGTTGTGCAATCTGGTAAGAAAATTTTACCTACCCACACGCTTCCTTTATTATCTTGAATGTTGAGGGAGTTAGTGGGTCTTGGGGTGGTAGGTGAGGGTAGTACTGTTAGAAGATTTTTTATTGTCTGAGGTTGAAGTCTCCTCTTGGGGTATACACTCTTACTAAAATTGTGTGTACTTTTTGTGTTACCGTGACATAAATAACGAAATCAAAGATAACGAAATCATAGAAAGATAAAACCTGAAAATCGCATGAAAATGATCAAGTCTAGTGAAAACACTATGTCCTTAAGATAAATTTCGCCCTCGCTACGGTGCTTACGATTTAAATAGGCGCTTGTCTCTCAGGATAAAATGATTGAATCCCACCGAAGTAGCACTCCAATCGATGGGGCCTAGCGAACCAAATAATGAACTTGTACTCTCTCATATGAAGACTCAAAACTCGGAACAATAAATGAAAAAATCAATCCAAAGTTCTATATAAGTGTCTCCCCCAAAAGTCTTTTTAAAACAAATGGAAGGAACACCCTTATATAGGAGAATTCGTGACTATTTCTAATAGTCACGAAAGGAAGTGACATAAGTATTTATCCGAATAAATGTCATCGACTAGACATGACTCTACACTAATTAATAACCCATTAAAATTATATAAAATTCAATAGAAATAAATTCTATTTGAATTTCTTCAACCATATTAAATGAAAATTAATAGGAGTCAATTTTCATTCATTCCTTGAACAAATTAAACATATGTTCTAATACCATTTTTCCAACATACACTTGGGTTGGGCACTCTCCAACCTTGGGGTATTTTTCCTCTTAATTGTAATCCTATTTTCTTCTATCAATGTATGATTCATTGTTTGCCTTTCAAAAAAAAAAAAAACTTTCATAATCTTTTGTCTCTTCATAAGTTTGCCTTAGATAACAACTATAATATCATTTTTTATTCTTCGGACAAATCATTTCTCAACACCCTTCATCAAGGACAATTCAAATAGTGGTTTTACTCGTAGTTCTCCGTAGTGTGGATAAAACGACATAGTTTTGTCTCCTTTGCTCTTGAAGCTATATCATTTTAACCCCATGCATCGTTTTATCATGCAAAAACAATGTAGTCTCAAGAGCAAATGAGGCAAAATTATGTCGTTTGGTTTGCACTACAAAAAACTGCGCTACAGTCTCTATGAAATCAGAGGAAGATATATTATGTCATATGCTCGATCTCTATAGTTTGTAAATGTTAGAGCTTTAAGGGCAATGACGAGTCGACGACTTGCTTTCACATTACAAGGTCAGGTGCGTCTTCGTACGTATATGATGTTAAGATTGGGGCCGTAGTGGGTCAAATCGATATTAAGATTGGGTTGTAGCTTGGATTGAGTCCATCGGCTCAATATTCTTATGGGCTGGAGTGAAGCCCAATATGGTAAAAGCATACGCTCACAATATGAGAAGAAGACAATATAGGAGAAAGACTAGATTACATTCTAATTATACTAGTCATATAATGTAACCATAATACTCCATTATTTTTATAACCACAAAATAAACATACAATTACTTTTTGTAACTTTCACCATTATGAATCGTGAAATACAGCTCTTGAAATACTAATTAAAATATAATTCTCAAATAAATAAAAATTAAGGTTATTTTTCAACACACGAGACATCGTACAGGTAGCCCACCCAACTAATGGGAGCGTATTGTATGAGCCAAACCAAATAAGGACCCGATAGATCAATCCGGAAAATGTGACCTGACCCGTATCCACCTGGATTAATTAGTCCACAGTCTTTGAGGAAAGTTGAAATTCAAAGAGACAAAAACTAAAACGATTAGCCGACCACCTATCCGCCTTAGCCCTCTCGGTTGTTGTTTGACTCAAAGTTACCTCTTACAACGTGAAAATCGTTAGTATACTTGTTGGTGTCAAGGAGCTGAGTATATCATTGGCTCCCTCCCTGGTTGGTAGAATAGAATAGATGTACGAACTTTATTTTTTATTTTTCCAGTTCATTGCACAGAACTCAAAGATGTCGTAGAACCGAAAATCAAGCCGGATATCTTCCGTCAATCGAATAATCCTGTTGATTAGCCTACAAAAGTTGACCGATGCCTAAGAGGTCGTGATGTCAAGCTCATACAAAAAATCAAACTAAAAAATGATGGAGGGAATTGGAATCGAAACACCAAACACCACTCCCCCCGCCCCCCACCAAAAAAAAAAGAAAAAAAGAAAAAAGAAAAAAGTATCGCCCCTAAATTCGGATTAGGGCTGGGATTGGCAACCCTAGGCAGAAGCTCTAGAATTACCTCACCGGGGACTTGGTAAAGATCACGAAACTCCCTAATCAAATTAGCATGGGTGAAGTGCACCCAGAATCTATGTGAAGACGTATGTGCCATGCATGCTTTGGCACCTAAACAAGAGATGACACAACCTTTAACAGTTTTGGTTAGCAATATGCCAATATTATGTTGCCGAACAGAGCGAAGATTGCCAGATTATTTGAAGATTTGACAAGGTTCAGGGGTGAAACCCGTCGGAGGAGAGTATTTGGGTATTTTGTTGAATTAATGGAAGCAGAGGCAAGATAGACCAAGGGTCCATTTGGACTGTGGTATTTATTGAAATTTTTTTTCGTCTTTATGTGAAATTTTTTTGTAATTTTTTGTGATTTATTGATTCATTCCGACAAGAGCTTTCAGAAAAGTTATCAATCATCGGCCAAATTTGAAAAAAGTTCAGAAAAGACAAAAATAAATAAAAAACAGTACTTATTCGTCGTCTTTAGTGACTTTTTTTTTAAACTTTTGGACATAATTTTATACTTTTTAGATTTCTTTCATCAAGACGGACCAATAAACTACAAAACATTGAGGTTTAAACAACAAATGCAAAAAAAAAAAATAATAATAAAGACAAAAAAAAAATAAATAAATACTATAGGCCAAAGAGAGCCTAAGATCGAAAAGATGTACAGGTTCGGGATCAATAAATGCTTGAAGATCTGGGCTGGATTCTCTTGCAAGCAACAAGGATGAGATTCTTCAAACTCTAAAGCTTTGTAAAGTTCTTACTTTTGGGAATCTCTCCTATTTATAGGGGCCGGGGAGGAAAATGAAACATTTCGAATTCTGTAAATTCCATATTTATGTAAATTAGCAATTTCCGATAGAAATATGATTCGTTTGAATTGTAATCTATTTAGAATTTATTTTTTCTATTTTGTTGTATTTATCTTAGAGTTATACTTGAAGACGAATTTGTGTTGCATAATCAGGTTGAGTTTAGGTCGGAACAAATTGGAAGCTATCTTATTGGAATCAGAAGAACAAATTGCGAATCTGAATAGTTCTGAAGGCCGCTCAGTGACCTATAGATTGCTCAAGACAGCACCTACGATAAAAAATTTCCGCTCAAGCATGCTGAGGGGGCCGCTCGAGCGAAGTATCGAAAAACTAAATTTTTCCTATAAATACAACCTATGCATCAAGGGATGAGTTACATCATCTAGAGTCGTTTTTAGAGATAAAAAAGTCAAAGAACTTTTATCATATTGTGAGTGAGTGATTACTTGAGGGAATCAATGATCCCTTGATCAAACTTGGTAATAAATCATCCCTCAAGGTTTGTTGTTCAATTAAATCTTGCGAAACTGCTGAAGGCGTTCAGAACGAGGAAGATCTAAGGAAGCATCCTGCGACTGATCTTAGGATTCATGGAGTCAAACCTTGAAGAAGACATCTATTAAGCGAGCAGTTCATGATGAGTCAGCAGAAATATTCTAAACCAACATAGAGGAGTCTAGATTTGGTTGCAAGAAATTTTTTTTCGATCTGCGATTGATTATAGTGCATTCTTTCCTGATCTCGTAATTTTTTTTTGCCTTGGGGTTTTTCACATATATATGTGTCTCATGCCGTATTGTATTATTTAGTTGCTTATCTTGTATAATCACATAGATTAACTCTTAAATTAATTAGGATAATTAATTGAGTATTTTTAATAACGGTAAATCAAACTACATTTCAACGTCCTCATATCAAGTCAAAACGAAACAATAGTATCAAGTCAAATCAATCAATAGATCTCCCTGTGACATTCCATTTAATGCAAAGCAATGCCCTTGACGCCACTTCAAAATCGTCACACGCCAACCATCCTTTTATCTGACAAATGAGCCAATTGGATATTGACATGTGTCACCGTACCACAAAGGCATAACAAAACGCCTGCACAAAGGGAATCTTCTCCACAACTTCGACTTACTAGTCGAACTTCAGCACCGATCTGACAATTCAATTAACACCACATCAGCCCAGCCAACTAGGAATTGAGGGGCAATTGTAGTGGGCCGAGTTAACATCAGGTTTGGACTGTAACTTGCATTAATCCCATCAGCTTAGTGCGGCTCATGGTCTTATGAGCCGGATTGAAGCCCAACATGGCACACGAGACACAACACAACTAACCCAACTTATGGGTGCGCGTCGTGTGGGTCGGGCTGGCCCGGGCCTGACATGTCAATCGGACAATGTGACCCCCATTTTGGTTTGTGTTGGGCTCTGTTCAGTTATCGGAAAAGTTGTATGAGAAAATTATTCTCAGAAAAAATGAAGTGAAGTGAAGTAAAAGAAAATGAAATCTATTTTCTCATATGTGATTCATTTACCAAAGGAATCCTATAGAAAAATAAAAATTTATTTGTTCATTTGTCAGGAAAAAGAAAAGAATTGAAACTTTTTTTTTCTGAATTCAATGGTTAGTTGTGAAAAAAATTAATTTTGAGATCATATATTTTCAAAGTTTCTCTTTTCAATCACTATGAAACTCTTTCATAAAAATTAAAATGCTAAAATTTTAAATCAAGAAAAAAAGAAATATATTTTCATTCCACCAAGTTAAGCAAATAACAAAATAAACATTTATTTTTATTTTATTAACAAAACTAACAAGAGAAATAATATATATTTGATATATTAAATATACATATCATATATAAATATGATGGAATAAATATATTAGATATGTATATAACATTAGATATACTTAAATACGTACATAATAACATATGTATAAAAGAGTAACATATACCTAGTTTTTGTTGACTTTCAGTTTCTACTCGTTGTATATTAATATATTATATTCATATGTATAACATATGTATTACTATAGTTCTGGTATATATTATATTATATATAAAAAAGTAAGGTATCATAAATATGGTGTACCCTAAAACACATCTATAGCTATTGTACCGCCTAGTATACCATTATATTTAACTAAATTAATTTTTTTATTTTTATCCAAAAATATTTATCAATATTTTTTAGAATATTAGTTCATCTCGAAGAAAAAAATTTAAAAATATAAAATTTTGTCCAAAAACTAAAAAAAGTTCATCAAATATGAAAAATAAGCTAAAATATATTATATTTTGGTCATTTTTCGTCTTTTATGAATTTTTTTATTTTTAAACATAATTTTATGTTTTTTTTAAAATCTCTTATTGTGAGACAAACTAATAACCCAAAAAAATTGATGCAAAATAAAAAAAATTCCAACTAGGACGAAAAATAATAAGAATTAATTTAATAATTACTACAGTCTAAATAGAAATCATAAGATTTTTTCGCGACGCATAATCCTGTGAATTTGGCAGGACATAATTTGAGGGAAAGTAAATCCCAGTGGGAAAATTTGAAATCTGGAACTCACTACTTTATTAGTAACTAAATACCAAAAAGTTACAGAAAAATTAGTTTTTTCATTCTTTCCTGACAACTGAAGAGGACCTTGATGTACACAAGTCATATAGTGTCGGAACATGAATGAACGTTGGTAGCTCGGTGCTGAAGGTCGTCCGGGTCGACCTGTCGGGTATGTACTCATAGGATGGCGCCTACATTATTGGCGCTTGGTTGTAACATATAATAATAACCCCAGTCGCACCAGATGTGAATGTAGATGGGTCCTTCAAGTTGTATAAAGCTACAGTAACCACTGCCAATTTTTAATTAAATATTTAGCAACATGGGTTTAGCTCATTTTTATCCTCATATATATCCCCCTTTTTCTGTCAAGAAAATCTCAAACCCTAGCAGCCAAATCTCCTTCTTTATCAAGTCCATTGATACACCAAGAACCAGATCTCCATTAGAATAAACTAACTAGGGCAATGTTTCCATTTAAAGAAAGCGATGAGTTGGTCTTTCAGGATCTGATGATGGATGATGCCTCACTGCTGGAAACAAGCAACCTCAATCACACAAATAGGGTTGGGAAAAGGCAGCAGAAATTAGTACCCATTCTGGAGGAAAATAATGAGATTATCATGAATGATAACAAGCAGAAAGCCATTCACAAAGAGATGGAAAAGAAACGAAGGGAAGAAACGCGTTACCTTCATACATCGCTCCGATCTCTCCTCCCTCTTGAATATGTCAAGGTGAAGAATTTTTTGCTGTCTCTTTTCTTATGTTCTTCAATAGATCGTAACAAGGAGGAGGCCACTCTACCGTTTACAATACCCGTCTCATATTAAAGTCGTTAATTACGCCTAGATTTATACATAAGTCTGCCAAGATATTTTTACAGAAATAATTGGAACAACGTTGTTAGCTATGTGAAATTATGGCCCCTTATAATTCCTTGTCTCATACTTAAAATCTTCAAGAACTTCAAGAAATCTTTTCTTGGGTAAGAGATCTATAATTCCAAGATTTTTTAGACACTTATGAATGGTTGCTGCAACCACTGATCCCTCTTGAACTCCCACGAGAATCTCTCTCTCTCTCTAGCTCTCTCTCTCTCTCTCTCTCTCTCTCTCTCTCTCTCTCTGATTATGCTGATTTTACTTCAGGGAAAGCGTTCAATATCGGATCACGTTCAGGAGGGTGTGAAATACATAAAACACCTGGAGAAGAACATCAAAGAACTGGAAACCAAGAGAGAGAACCTACAAATGATCAATTCCAATTCAGGTGTACTTCCCACATCAACTTCAAGCTCAAGCAATTGGCTGCCCATTAGCATCAAATGCGGCCATTGGAGTGGCGGCGTGGAGATTCTGATTAATAGGGGCTTAAGAGAACAAGGGTTTCTCCTATCAAGAGTTCTTGAAGTATTGCTAGAAAAAGGGCTGGATGTGGTTAGCTGTGTTTCCACCCAAGTTAATGATAGGTTACTTCACACAATTCAAACTGAGGTATTGCTAGCTAGTTAAAAACCATTATTTTTTATGAGTCAGATTATCCGGATTAGTTTACGTGATGATTGACTCTATAAGAATTGATAACATAAGGTTTCGAATTTGAAACCTTAAAAAGAGAGTAAACCTCAAAATTTTAGGGCTAACCACTAGGGCGAACTACGTTTTATTGTCGTGCTTTACTTGCAGGTTAGTGACACGACATGCATTGATCTATCTGTGCTACAACAGAAATTAACCGATGTTGTTAATTAGATGTGAGTTTAAGGCGCGATTTGGTGAGACATGGGAGGCCTGCTATGTCTAGTGCACAACAGTCAGAATTTGCACAGCGCACAAGAAGATATGATACCTATCAAAACGGTGTTTGGCGCTCAAAATGCTATTGGAATCCCGACGCCGTTTTGCACAACAGGTTATCCTGTTGCTATTTGGTGGTTGTTTTCAAAATCAGTATTGCAGATTTGTATATACAAACTTTTTATTTGGTTAATGGTTTTCAAAACTTGCTAATGAATTATTTCTTTCTGAAAAAGAACTTATTTCTCTGAAGACACTAATGGCACTTTCTAATTCTGCATGGTGGATAATATAGGAAAATGATGAGTGTTTGTTTTCAGACATTGTTTTTGGAAAGTGTTTTGCAAAATTTGATTTTGATAAATTACAATCAATGAAAACTTTTTTAAGTCACAATGAGCATGATTTTTTTCGATCGAGTCTACTCTTAAGTGTCAAACATGATTTGGACTTTCGGACCAAAAGATAAACTTGAATTTAGTTTTTTATGCAAGCCGACTATGCAATGTTTTAACAGATGTCAACTTGGTTACTGGTTAGAATTTAAGTTTTTCGTTGCAATATCGCTATACTTGGTGATCGTTAATGTTCGTATCTTTCGTTCTCAATCCAATTTATTCTTTTTTGCCGATAAAAAAAAAACATGTTTCAAGGGATTCAAACTTTTGACATCTTTGGAAACTATATGGCTCAGTTTATAACATTAAGGTACTCACTTCTTAACATGCACAGTACAACACCTTCTAACCACCTTATCTTTGCAGAGGAAGTTTATTTTTACATGAATGGTTGAAACTCTATCTGTTGAAAGCTAATCATGATTAAGAGAATAGTATACTAATTAGTAGACACATTGTACATGAATGGTTGATTCCCATACGCGTCTAGAATCCCGACATGTAGCTGCTAGGTCTCCTCATCTTTCGTCTCGAGCTGTATGAAACAGAAACTCGTCTCACATGCATATATTCAATTGAAGAGTCATATATGCGGAAATTGTGGCTACACTCTAGTCTCCATCAAAGTAGATAGCTGTTATTTTGGTATCTTTTATCGTCTCCATTGTTTGAGATCCTATTTAGTATACCTCTTCCTTTTTGTCCTTAGATTATTCTCTTTTCTGGTTTTGGCCCAGTCTTGGTGCCTTGGGTCTTACTTTGGTTTGGTGTGTTCTTCTCTTCGATGCTCATTGATTGGAGGCTTGTTAACCCTCATCCAAGCCCTTTTTATCCTCCCTTTCTTATAATATATCTCTTCTTTGTTGAGCAAAAAAAAAAAAAAAGAGTCATATATGTAGATCAAGAGTTGTATAATATGGTGGTTCATGACTTCATGTACTTTGCTAGTTTCATGTAAGTACGAGCCTGTTGATTTATATGCACGCTAGTTTAGTATGTTATGTGCTGTCCAGTAGAGATAGCATGGTGAAGAGTGAGATTGAGTTAAGTGAATGAGTTGTGTTGAAAGTAGTCAAGTGTAATGAAATATAGTAAGACGGCTTATATAAAAATAGTGGTGTTGTCTTCTCTCTCATGCCTTTCCCAAGTGTTTGAATGCTCATCGTGCTTTCTTGTCCTTTTCTTTTAGTTCTTTGACCCGAAATAATAACTTCTAGCTAGTTCAGTGAATAAGATGGTTGCGCTTCAGTTCACTAAAAAATGGGACGATTGTTCATTCGCCGACAGGTTATGAGAGTTAGGTTCTTGAATGTAGCAAAAAATGTTAGCGAGGAGCACAAATGCATGAATTGTACTAATCTTCATGGTTTATAGATTTTTTTTTTATAGCCGAGGTATCCGGCTGGCTTTCCGATTTCTTCTAACCTAATGCCGGCTACTCCTCGGGAGACCAATTCCATTGTCCACTTACGGGGCCAATCCGTTTGGGTTCAGAATTCTCATGTTATCGAAAAAATTGAACTAAGAAATTCTTCCCAAAGTCAACAACAATAGCCATGATGGGAAACAGTTTTATACTCTACGTGCTAGTCGATTTGGTTGACCAGGAATCAAATCGTGTTTTGCGAGACACCTTTCTAGCACGAGGAGGTAGTGGATCAATCCATTTCTAGGGCTGCATGTTGGTTGAAGAGTAAATTCACATATCCAAGAGTGGCAATTCATGATTTTGTGTCCAATATTGGGGCTATTAGATTTCTCAATCTATAATGGATTTTTTTGCGCTAAGATGTTCATGATTTTCTTCCGAAGATCTAGATGTAACTGGTTCTGGCATCTTGCCAAGTGGGATTTCTTTAGCTTTTCCTCTTACTGTAATCTTCTATGTCATTTATAATATTTTGCTTTGCTGATAAAAAATAATAATAATAGCCATGATTTACTTGGATTAATAGGATCACAAATTGAATCATTATCATGAATTTTGAATTCGAATAAACTTTCTTGATCCAATTTCGAGAACTGTAGACTTTTCTTATCGAAAAATCATTTGGGCCATAGAAAAGTTGAGTAGAAGGGGCAGTCAACTGACTGTTTCTTGGCCACGTCCCGCATATTTCATCTTTTTAATTAGTTGTAATATTCTTGCTCATTAAACATGCATTTTAGAGTGCCGTGTTGGAGTGATAAGCGCCCGCATTATGCATGCGCGTTATTTTGCAACTATGAAAAAACTTTTGTAGTACCAAAACAATTAACAATTTAATACTCATCATCAAGTCCAGTTTCCTGTTTGATTTTGTACCATAATGGTCCCATTCGCAAACGTGTCCCTCGCTGATTTGAAGAAACGATAATAAAATCAAAAGGCGCCGCCCGGTGAAAAGGTTAAAAAGGAAAGGTTACCACACAAGAAAAACAAGGCTGATCATTTTGTAACACTTTACCCCTTTTTTATTCTATTAAGTTTTTGACGATTTCCAAAACCGTACGATGACTTTTAGGGTGTGTTTTTTGAGTGTTTCTGAACTAATTTTTGAAAAAAATACTTTCAAACGTTGTTTGGTGTAATGTTTCAGAGAAAAAAACTCAGAGTTAGATTTTTTTGGTATTTTTAAGGCACTCTTTTTCTCTCTTCTTTTTGAGTTTGTGCACATAGTTTGTTAACAAAAACAAATTATTTTAGAATTTTGAGTTAGTAGTTTATTTCGAAATATTTTTTTAAATCAACACTGAATTTTTAATTTTTTAAAAAAATAAAATTTAAAGAATACGATCAAAATGAATCAAATAAACAGTGTCGGACACGACCAAAATAGGATTAAATGTGGCTATTTAATGCATTAATCATTGACAAACATGATTGTTTAATGATTGTCAATGATTGAGAAACAAACCAAATAATGTTTCTGAAATTGTTTCTCAAACAAAATTCTCAAACATTACTCTAAAAAAATGATGGGAGTATTTTTTGGTCAAAAATTTTCTCGATCAAGTTAGATATCGAGAATGCATGCAGATATATAGAAGATACATTGTTAACGTACTTTGGTCTTGACCCAATGACTCCTTTTGTAGGGTGAATGGTGAAAGATTTTTAGGCAACATGATGGGCGCTCCTTATTTCTTTTCAGGGAGGAGTGAATCATTTACTAGTGAGGCTTTGATCGCCTTTGGAATTCAAAGCGCTCCCAAGTTTTGTCTCTCGAATCTCGTCAAGTGAATTCCATGACTGTTTCCTTTTGGCCGAGTGGCCTGTGGCTTGGAAGACTGAGGGGCAACTGGCATTATAATGCTCCAAGTGACTATGTGCTAAGTGACCGGGCGTTGAGTATTAATCGAGCGTTGAGCAACTGAATAGTGAGTGCCTGAGGACTGAGAGGCCAAGCATTGATTCATGCATCAAGAGATTAAATGCTGAGGCAATCCGAATTCATCAATTTCATTAACCCAAATGTACGCACAATCATCATTTGGGTAATGTAATCCTAATGTTTTAACTATCCATAAGGGGGATAGAGAGAGAGAAAACAAAACTATTTTTTTTTTATATCAAAATCAAGACTTATATATTGTGTTCGAGATATTATTGCTCCTTAAAATCACACACATGCGATGAGAGGAGTACACACTTGCGACAATTGACATGTGCTAGGACGTGAGTGCGAGGGCGTGCCAAGAGTTAGGATTGCTCCAAATGATGAAGAATTTGTGCCACAGATCTGACCTCTTCAGGTGTTGTGCACCGCCTAAGGGAAGCTGGGGATAAGTGGGTTCAGGGTTCGCCTCAATTAAGAGAACTTCTAATTTTAAATGAAAATAACTAGGCTAAGTATAAAAATGAACTGAATAAATTAATACTAGATGAATGGAAAACGAACAAATTCTACCACTGGGGTTCTTCTACTTAAATAAAGTAGGTGTGATACTCAAAACAAATTAAAACCTTAACTATTTGAAAGTAAAGAAAACGATAAAAGCTGAATAGCTATATATGTAAATATTGGTCGGTGCTGGACCACTATTGGGCCTGACTTTGTATTTATAGACTTCCATCAAACTCAGTATGTGTTGACAATAAATCCTCTTTTTTAGCCCCTCATCTTGGCGGCCACGTGTCGCTTTCACTCACAACACTTACTGGTAGTGCATTCCTTGTTTCTACAAGTGTTCCGCCTAACTTTCTTTGGCCGCCATACCTTTTACCTAGTCAATCATGAGCTGCAGAATACATTTCCCATTCCGCCCCACATCCTTAATTCCTTTTTTGGTCACAACAGATACCAATTATCATAACAGTTTTTATGATATGTTTATGCACACATACAGCGTGAGATTTGAGGTTCAGATAAACAGATTAAAGAAGAAAAATATGCCACACATGCTCTTAAGCGAACCGAAATATAATTGATAAATAAGTCAGGCTTCTGAGTTGCTCTCCGCTGGTTGTTGGAACGACGCAAGACGGGCCGTACTTCACGAATAAATCGACATAAAACTAGTTTGCCAGACAAATGGTTCGGTCTGATTCAGGTGCCCATTTAATTTAAGGATAGAATATAATGAAACAGAGCCACTTTGAAAGATATATTCAAGGAGAATGGAGCACTCGTGTTAGCTGAAGGAGTACTAGAAGCGCCATGGAAATCACGAAAAAATTTCTAGTCATAAAAATAGAAATGCATGAATTGTGGAAGAAATTATTTCGAGCTTCTTATTCATTCTCATTCAACCACCCGGGGGAGCAAGTCAAAAAATAAAAAAACTCACACAGGGTTATAGATAATCAGGCTCGAATTGATGACTCTAGCATGACTGTGTTCACAAGAACAAGATGATTCCATTTAGTTATATTTTTAAAGCTTATACACATCTTGACGGTGGGGGACTTGTGCAACAGGTCTTGCAACGAGGCAAAAAAACATTATATTGGCGCGTGTCCGGACATCCAAAACAACATTAAGTCACAAGACTAATTACCAAGTAATTGCTTAGCTTGACTCAACTCATTTATAATTTTAATTATAGGTGTAAGTAAAAATTGATAAAGTGAAACGAATCAAAAAATCGAACAGAGTTGACGGTTTAATACAGGGCATATGACTGCAATTTGAGAGTATGGTGAAGGAGAAGAATGTTGGAGTGAGGTGTGAAAGTGAGTAATTAAGTCGAGTAACTTTACTAATATATCTTGAAAATTAATTTACAGTATATAAAATTTATATTTTATACGACGATCTTAAAAATTACTTTTGTGACGGAATTTTACATATTATTAATAAAACAAATTTAATTTTAAGGCCCTTGGATGGCCCAATTCTTGAAACAAGGCCTCAGCAAGCCCATCAGGCAACTGCAAAAGTCAATCTTGGGCCTGCCTGCCCGGGGCACCTTCAAAGAACTAAATCAAACTGACCAAGTGGGCCGATTATACACAGCTAGGTGTCTAGCATGACCAGCCTACTTGTTATAATTTTTTTATTTTTGCTCGAAATTTTATGAAAAATTAGCATCAACACGAAAAAACCGATGTTGGCACTCGAAATCTCGACAATTATGTGCCACCCAAAACCCCGAACGTATAGTTGACAAGGAGCCAACAACAAAAATAAACCAAAGCCTAAGCTAGTACTGTCTACAGGAAATTACACGTCCAACAACCCTAAATCATTTTTCTTGATAACCGAGGTACCCGATCAGTTTGGGGTATGCTCCACATATTGTCAATTTGTCCTCGAGGCCCTGAAGTTAACGAATGGATGAACTTCTAGTGGCCCTAAAATTTGTAGTTGTCAAAGTTCGATCTCAAGATGTTTGAGTTTATAGTTCATCACAATCTTCACTTAAATAACCCATTGGGGTTAACAACTCACAATCATTACATCATGCCTACTAGAACAAAAAGATCCATTGGTGGATGGTCGGATTGATTCCTTAAAAATTAATTGAGATGCGCATAAATTGGTCAAAACCAGTGTTATTTATCCAGTACCGTATTGGCCAGTACATGCCTCCCAGTGGTACCGGACCACCGAAACATCAATACCATCCAATCTCCACTGAGACCAAAAACCTCCACACCATCACTCTCTTTGTCGATAATCTATCGGTTTCTGTTACCAAAACTTTCCTTTACAAACTCTTTAACAACTTTGGGAAGGTCACAGACATATTTATACCCAACAAAAGAAGCAGAACCATGGCCTCCCCTTTTGCCTTCATCCGCTACGCATCCAAGATTGCCTCTGATTTGGCCATACGCAAAGGCCATGGACTTTGGGTGGCACAAAAACAACTCATCGTCAAGGAAGCCTCTTTCCAAAACCATAACCACAACTATCACCATAAACCTTCTACTTTCCAGCATAGGCATACCCACCAATCCACCACCCTCCTTACTATCAACACCCTCCCTTTCCTAAAACTTTATCCATCAACAACCTCTCATCTCCGACATTTCCCAACCCTTTAATTTGGATCACCATTATACCCAAGGACATAATTCATTTGCTAATGCAGTAAAGGGTATCCACTCCCGTAACTATCAACCTAACCACGAACTCCCTAACATTCATACCACACCCATGGGCAATGACTGGCTTAACGATAGTGCGGTGGCACAACTCCGTAGAAAGATAGAAATAAATGAGGTATTAACCAGTCTAGCTAAAGATGAAATCCATGACGTCGTTGTCTGATATATTGGCGGAAGATGGCTTATCCTCTCTTGCAAAAGCAAAACCCGTCTTACGGAAATCATCTCCTGTCCTTCCTTTCTCAGACTATTCTCAACCATTGAACCTTGGGCATGTCATGCGGCTAGCCTTGAACAGGTTACCTGGATTACCTGTTTAGGCATTCCTTTTCATGTTTGGCACCTTCAAACCTTTGACAATAGTGCAAACAGGTGGGGGGAGCTAATCTCGCTGGATGAGTCCACTCTGAAAATGACTTCCTTTGCAAAAGGTAGATTTCTCTTGGCCACCCAACATCAGGAACGCATAAATGAATGGATTAACTTGAAGGTTAACAACCAAGATTACAAGATTAAAATATTGGAAGAAGATTGCTCATCTTACCCTCACTTTGCTCGAACCATACCTGAACCACCCTACCAGTTCGACGAGGAAGATGAACACGTGGCAAGGGGCCAGCCTGGCAAAGAAACATTGGCAGATATGTCTACGGCAGCCTGTCCCATCTTTCACCAAAATGGAAATCTTCTGAACACGGTACATCATAACCTGCTCTCTACCGCCATCCCCCATACCGATCCCTCACAAACACAATCTTTTGTCCCTGAGACCCAATCTCCGCCACTGCCGAGGTCAACGTCGGATGTGACCCTTTTACCTCACATGGCGCCCTTTAATTTCCAACCTTCCAATCCACTGGACCTTACTCTCAACGGCCCCAACCCTATACCTGCTCCACTAACCCACAACCACAGCCCAATATCAACAAACTTTAACCGTAGTCCATCTTCGACCCACTCTTCAACACAAGGCCCTTCACTTTTAAGCCCGCACTCGTTGGTTTCTCAATCTCCTAACATTCCCCAAAACTTTGCGAGCCCAGGTATTCAACTCTTGGTCGACCTTGACCTCCCCTTTGACCCACCAACTGTTATACCAGTTGACCCACCAACTGCTCCACCAATCGCAGAACCTCACCCACCTCTCCCCAATCACCCCGCACTCCATCCCTCTTCTTCTGTTAACCCTATCTGTATTACGCAAGAGACTGTAGCAACTAAACACATAGGAGAACAAGTGGGGCTGGTATTCACCACTTAGCATGAAATTAACCTGGCCGATCTTATTGAAGCAGAACTACTGGAACAGATTAATGAAGCAAGGAGGTTGGAGGAGACTCAATACCCACCGCCATCAGGAGAGTCTTTTGGGATTACACTTGTCTCTCCATGAAAGCAATCACTTGGAATATTCGGGGTCTAGGTTCTAGATCCAAGAAATCATTTGTAGGCAAACTAATCAAAAAACACAGGCCAGACTTTGTCTTCTTGCAAAAAACCAAGCTGGAATCAATTTCAAAAATTATGGTTGACAAACTTTGGGGAGGTTCTAATGTCTCCTTTGCATTTATCCCATCTGAACGAGCCTTGGGAGGATTACTGTCCATGTGGGATAACTCCATCTCAAGTTTGCAAGTTAGTCATACGCACTAAAACTTTATCATTGTATCGGGCTCTATAATGGGTCTCAACTGTGCCTTAATCAACATCTATGCTCCAAATGTCCGATCAGAGAGATCTTTAATCTGGGAAGAACTATTATCTTTAAAAGAAACTTATCCTATCCCTTGGTGCATGGGGGGCGATTTCAACGAAGTGGCAGCTCCCGAGGAAAGAACAGGTTCTCATTCTAGTGGCAGAATCAATACTACAGGCTCTCGCAACTTTCAAAACTTCATATCTAACATGGAGTTGATCAACTTACAAATGATAGGCAGATCCTTCACTTGGTCCAATTTCCAACCCCCCCCCCCCCCCCCCCCCCCAACTCAAAGCTGCCTGGATAGATTTCTTTTGTCTCAGGCATTCATTCTCCATTTCAAAGTCTCTCAATTTGGCCTACCAAGACTTACATCCAATCACTGCCCTATCCTAATTTCAGATGACAATAGGGATTGGGGCCCCAAACCATTCAAGTTCATGGAAATGTGGCTAAAAGACAAATCTTGCCTCCAAACTGCAAAAGTAGCGTGGTCCCAGTGTTCATCCCCAGGCTGGGCAGGTATCAGACTCGTTAAAAGGCTTCAAGCTACTAAAAAGACCCTCAAATTATGGAACTCTTCCACTTTTGGGAACATCAACTCACTCCTAAAATCATCGGAAGACAAGTTAAAATACTGGGATATGCTGGAAGATTCTCGTCCTTTATCTGAGACGGAAGCTACAGAGAAAAAAAAGTCTAGATTGGACTTATGGTCCATATCCAGAAAGGTGGAATCAATGTGGAGACAAAAATCTAGAGCTCAATGGCTACAGCTGGGAGACAAAAATACAAGATTCTTTCACATGATTGCTAACTTCAGATACAAGAAAAACAGTATTCAAGCTATCCAATCTGGTGGGAGAACTATTACGAATCCTGATCATATCAAACATGAGGCTCTACACTACTTCTCCTCACTATTCCAGGAGCTCACTTCCTTGAGACCTTCACTTGGAGGACAATTTCCTAGAGCCCTACCACCCTCCACTGCTACTGCCTTGGAAGAACAATTTCAAACTCATGAAATCCTGGCAGCCCTCAATAGTCGTAGCAACCTAAAATCCCCCGGTCCTGATGGTTTCTCATTTCTTTCATCAAACAAGCATGGTCATTTATGGAGGAAGACATGTTAGCTTTCTTCAGAGAATTCCACGCCAACTCCAAACTGGCTAAAGGTATCAATTCCATTCCTAGCATTGATCCCTAAAATAGATAATCCCTCTTGCTTCAGTGAATTCAGGCCTATTAGTATGGTCGGTTGCATCTACAAGCTATTGGCCAAAGTTCTATCCAACAGACTAAAACCAATCCTACCCTCCATCATAGGTGAATCCCAGTCTGGCTTTATAGGAGGAAAGCAAATCTTGGATGGCATCTTGATCACCAATGAAATCATCTACTACTGGAAAAAGTCTAGGTCGGGGGGGTGTAATTCTCAAATTAGACTTTCACAATGCTTTTGATAGTATCAATTGGTCATGCTTGTCACACCTAATGACAGCTCTGGGTTTTGGAGCCAAGTGGTGCTCCTGGATTAACCAATGTATTTCATCCTCTAGCCTCTCTATTCTCATCAATGGCTCTCCAACTGCTGAATTTCATCCACAGAGAGGTTTGAGATAAGGGGACCCCTTGTCCCCCTTACTCTTCAACATTGTGGCCGAAGGTCTGAACCTTATGCTTGAGAGAGCTAGATCTTTGGGGCTCATAAACGGTATCAGAGTAGGCTCTAATGGTTACATTGTCTCCCACCTTCAGTTTGCAGATGATACTATCATCTTCTGCAACAACAGCCTAGAAGAAATCATAGTCATTAAAAGGATCTTGAGATGTTTCCAACTAATGACAGGCCTCAAAATTAATTTCTACAAGAGTGTGCTCTGCCCTGTTCTTATTCTCAGTCTAGACTTAGCAGATAAGCAAAGAGGAATCCCTCGCCATCAAATACTTAGGCATGCCGATTGGGGCCAATCCTAGGAAAGCTAATGCATGGCAACCGGTTGTTGATAGAGTCAACAAGAAAATAGCTCTCTGGAAGTCCAAATACCTATCTATTGGGGGAAGGCTCACCTTGATTAAATCTTCTCTAGCCAGTCTTCCCATTTATTACATGTCTCTATACAAAATTCCTGTCTCAGTAGCCAATGCGATTGAAAAACTACAAAGGAACTTTCTCTGGGGTACCCATGCAGATAAAAGGAAACTCCATTTAATTAGGTGGTCCAAAGTGGCTTCATCTAAAGACAAAGGGGGCCTGGGTATTAGGAAACTCGTTGTTCAAAATTTGGATTTAATTGAAAAATGGTGGTGGAGATACCACAAAGAAAAGGACTCCCTGTGGGTCAAGGTTATGTCCAAAAAATACAATCTGCACCCCTTGGACTGGTTTCCAAAGATCCCTTCTTCTGGTAAACTCTCATTTTCCTGGAATAACATTTGCTCTTCCTTCAATGACTACCCTGAATTTAAAGCAGTGATTCTCAATGGCATGCAAGTATCTCTTAAATTAGGCACCTCCACCAAATTTTGGGATCACCATTGGGCTGGTCCATCCCCTCTTAAACTCCAATTTCCTAGACATTTCTCATTATCGTCAAACAAAGACCTTTTGGTTGCTGAAGCCCTATCCCATTCCCCTTTTCTTGGCGATCACCTTTCCTTCAGATGAAACCTATTCCAATGGGAACTTGATCTGCTAGTTGAGCTGGCTACTAGCCTAGTCAATTTCACCCTACAACCATCACAGCCTGATTGCCTTCAATGGGTTTGGGACTCCTCTCTGAAATACTCTCCCAAATCAGCTTATTCCAGATGAGAAGATCACCTTCCACCTAACCCTGTTCTCAAATCTATTTGGAAAGGTGACTGCCCTCCCAAAGTAGAAATATTTCTTTGGCAAGCTGCTCAACGGGGTCTCCCAACTAAAGATGACCTAGCCAGAAGAAACATCTTAACTGTCAACCTTCCTGATCTCAATCTCTGCGCCCTTTGCCCCTCCTGTATTGAATCTGCCGATCATCTTTTTATACACTACTCTTTCTCCAGGCAAATTTGGTCCCTTATTTTAAATTGGTGGTCAATTCCATGGGTCTTCCCTGCCACCATGAATTCCATGATACAACAATGGTCCTTCTCTCCCCTTCATGGTCTTGAGCTTCAATGCTGGAATGCTACTATTATGGCTGTCCTATGGTCTATTTGGCTTGCTAGGAATGACTACATTTTCAATCTCTCCACTCCTTCTCCACTAGTAATAGCAGAACTCACAAAACTAAGGCTTTCTACTTGGATCAAGCACATGTGTAACATCAGGGATTATTCCATGGAAGAATTCATCAGAAACTTTGAGATTATCAAGAAACTTACTTTTAGGAGGCCACAGATTGGGTAATCAGTGGGTCGCAACTTGGGCGAATTCTAAGTTTGGGCTTAAAGGCGTAAGGATTTTTGACTCCTTCAGCAGCTTCGAAGGGATAAGGAAATTGAAGATCTAAGCTTGATTAGGCTTTAATGGGAGAGCTCTGGAAGTTGGGTGTTGGGGAGGGTAGCTGCAGTATTTAGTATGTATTTTCTGAGAATGAGATCCCCATTTCTCCTTTGTTTTTTCTTCTTCTTCTGGTTTTTTCCATGTGGTGCCCTCTAATTTGGCTCCTTGCCAAATTATTTATAGTGGTCACTGGATGTACTTTGGTCTACTTTAATGAATTCAAATATGTTTTGGCCTATCAAAAAAAAAAAAAACTTCATTATTATGAGGCTTAAATTTCTTATCATAACTTTTAGACAAAATTTGTCAGGTTTAGTTTTCTACTGTACTTGGTTAATGGTGTAAAAAATATGCATGATTTTGTTGTTTAAAATACTAAAATTATGTTTAATTTTGTATTAATTTTAATAAAGTATGCTTCTATGCGTCGCGTGCATAGTACGAGATTTTTGCTAGTATTTTGTAAAGATAAAGTAACATGTAGTATTTAAAAAATTTTATGACAATCTAATAAATTGTTGACACTTGTCGTTCTTAGGACGACTCTCACGAAAAGTCACCCTGCAATAATATATAGTATAGATATAGATAGTGTCGGAACATGAATGAACGTTGGTAACTTGGTGCTGAAGGTCGTCCGGGTCGACTTGTCGGGTATGTACTCATAGGATGGCGCCTACATTATTGGCGCTTGGTTGTAACATATAATAATAATAACCCAACTTGCACCAAATGTGAATGTAGATGGGTGGGGTTTCAAGTTGTATAAAGCTACAGTAACCACTACCAAGTTTTAATTAAATATTTAGCACCATGGGTCTAGCTCATTGTTTATCCTCATATATATCCCCCTTTTTCTGTCAAGAAAATCTCAAACCCTAGCAGCCAAATCTCCTTCTTTATCGAATCCATTGATACACCAAGAACCAAATCTCCATTAGAATAAATTAACTAGGGCAATGTTTCCATCTAAAGAAAGCGATGAGCTGGTTTCTCAGGATCTGATGATGGATGATGCCTCACTGCTGGAAAAAAGCAACCTGAATCACACAAATAGGGTTGGGAAAAGGCAGCAGAAATTAGTACCCATTCCGGAGGAAAATGATGAGATTATCATGAACGATAACAAGCAGAAAGCCATTCACAAAGAGATGGAAAAGAAACGAAGGGAAGAAACGCGTTACCTTCATGCATCGCTCCGATCTCTCCTCCCTCTTGAATATGTCAAGGTGAAGAATTTTGTGCTTTCTCTTTTCTTATGTTCTTCAATAGATCGTAACAAGGAGGAGGCTACTCTACCATTTACAATACCCATCTCGTACTAAAGTCATTAATTACGCCTAGATTTATACATAAGTCTGCGAAGATGTTTTTACAGAAATAATTGGAACAACGTTGTTAGCTATTTGAAATTATGGCCCCTTATAATTCCTTATCTCATACTTAAAATCTTCAACAATTTTAAGAATTCTTTTTCTTGGGTAAGAGATCTAGAATTCTTTAGACCCTTATATATATAAATGGTTGCTGCAACCATTCATCCCTCTTGAATTCCCACAAGAATCTCTCTCTCCCTCTCTCTCTCTCTCTCTCTCTCTCTCTCTCTCTCTCTCTCTCTCTCTCTCTCTCTCTGATTATGGCTGATTTTACTTCAGGGAAAGCGTTCAATATCGGATCACGTTCAGGAGGGTGTGAACTACATAAAACACCTGGAGAAGAACATCAAAGAACTGAAAACCAAGAGAGAGAACCTACAAATGAATTCCAATTCAGGTGTACTTCCCACATCAACTTCAAGCTCAAGCAATTGGCTGCCCATTAGAATCAAATGTGGCCATTGGAGTGGCGGCGTGGAGATTCTGATTGATGGGGGCTTAAGAGAACAAGGGTTTCTCCTATCAAGAGTTCTTGAAGTATTGCTAGAAAAAGGGCTGGATGTTGTTAGCTGTGTTTCCACCCAAGTTAATGATAGGTTACTTCACACAATTCAAACCGAGGTATTGCTAGCTAGTTAAAAACCATTATTTTTTATGAGTCAGATTATCCGGATTAGTTTACGTGATGATTGGCTCTATAAGAATTGAGAACATGAGGTTTCGAATTTGAGACCTTAAAAAGAAAGCAAACCTCAAAATTTTAGGGCGAACTACGTTTTATTGTCGTGCTTTACTTGCAGGTTAGTGACACGACATGCATTGATCTATCTGTGCTACAACAGAAATTGACTGATGTTGTTAATTAGATATGAGTTTAAGGTGCGATTTGGTGAGACATGGGAGGCTTGCTATGTCTAGTGCACAACAGTCAGAATTTGCACAGCACACAAGAAGATGTGATACCTATCAAAACGTCGTTTGGCGCTCAAAATGCTACTGGAATCCCGACGCCGTTTTGCACAACAGGTTATCCTATTGCTATTTGGTGGTTGTTTTCAAAATCAATATTGCAGATTTGTACATACAAACTTTTTATTTGGTTAATGGTTTTCAAAACTTGTTAATGAATTATTTCTTTCTGAAAAAGAACTTATTTCTCTGAAGACACTAATGGCACTTTCTAATTCTGCATGGTGGATAATATAGGAAAATGATGAGTGTTTGTTTTCAGACATTGTTTTTGGAAAGTGTTTTGCAAAATTTGATTTTGATAAATTACAATCAATGAAAACTTTTTTAAGTCACAATGAGCATGATTTTTTTCGATCGAGTCTACTCTTAAGTGTCAAACATGATTTGGACTTTCGGACCAAAAGATAAACTTGAATTTAGTTTTTTATGCAAACCGACTATGCAATGTCTTAAGAGATGTCAACTTGGTTACTGGTTAGAATTCAAGTTTTTCGTTGCAATGACGCTATACTTGGTGACCGTTAATCTTTGTATCTTTCATTTTCAGTCCAATTTATTCTTTTTTGCTGATAAAACAAACATGTTTCAAGGGATTCAAACTTTTGACATTTTTGGAAACTATATGGCTCAGTTTATAACATTAAGGTACTCACTTCTTAACATGCACAGTACTACAGGTACCTTCTAACCACCTTATCTTTGCAGAGGAAGTTTATTTTTACATGAATGGTTGAAACTCCATCTGTTGAAAGCTAATTATGATTAAGAGAATAGTATACTATTTAGTAGACACATTGTACATGAATGGTTGATTCCCGTACGTGTCTAGAATCCCGACATGTAGCTGCTAGGTCTCCCCATCTTTCGTCTCCAGGGGCGGAGCTAGGAAAAAAAATTGGGGGTGGCAAAATTTAAACATATATATATTCTAAGTTTTTTTTTTGATATAGTATATATATTCTAAGTTAACCGTCCAAAACACCAAAATTTTTTTTGACATATTATAAGGTTAATCTCATTCAAAGATAAATCAAAATATACATATCCTATGAATAAGAAAAAAAATATGGTACGAACACCTAATTAATATTCGAAAATCGACACTCAATAATTAAAAACACATAACAAACACTTGGTGATAAAAAATAGAGCCCTTACATCACACTTTTTCCCTTGGCGAGCATCATAACAACAACAAAATTAATTAATGCATGATCCTGGGACACCGCCACATGGTGTTCCAATACTCTCTATCACCATATATTTAATTATGTGAGACCCAATGCTAAATATAAGAACACTCACATGAATGTGTAGTGATTTAAGGTGTTAAAACACTACGTAGTATCCCAATACCAATAAATAATTACTCTTGATATAGTAATTAAAACATAAAATTTTAAAAAAAAATGTGGAGTTTTGAAAATTGGGGGTGGCATGTGCCACTCCCCCCTCAACATACCTCCGCCCCTGTTCGTCTCGAGCTGTATGAAACAGAAACTCGTCTCACATGCATATATCCAATTGAAGAGTCATATATGCGGAAATTGTGGCTACACTCTAGTCTCCATCAAGGTAGATAGCTGTTATTTTGGTATCTTTTATCGTCTCCATTGTCTGAGATCCAATTGGGTCTTAGTTTGGTTTGATTTGGTGTGTTTTTGTCTTCGATGCTCATTGGTTGGCTGCTTGCTAACCCCCATCCAAGCCCTTTGTATCCTCCCTTTCTTTTAATATATATCTCTTCTTTGTTGAGCAAAAAAAAAAGTCTTATATCTAGACTATGTTGGTTCATGACTTCATGTAATTTGCTAGTTTCATGTAAGTATGAGCCTGTTGATTTATATGCACGCTAGTTAGTATGTTATGTGGTGTCCAGCAGAGATAGCATGGTGAAGAGTAAGATTGAGTTAAGTGAATGAGTTGTGTTGAAAGTAGTCAAGCGTAATGAAATATAGTAAGACGGCTTATACAAAAATAGTGGTGTTGTCATCTCTCTCATGCCTTTCCCAAGTGTTTGAATGCTCGTCGTGTTTTCTTGTCCTTTTCTTTTAGTTCTTTGACCCGAAATAATAACTTCTAGCTAGTTCAGTGTATAAGATGGTTGCGCTTCAGTTCACTAAAAAATGGGACGATTGTTCGTCCGCCGACAGGTTATGAGAGTTAGGTTCTTGAATGTAGCAAAAAATGTTAGCGAGGAGCACAAATGCATGAATAGTACTGATCTTCATGGGTTATAATGTAGCAAAAAAAAAAAATGTTAGCGAGGAGCACAAATGCATGAATTGTACTAATCTTCATGGTTTATAGATTTTTTTTTATAGCCAATGTATCCGGCCGGCTTTGCGATTTGTCCGAACTTAATGCCGGCTAGTCCTCGGGAGATCAATCCCATTGTCCACTTACGGGGCCAATTTGTTGGGGTTCAGTATTCTCATGTTATCGAAAAAATTGAACTAAGAAAATTTTCCCAAAGTCAACAACAATAGCCATGATGGGAAACAGTTTTATACTCTACATGATGGTCGATTTGGTTGGCCAGGAATCAACTCGTGTTCTGCGAGACACCTTTCCGGCACGAAGAGGTAGCAGATCAATTCATTTCTAGGGCTGCATGTTGGTTGAAGAGTAAATTCACATATCCAGGAGTGGCAATTCATGATTTTGTGTCCAATATTGGGGCTGTCAAATTTCTCAATCTATAATGGATTGTTTTGCGCTAAGATGTTCAGGGTTTCTTGAGCTTTTCCTCTTATTGTAATCTTTTATGTCATTTATAATATTTTGCTTTCTTGATAAAGAAAAAAAAAAAACAATAGTCATGATTCATTTGGATTAATAGGATCACAAAGTGAATCATTATCACTAATTTTGAATTCGAATAAACTTTCTTGATCCAATTTCGAGAACCGCAGACTTTTCTTATCAAAAAAATCATTTGGGCCATAGAAAAGTTGAGTGGAAGGGGCAATCAACTGACTGTTTCTTGGCCACGTCTGGCATATTTCATCTTTTTAATTAGTTGCAATATTCTTGCTCATTAAACATGCATTTTGGAGTGCCGTGTTGGAGTAATAGGCGCCCGCATTACACATGCGCGTTATTTCGCAACTATGAAAAAACTTTTGTGGTACCAAAACAATTAACAATTTAACACTCATCATCAAGTCCAGTTTCCTGTTTGATTTTGTACCATAATGTCCCATTCCAAAACGTGTCCCTCGCTGAGTTAAAGAAACGATAATAAAATCAAAAGGCGCCGCCCGGTGAAAAGGTAAAAAAGGAAAAGTTACCACACAAGAAAAACAAGACTGATCATTTTGTAACACTTTACCCCTTTTTTGTTCTATTTAATTTTTGATGATTTCCAAAACCGGACGATGACTTTTAGAGTTTGTCCGTTTGGGTGTTTTTGAATTAATTTTTGAGAAAGAAATACTCTCAGATGTTATTTGGTGTAATGTTTTATAAAAAAAACTCAGAGTCAGATTTTTTTGGCATTTTTAAAGCACTCTCTCTCTCTTTCTTCTTTTTGAGTTTTCTGCACATATTTTGTTAGCAAAAAAAATTTATTTTAGAATTTTGAGTTACCAGTTAATCTCGAAATACTTTCTTAAGTCAACAATGAATTTTTAATTTTTTTTGAAAATAAAATTTAAAGAATACAATCAAAAGGGATCAAATAAACGATGTCGAACACGACCAAAATGGGATCAAATGTCATTATTTAATGCATTAATTATTGACAAACATGATTATTTAATGATTGGAAAATTGTCAATGATTGGAAAATAAACCAAATAATGTTTCTGAAATTTTTTCCCAAACGAAAGACTACTTTGCACACAAGTTTAAAGGATGGGAGTGTTTTTGGGTAAAAAATTTTCTCGATCAAGTTAGATATCGAGAATGTATGCAGATATATAGAAGATACATTGTGAACGTACTTTTGTCTTGACCCAACGACTCCAATTTTGTAGGGTGAATGGTGAAAGATTTTTAGGTGACTTGATGGGCACTCCTTATTTCTTTTTATTAGGGATGAGTGAATCATTTACTGGTGAGGCTTCGATCGCCTTCGGAATTCAAATTGCTCCCAAGTTTTGTCTCTTGAATCTCGTTGAGCGAATTCCATGACTGTTTCCTTTTGGCCGAGTGGCCTGTGGTTTGGAAGACTAAGGGGCAACTGGCATTATAATGCCAACTGCCTAAATTCGAGTGACTATGCTCTGAGTGATCGGGCGTTGAGTGATCGAGCATTGAGTAACTGAATAGTGAGTGCCTGAGGACTGAGAGGCTAAGCGTTGATTCATGCATCAAGAGATTAAACGCTGAGCCAATCCAAATTCATCAATTTCATTAACCCAAATGTACGCACAATCATCATTTGGGTAATGTAATCCTAATATTTTAATTGTCCATCAGGGGGATAGAGAGAGAGAAAACAAAACTATTTTTTTATATCAAAATCAAGACTTATATATTGTGTTGGAGATACTGTTGCTCTTTAAAATCACACATGTGCAATGAGAGGACCACCCACTTGTGACAGTTGACACGTGTTAAGACATGAGTGCGAGGGCGTGCCGAGAGCTAGGATTGCTCTAAGTGATAAAGAATTTGCGCCACAAATCCGGCCTCTTCAGGCATTGTGCACTGCCTAAGGGAAGCTGAGGATGAGTGGGTTCGGGGTTCGGAGTTCGGGGTTCGGTTCGATCTTCGGTCGGTCCACAATGGGGTTCGGTCGTTTTCGGTCTATGAAAGGTTTTTCGAAATATATTCGGTTCGGTCTCGGTTTTCTAGAATTTTGACCGAACCGAACCGCGATAGTGGACTGAATGGTATTGGACCGAACCGACTTAGACCGAACTAACTTGGACCAAACCGAAATTTAGTGATGCGTTTGGCTTTTGTATTTTTTATTATGTGTTTTTTACTATTTTGGTGGAAAAATAGATTAATTTTTTTCTTAAAATATGCCCATGTGATATTTGATGGGAAAAAATTTGAATGAAGGCCCATTTTGTAATACATTTTCTATATTAGTGGCGGATTTGGATCGAACGAGCTCAAAATTAATTTTTGACACTGCCCATTCGGGGCGGACCGAAATCCCCGAACTCCCCAAAATAATTTGACCCCGCCCCGAACCGAACCGAACCGAACCGAAGATAAATCGGTCGAGGTCGGTTTGGAAAAAATTTGGACCGAACCGAATCGGTCCATGAAAATATTGGACCGAACCGATTTCCGATTTCACCCCTAATGAAAATAACTAGGCTAAGTATAAAAGTGAACTAAATAAATCATACTAGATGAATGAAAAACGAACAAATTCTACCACTGGGGTTCTTCTCCTTAAATAAGATAGGCGTGATACTCAAAAGAAATTAAAACCTTAACTATTTAAAAAGAAAAAAAAGGATAAAAGCCGAATAACTACATGTGTAAAAGCTGGACCATTGTGCTGCCTGACTTTGTATTTATAAGTCAAATTCATTAGATGTTGACAATAAATCTTTTTTTTAGCCCCCTCATCTTGTCGGCCACGTGTCGCTTCCACTCGCAACACTTACTGATAGTGCATTCCTTATTTCTACAAGTGTTCCGCCTAACTTTCTTTGGCCACCATACCTTTTACCTAGTCAATGATGAGCTGCAGAATACATTTCCCATTGCGCCCCACATCCTTAAATCCTTTTTTGGACGCAACAGATACCAATTATCATAACAGTTTTTATGATATGTTTATGCACACATACAGCGTGAGATTTGAGGTTCAAATAAACAGATTAAAGAAGAAAAATATGCCACACATGCTCTTAATCGAACCGAATTATACTTGATAAATAAGTCAGGCTATTGAGTTGCTCTCCGCTGGTTGTTGGAGCGACGCAAGACGGGTCGTACTTCATGAATAAATCGACGTGAAATAATTTGCCAGACAAATGATTCGGTCTGATTCAGGTGCCCCTTTAATTTAAGGATAGAATATAATGAAATAGAGCCACTTTGAAAGATATATTCAAGGAGAATGGAGCGCTCATCTTAGCTGAAGGAATACTAGAAGCGCCATGGAAATTACGAAAAAATTTCTAGTCATAAAAACAGAAACGCATGAATTGTGGAAGAAATTATTTCGAGCTTCATATCCATTCTCATTCAACCACCCGGGGGAGCAAGTCAAACTAGCAAAACTCACATAGGGTTATAGATAATCAAGCTCGAACTGATGACTCTAGCATGACTATGTTCACAAGAACAAGATGATTCCATTTAATTATATTTTTAAAGCTTAAATACATCTTGACGGTGTGGGCCTTGTGCAACAGGTCTTGCAACGAGGCAAAACAACATTATATTGGCGCGTGTCCGGACATCCAAAACAACATTAAGTCACGAGACTAATTACCAAGTAATTGCTTAGCTTGACTCAACTCGTTTATAATTTTAATTATAGGTGTAAGTAAAAATTTATAAAGTGAAACGAATCAAAAAATCGAACAGAGTTGACGATTTAATATAGGGCATATGAGTGCAATTTGAGAGTATGGTGAAGGAGAAGAATGTTGGAGTGAGGTGTGAAAGTGAGTAATTAAGTCGAGTAACTTTACTAATATATCTTGAAAATTAATTTATAGTATATAAAATTTATATTTTATAGGACGATCTTAAAAATTACTTTTGTGACGGAATTTTACATATTATTAATAAAACAAATTTAATTTTAAGGCCCTTGGATGGCCCAATTCTTGAAACAAGGCCTCAGCAAGCCCATCAGGCAACTGCAAAAGTCAATCTTGGGCCTGCCTGCCCGGGGCACCTTCAAAGAACTAAATCAAACTGACCAAGTGGGCCGATTATACACAGCTAGGTGTCTAGCATGACCAGCCTACTTGTTATATTTTTTATTTTTGCTCGAAATTTTATGAAAAATTAGCATCAACACGAAAAAACTGATGTTGGCACTCGAAATCTCGACAATTATGTGCCACCCAAAACCCCAAACGTATAGTTGACAAGGAGCCAACAACAAAAATAAACCAAAGCCTAAGCTAGTACTGTCTACAAGAAATTACACGTCCGACAACCCTAAATCATTTTTCTTGATAGCCGAGGTACCCGATTAGTTTGGGGTATGCTCCACCTATTGTCAATTTGTTCTTGAGGCCCTAAAGTTAATGACTGAATGAACTTTTAGTGGTCCTAAAATTTGTAGTTGTCAAGATTCGATCTCAAGATGTTTGAGTTTAAAGCTCATCAAAATCTTCACTTAAATAACCCATTGGGGTTAACAACTCACAATCATTACATCATACCTACTAGAACAAAAAGATCCGTTGGTGGATGGTCAGATTGATTCCTTAAAAATTAATCGAGATGCACATAAATTGGTCTGAACCAGTGTTATTTATCCCATACCGTATTGGCCAGTACATGCCTCACAGTGGTACCGGAACACCAGACTGTTCCGGTCGGTACCGTATTGGTCCGTTTTCTTTAAAAAAAAATTCAATTAATAGTTATTTTGGGTAATTAGACATAAATTGAGACTAAAATCATTTACTTTTATGTTTGATGATTTATTTTTCAGTTGTGAGAATTTATTTTATATGTTCAATGTGATTTTCTGTTAAAAAATATCATTTGAGAAACTTATATTAATTTTAACGATAAATTCAAAACGGTAGCCGGTAGACACCTATACCGGTGCGTACCGTACCAATAACAAAATCGATACGCCCGTCAGTACGAGATTGATAACTTTGGGCACCTAACACTCTGAGTTGTTAAATAAAATAATCTCCCAATAAAACCTCAAGAAGATAACATACACAAAGAGATAATTGGGCAAATTAGTGACGTTGATTAGGATAAGTGCTGTGGCCCTGATTAGATTACTATTGTGATCAAGATAGCAATCATATATCCTAATTGATTAATTAATTTAAAAACTGTACTATTAGGTGTCAGAGGTTTCAAATTTTTTAAATAGAAAGTACCCTACTTTATTACTTTCAAATCCTTGTTACAGTTGGCAAAGAGATTTGGGACAACTTGAGATTACCAGTGGAATGGAGAGCATTAAACAAGTTAGAGTCAAGTAGCTGGCTTACTTGGAAGCAATGAAAGTTGTATTTTTATCCAAGCCGAAATAGGAAAAACCACAAGTACCACTAGGCCCGGCCGTCGGTTGAATGTCAGTAGGGTCCAATATTCGTTCCTTACTTAAATAGGAAGGTGATAGTCATCCCAAAATAAGCGAGAAGTCTCAATCTAGCGGTGTGGTCCAGAACAAGCCTTTGTGGCATATCTAGCTAGATGCTCTATCTTTTGCTTTAGTGGAAAGAGCCGTGATGAGTTGGGAGGGATCAAATCTCTTATTTTCGTCACGATAAACAAGCAACCGACCTAATAGTGGGGCTTTCTTTGTATAGTGGGGCTTTCTTTCAAGCCCAAGCCCCTTGAATATGATGAGAAGAAGAGGGGCACCTTTAGATCGGATCTAAATCCTAGGAGCATGGGGTTACCACCTTATAAGCTTGGAATAAGACACGTAGGCATTACCATTTTTGCCCCACATATTATTAATAACGTTGGAGACATCTCTAGACATTTGGGTGGATGGTCAACGATTCCACATCACTTGATGGATTTAATTTCAGTACTATATAAAGTAGATCATGACCCTATCTTATATGAAGTTTTTTAAAGTCTTGAAAGCCCCAAAATCTAATGGAACTTCATAGTTAAGCGTGTTTATCTTTGCAAAACAGAAGAATAGGTGATCTACTGAAAAGTATATGGAATTGAGCAGTCAAAACGGACAATATTATACAAGTCAGGAGTGAATCATTACGCAATTACTTTGTTTGCTAATCACACAGATTTGAATCAGCCTTTTTTAAGCCAATCATGATTTTATTTTTCAGATTTTGGCTGAACACACTAGATTTTTCTCACAGAAAATTTAATCTGCAAGACAAAAAATGGTCAAAGAATCTTCCATCTCTAGTTAGTAGAGAAACACTCTGATGATTAATTCAATACTTAACTTTGCAAGCTCTCAGTATAGTACGTGTAATAACAATTTACAACGTACATGTACCCCTGTAGATATATTTTCTTTTATAAAGCTTCTCACTCACTTAAATCCGAGTCCCTTTCCGACCTCTAATTTCCCATCAGAGGCAGATTATACTTTTTAATAATTGATCCCTCACTACATAAGCTTAATTTGAAATTATCCATGCACTCTTAGAATTTGACCATAATTCTCAAACTGTCTTTCTCAAATCAATAAATACAATTTTATGTTCGATAACATGCTCGAGCAGAAAAATTAACGAGCTCACTTTTTGATGTTGAGCGGATCGCGACCACATTCCTAAAATGCTTGAATTGGACATGGACCAAACCGACCAGTGGCAAGTTGATACGTTGGTCATATGGTTGAAGTGAATTGTCATTTTGATCAAGGCCCATTGATCTATAGATCATGGGTCCCAGTGATTTTCGTCCTAATTCGTTCGTTTAAGCATCTGAATCAACAAATTTACAATTCTAGAAAAAAATTGGCTTTCTTTATAACTTTTAGTAGGAAATTCTATTTTAATTGTCGTATGTTTTGAAAACTTTATATATATTTGATTTTGTAATCAAATCAGAATTTTTTGTTTTTAGTAATTTTTTTAATTTCTTTTATTTAGGCTAGATTAGCAAATCTGAATCTTTTGTTATTTCGTTTCCTAGTTGATATAGGATTTTACGTCCCTATAAAATATTTTGTAAGCCTAAGGGCTACATGGTTATTAATTAATTAATAAAAACTAAATGTTTTACTCAATTCGTTTGTTCAAAGAGGAAGTATCTATAGTTCAAATCAGGTCTAGGATTGTCCTTGTGTTACACTCATTAAAACATACGCTTCTCTGCATCAGTTGGTATCAAAGATAAGTTCAAATCCTAACTATGGCCGGAGGACGTGCTGGAGGTTAAGGACGAGAATCGAGAATTGCCACTGTTGACGAAATTTATGAACATGATGAGGATAACTGAGAAGCTCAAACAGGAGAAAGTTATGTTCGATTAGAGTAGATGCTTGGAGTTGTCTTACAACGCCTCGAGGTTCTAGAAGTTGGTGGCGAACCTCACCGGCATTCGCACGACCTTATCGCTCAGGAGGAGTTCAAGGGTTCGAATGTTGATAGCTCTAATCCTTTTGCTGAAGTTCATCAGCTAAGGAGACGGGCTCAAGATATCATGGTTAACAACTACAATTCTCGTTATCGGGAGTCAAGATTGATTGGCCTGAATTTCAGGGAGGTCTGACGCTAGAAGAGTTTCTTGATTGGCTTAACGCCATCGAAAAGATTTTAGAATTCAAAGAGGTTCCTAAGGACAAGAGGGTTCCTCGAGTAGCTACCAAGTTTTGGGGAAGTGCCTCTTCTTGGTGGCAACAACTCAAGATTACCAAGCAGAGACAGGACAAAAGAAAATCAAGGATTGGGATAAGTTGAAGAAAAAGATCCGCGCCGCTACAAAATCTCCAACAGGGAACACATACAATTGACGATTATATCAACGAGTTTTACCAACTCGTGGTCAGGATTGACCTTACCGAAACGGAAGAACAACAGATTTCTCAATTTGTTGGCGAGTTACGACAGCAGATCAAGGACAAGTTAGACATGTACGTCCTATTCTCAATTTCAGATGCCCACTAGAGAGCCGTAACATTAGAGCGTCGGTTCAGTAGGAGGAGACAACAGGATCTGTCCACGAACCTGCATATGACGGTATCGACAAACAAGTTATTGGCGAGGAGGATGTGGTTGGAGATCAGGGTCTGTTGGTGGTAGTTCGTAGAGCTTTTTATGCTCCTCAAGGCACTGATGGGGAGTCTGGGTTAGGCAACAAAATTTTCTAGTCGACTTGCACCATTGTGGGCAAAGTTTGCCGCTTTGTGATTAAATTGAGAACCTGTGAGAACGTGATTTCTGAGGAGGCAGTGCAAAAATTGAATCTAATGACAAAGCTACACCCCAGTACTTACAAGTTGGGTTGGCTGAAAAAAGCAATAAAGTAAAAGTTTCAAAACGTTGCTTGGTGTCTTCCTCAATTGGTGCAAAATATAATGATAAGGTCTGGTGTGACATTGTTATTATGGATATTTGTCATCTTCTATTGGGAAGACCCTGGCAATATGACCGAAAAGTTAATCATGATGACAGCACCAATACTTACAGTCTAACATTTGGTGGCACCAAGATTAACCTTTTACCGTTAAAAAATGTAGTAACCAAACCACCTGGTGGGGAGATTATCAATCTTTTAGCACGGGCGAAGATGGAAGAGGATAACTCGTCTTCTAATGCTTCCACTTCAAGGGCGAAGTCTTTTCAAGGTAGGGAGGATGATATCGAGCGAGTCGCAACCACATTCCTATAACGCTTAGATTGGTCATGGGCCAAACGGACTGGTGACAGATTGACCCGTGGGTCATATGGTTGAAGAGAATCGTCGTTCTGATCAAAGCCCATTGATTTGTAAATCATGAGCCCCAGTGATTTTTGGCCTAATTCATTCTTTTAGACATTCGAATCAATAAATTTGTGATTTTAAGAAAGATTAGCTTTTTTATAACTTTTAATAGGAAATTCTGTTTTAGTTGCCATTTATTTTGGCAACCTTATATTTTGTTCTAGTATTTGATTTTTTAATCAAATCAGAATTTTTCATTTTTAGTAATTTTTCTAATTTCTTTTATTTAGACTAGATTAGCAAAGCTAAATTTTTTGTTATTTCGTTTCCTAGTTGATATAAGGTTCTACGTCCCTACAAATTATTTTGTAGGCCTAAAGACTAAGTGGTTGTTAATTGATTAATAAAACTGAGTGTTTTACTCAATTTGTTTGTTCAAAAAAGGAGTGCATCTAGTTCAAATAAGGTTTAAAATTATCCTCGTATTAATAGTCATTAAAAGATACACTTCCTTGCATCACTTTCCGTCTATTTATTCGATAAAAATCTTAATTAGGTCAATTCAACTTTATCACCAAATAAATTATTGACAGAATAATCAACCTTGTTTTTCTTGTGAGGTAACTTTTCACTATTTACCTTTTCACTGGAGGGCGCCTTTTGATTTTACTGTCGTTTCTGCAACTCAACGAGGAACACGTTTGGGAATGGGAAATTAAGGCACATAATCAAACAGGAAACTGGACTTTTTTTTTTAATCGGCAAAAAGAATTTTATTAAACTCATAACTAACAAATAAAGATTACCTGGAGCCTAAAGAAAATGGCATCACAACGGGAAGACCACATCTGTACTAAGTTGACACCCAGAATCCCGACTATCACACGCCATTGGAAACAAGAAACAGCAAACTCGTTGTATCTCCTTTCTATCTATATATGATATTTCTTTTTGTTGATAAACAAAATAGCTGGCAGCCTGAAAGAGAAAAACTGGTTTTATATATATAGAGAGAAAGGCTCCATAGACCAATATCTTTTTAGACCAATATTAGACCAACATCTAAACTCTTCATTCTTGATTAAATTTTAATGATCCGAATTATTCAATGTGCTTAAAACATGATTTTAAGGGTACTCGCGAGAAATCAGTTCAAAATTTTACCAGAAAGGGCTTGATCTAAGCAGTGGTTCATAAAACAGTTCCTGTCAGCATTTTGAACCACTGCTTGGATCAAACTTTTTCCTATAATATTATCTAAACAAACACCCACAATCACATGGATAAACAATGAAGAAAAGAAAACGCAGCGTAATCTGGTACATTTATGACTTACATTGGTTTCCTTATATATTGAATGAAGAAGAAGCACACAAGATGATACATAAGCTGCTTATAGTTCATATTTACATGCTAGTGTAATGACCCGATTTTTTTTATCGAATAAGAAATACTTCTAACATTTTATTTCTACGCGTATCTTTTTCCTCGCTATATATATATATATATACACATCTAAATATGATTTAGTATTATTTTATGTGATCATATGAACTTTATTTTATTTCATTACTTATAAAGGTTGTATACTTGTTTTATTCTAACTATTTAATACATATATTATATAACAATTGTATAGCAATTTTAAAATAAAATAAAAATTAAAAAACTAATCAAACTAACTCTATATATATATTTTGTATAGTAGCAACACACACACACATGCATAGATAACACATGCATATACATTCAGTAAATATCTATATATATACACCACCTGTATCTCTCTCTCTCTCGCCTTTCAACTCTGCCTGACAAACTCCACCACTCGTGTCACCTCTCAGCCTCCCATCAACCAGCTCTGCCACCACCAGCCTGCTGCAGCCCAGCCACCCCTACTCCAAGCCCATCCATTGATTCCCCGGGATTTCCTCCCAACCATTAATCAAACCTATTTTTTTCCCTATAAATAGAACCTCCCCCTTTCACTAAACACACATCACCAAGAGTTGAATAGCAAGAGAAGAGGAGGAAAGAAGAAGAAGAAACGCAGCCGCTGCTGCCGAACCGAAACGAGACCAAAACGCAACGAAAACCCCTCGGAACTTCGAACCAATGTAAGATTTCTATTCTCGAGTCTTCGTTTTAATGTTGCGAGGTATTTTCGATTTGTTCCAAGGTGTTTTGATGTCTCGTCGGAGCCTCGCTGGAGCTCCGCCGGAAAAACCAGAAAGTCTAGAAAATTTTACAGTGAAAACGGAGGAAAGTTTTTAAAAAATGAAATAATTACACTTGGCCCCCTTGGGTATTGGTTTATTGGTTACTTTAAGTTAGATTTTTATAAATTACTAATTGAATTCAAAGTTTAAAATATAAAATTTTATTAATTGTTATATTACACTATGTTCCTATTATTTTTATAAAATTACAGATTGGTCCCTATTTTATTTAATTACAGTTTTACTCTTAAATTGCTTAAAAATTACAAATTTGTCTTAATTTATTTAGTTATAAGTAAACTTTTTTTTAATCGATTATAATTTAATCACTATAAATATTATTACTGTTATTTTTTTTTTACTTTAGACTAAGATTCTACCCTATAAATATATTTCTAAATTGTATAATTTTAATTAATTCACAACCACACTTTAAAATAAATTACATTAATATTTTTGTATTAAAATTTCATATTTTTTAGGTAAAACTATATTAATTTATATGCATCTTTTAAATTAAGTATATTACTAACCTAATATTATATTCAAATAATTACGATTGGATAAATCTTATTAAAATTTCTTAAGCTCACTAAATTTAAATTATATTGTTACTCTTACATTTTAATTACACAAATTACTTGAGCATAAACTTTTTATGATTAAACTATTAATTTTTTTAACTTATTTGCACAACTATTTTTATGTAATTCTATTTAATAGTTTGAATATTAGTCGAGCATGAATTGTCATGATTATTACTCTGATTAATTTTATAATAATTGATTATTAATACTCAGGGTATCCCGTGGATACCCGAACGTAAACACACTGATAATAATATACGATTAGTTGTTGTGGGTTATGTTCCCCATGGGAATATTATGCGTGTCTTCTAGCCGTAATGCAACATGAGCCGAACACTTTAACCAGAGGATGTGATAGACCCAAGCTTTGTATTACCCAATCGCTGTAATTTAGCTGTGTTATGCGTTTAGCCAAGTTATGCTTGAGCCGAAATTATATCTAATTCTATCGTGCCCTTTAATCTAAACGACCTGCTAACGTAAACTTTAAACTTATATTTTCCGGCATGGTAACGACAGGATATAATGCTAGGAATAGCATGTTGATTAGGAAGATGACGATCGAGAAAAGGTGTGGTTGGGGAGTAGGGTCGTTGGGAAGTATCAATTAGTCGGGTGGTCGGGATCGTTATCGTTCGGGAGCACCATATTGGACATTATTGATTTAGAAATGTTGATTCGAAATATATGACGAGGTCATTGATGTTAGAAAAACCTATTCGAAATATATGACGAGGTCATTTTTGGAACAATTGATGGGATCATATGACGTGGTCATACTTTAGAATATTTGATTAAAGGCAAGTACTTATGGAACATTTTGAATTGATACACCCTGTGATAGTTTTGGTTTCAATTATATTATTTCGGATAAATCTTGTACTTATTATTTTCACACTTATTTTATTGTATGTAGGGATGGCAATTTGAACCGAACCGATGGTTATCCGAACTGAACCGCTTAATTTTCCCCGAACCGTAACCGTTTTTTTCCCCGTGGGTATGGATATGGTAGGAACGAACAAGTACCCGTTCGGGTTCGGTTCGATTATGGTTAGATGATTAACCGAACTGTTATCCGAACCGAACCGAACCCGAAATCGAACCGAAATTAAAAAGACATAATTTTATATATCTATACACACACACACACACACACACACACACAACACACATATATATATATACATATATTATTTTATAACATTTTAGCCAATCCTAATTAGAAATGTAACTTTGAACTTGATGTTGTGTAATCGGCTGCGTTTTGAGTTATTTGTTTGAAATTGTAATGGATTTTTTTTTCGAATAGCAATAGGTGGTTTTGAAAATTTTAACAAGATTTTTTTTTACATATTTTTATATTTATTAGGATTTTTTTAATTTCGGTTACGATTAGGTTCAATTCGGGTAATTAATAACCGAACCATTCGGTTACCCGTTCGGTTGAATACCCGAATCTCGTTTGATTCGGTTATGGAGCATTCTCTCTTCCTCCATTCGGTTATCGGGCCGGGTTCGGTTCGGATATACCATTCGGGTATCGGGGCGGTTATCCGGATAACCGCCCCGAACCTCCCCGTTGCCATTCCTAATTGCATGATGTTACTAAACCTTGATTACTTCTATACATTTACCCATTACATATCATCTTAATACTCTAAAATATTAAAAGGAAAACTTAAGGGTAGGGAACTTACTGAGTGTCAAAACTCGTCGTGCAACTTCCTCCTGCCCTTGGTATTTCATAACCATGTACTGACGATGATGGAGCCGGACCGGACTATACACCGTACGGTGACATTTATTCCGCAGAAGACACGGTGGAGTCGTGGATCACTTAGACTAGTTTAGATTGCTCTGACTTTACTTTTAAAGTCTTTTTGAATGTAAACAGTCTCCTTTGAAATATATTTTGACTATCTCCTATACCAAACTCGTATTTCAATACAATGAAGGTATTTTAATTACTTCACCCTTTTTATTAACGTTTCCGAAATTCGGGGCATTACAGCTAAGGTTTATATATAACCAATTACCCATAATATTCCTAACCTGACAGGTCAAATCCCGTCACAATCAACAAATTAAAAATTTTAAATCAAATCAAGCTTTACAAATTCAACAATAACGCTCCAAGCTACAAATGATGTTTGCATAAATAATTATGAAAGAAACCCGTGTACGTACCATATACTTCATTACACTTGACTACTTTCAATATAGTTCATTCAATTTACTTAATCTCACTCTTCATCGCACGACACCACACAACATACTCTAGCCTACATATAAATCAATGGCCTCCTACATACAGAGGGTAAAAATAAACTTCCTCTACAAAGATAAGGTGGTTAGAACCCCAAGGGGTTGATTCAATAGAATTAGAGAGAGGCCCCCCTAGGTCACGAGGTCGAATTCCACCAGAATCAATTCCTAGTAGTTACTGGGAGTTTGTCTGATCGTTAACTTCAAGGTCCCGAAAACCAGTCGACACTAGCTAGGTTGGAAGTAATTTCAAAACTGGCCGAATACCTTGGCTATAAAAAAAAAAAAAAAAAGATGAGGTTGTTGGATGGGCTCCTACATGTAGTTTCCGAAGGTGTCAAAAATTTAAGCATGCATTAGAATTCCTCAAAATACAAAGCCTGCATACCTTGAAAACGCAAAGGAACCCTAGACAGTCAAGCGGAATCAAATTCACGAATTTAAAAAATAATGTTTGAAAATAAAAACACTCATCGTTTTCTTATGTTATATCCATCATGATATCAAGAATATGAAAATTTCGTTAATTGTCTTTTTATTCCCAAAAGAAATAATTCAATTAACAAGTTTTGAAAACAATTAACCTGCAATACTGAATTTGATCAAAAAAACCACCAAATAACACCTTAAACTCACATCTAATTAACCACATGATCAGTCAATTTCTGTTGAAGCACAGACAGATCAATATTGCATGTCGTGTCACTAACCTGCAAGGAAAAACACAACAAAATTTAACTTAGTCTTAGTGAATAACTTCAGTATTCAAGTGAAAAACCCTAAAATGAGAAGAAAGATAAAGAGAAACCCTAAACTTACAAATTAATTACATAAGTTAATTTTGGCTTTTAACCATTTTCAAGTGGTTGGCCTAGTAGTTAAGTAAGTTTCGGGATTTAAGAGTTTGCTCCTTCCTAAAATTTGATTTTCGCAATCTCTCAAATGGTATCAACTATTATGAGTCAGTCTATACAGAAGGTGCGATTGGTCTTTCACAGATTGATTGAGGTGTGCGTAAACATATCTAAATACTTATGAGTCATAAAAAAAAATGGTTTTTAAACTGCTAGCAGTACCTCAGTTTGAATTGTGTGAAGTAACCTATCATTAACTTGGGTGGAAACACAGCAAACAGCATCCAGGCCTTCTTCTAGCAGTACTTCAAGCACCCTTGATAGGGGAAACCCTTCTTCTCTTAAGCCACTATCAATCAGAATCTCCACGCCGCCACGGCAATAGCGGCATTTGATGCTAATGGGCAGCCAATTGCTTGAGCTTGAAGTTGATGTTGATGTGGAAAGTACACCTGAATTGGAGATCATCTCCAGGTTCTCTCTCTTGGTTTTCAGTCCTTTGATGTTCTTCTCCAGGTGTTTTATGTAGTTCACACCCTCCTGAATGTGATCCGAAATTGATCGCTTTCCCTGAAGTAACATCAACATAAACCCATCCATTCATACACAATCAAGTTTCAGTTAGAGAGAGAGAGAGAGAGATTCTTGTGGAAATTCAAGAGGGATCAATGGTTGCAGCAACCATTCATAAGGGTCTAAAAAATCTTGGAATTCTCTTACCCACAAAAAAAAAAAAGAAATCTTGAAATTCATGAAGACTTAAATATGAGATGTGGCATTATAAGGGGCCGTACTTTAACACATAGCTAACAACATTGTTCCAATTATTCCTGAAATATTTTACTAACCTAACACGAATTAACCATATGCAAATTAAATAGAGAATTAAGAAGCATAACACGGCATATACGTGGAAAACCCCTAAAAGGGTAAAAACCACGGGAAGAAATCAATCACTAGAAATATCATTGTATGATTACAAAGAAACCTATACTCACAACTACGACTCCTCACAGTTGTATCAAGGTTGATTTACCAAATTCACGTTCACCGCACCACGATTGGTTGCTTGCGCCTTGAATCCACAAGTCTTCCTGAACTTTAATTCTTGAATGCTCGCCTCTAAGTATTCGTAGCTGCTATTTTGGATGCAAAATCGATCTGCCTAAAGTCCTCTCTTTTCCAGAAAACCTAATCAGGTTTTATAGAGGAATCAAATTGGTCGCGGGAGCGACACCCTAGTCGTTGGAGCGACTTTTAAGTCGCGTGAGCAACACAATTACAAATACAAATTGATTTCTTCCACATCTTAAGCCAAACTCTCTAGAAAGAAAGATTTACAACTCGATATAAAAAACTAGGATATTTAGAAGACGTAGGGCCTGGAAGTTCCAACCAATAGCGATAGAGCGGAGCCGATGGAGCTTACAATTCCTGCAAAAATATCTTGGCAGACTTGCATCTATATAACACAAAATTTCCACCGGTAATACCAAAGGAGAGAGAATCAATAAGAGATGGGTATTATAATGGTAGAGCGGCCTTGCTGTTACGATCAATATTCGAAGCTCAGTATATAACACCATGATCAGAAGAAGAGAAGAAAAGAGAAAGCACAAAATTCTTCACCTTGACATATTCAAGAGGGAGAAGAGATCGGAGCGATGCATGAAGGTAACGCATTTCTTCCCTTCGTTTCTTTTCAATCTCTTTGTGAAATGCTTTCTGTTTGTTATGGTTCGCGATAATCTCACCGTTTTCCTCCGGAATGGGTACTAAATTCTGCTGGCTTTTCCCAACCCAATTTGTAAAATTCAGGTTGCTTGTTTCCAGTGGGGCATCATCATCCATGATCAGATCCTGAAACACCAGCTCATCGTAGCTTTCTTTCAAGGGAAACATTGCCAATTTGATTTATTCTAATGGGGATTTGGTTTGTTGGTATATCAATAGAGTTGATAAAGGAGAGATTTGGTTGCTAGGGTTTGAGATTTTCTCGACAGAAAAAGGGGGATATGAGGAGTAAACAATGAACTAAACCAGGTGCTAAATTGATTATTAAAACCCTTGTAGTGGGGTTACTGTAGTTTTTATACAACTTGAAACCCCATCTACCTTCCCACTTGGTGCGTGGGGTTATTATTATATCTTAAAATAAACATTTTTTTTTTGATGAGCAAAGAAAATATATTAAACTCTCAAAAAAGAATACAAAGAATAACATGAGAAACAGCAACAGACACCATACAATAATGTAGGCGCCATCCAATAATGTAGGCGTCATCCTATGAGTACACACTGACTTTGTAGATCTTGTAGATATTGGATGATTTTGGACAATTTATTGTGTCTGTGTGTGCACGTGTATAGTTGAATATATGGAGTATATGACCGAAATGTGAGAGTGGAGTGTGGGACTGAAATGTAAAAATAAGGTGTAAAAATAGAATGTGGAAGCAGGGTGTGAGAGTGGGTTTTATTAATTTGTAGGAATAAGGTGCAAGAGTAAGTTTATTTTAATTTGCTATAGTAGTGTCGGAGGTTATATGATTACAACAAGCTGAGTTAAAGTATCAGGAAGTGTTACTGGAGTGACAGACCAAACAGTAAAAGCAGGAGTACCAAAAGTGGAGAGGAATTTTTGAAACATGAGCTCGACATCAGTTTGATAAAAAAAACTAGAGTACAATAGGTGTAGGAGAAGGTAAATCCTTTTAGGCAATAGCAGCAACGCGATGACCAAACAAAGATTTAAACTTATTCTCAGACCATTGAGAGTTTTCTGTAGAAAGTTTTTAGTGAAAGGGGCCAGTGCGGGAGGGTGAACTAATAGAGGAGCAAGCATGATTAAAAGATTAATAGCCTCTGTAATAAATTACATGAACTCCTTTATACAAGAGGGAGATGACACCCTAAATAGGAAATACATCAGAATTATAGAAACAAACAAAATATAAAAATTGCCTAAATTAATCATAACCCTTATGAAAATTGCCTAAATCATTAACACTAATCAGAGTGGTTATAGATGTTAATCCTGGTGGGAGATGCAAGGAAATAATTGGGCCCGAAATATATCGATCAAGTGGGCCGATTTTACCCAGCCAGGACTAGCCCACTCTTTGTTAGTGGAGAGATGGACAATTACTGATGCTGCAAAAATGGGTGAAATATTCCGTACCCCTGCTTGGACTCTTGCAAATAAATTTGGTAGCTGGGGATGATTTTTCGGTCAAAAACTATTTGATGATGGGTCAGTAACCGGAAATTACTGTATATAAGAATGTAATGGTATGTGTATGATAACTGGAGATCCCCGTTAATAACATATAAGAAAGAATAACTTGTCAATTCCAGGAGCTATCCTCGGGATGCCGAGCGGTTGATTGCACCATTTTTGGAATTGGTCGAGCCATCAGTAGCATCTTGTGCGTGTCTTTCAAGTCAACACCAGTCATTCGACTATGATAATTAGGGCTCAGTTTGACATACCCAAGTGTACCTAAACCAATCAGGATGAAAATCTACCTATCGGTGTAACATGTGCGTGGAAATCACTTGAATTGAACTACAACCCTGATTAAGTTAATATTTAAAGTACTATCAACATCAAGATAGCAATCATAGTAAATTAAGGCTCTTTGATCAATTAGGCTAACAACTGTACCATTAGGTGTCAGAAGTTTCGACTTTTTCAAATTTTTTTTAAAAAAAAAACTACTAAAGATTGTGGGATCTTTCCTAATACGATATGGGGCTAAACTCCATATTGTATTTTTCACTTATATTCCTTATTTTAATAATATTTTAATTACCTAATATTAATGGTATGGGATCAAGCTTGTCTACTGTTCTTTTTTTTTTTTTTTTATAATCAAGATATCCGGTCGGTTTGGGACCAAGCTGGAGTGAAACTTGGGAGAGTTCTCACCTAATACCGTCTAATCCTCGGAGTTTTGGGTGAAAACGACTGAACAAATCTCTCAGTGGCCCCAAGTGTTATATTGCCGAATTTCGACCTCGAGACATTCAAGTTTACGGCTCACCTCGATCTTCACTCGGATAATCCCTTGGGATTAACTTATCCACTTATTATTGGTAAGACTTGAACGAATTAATTCCTAAATTCCAATATATGAATAAAAACTAAAGTCCTGAGGGATAATATTTTGATAAAGGGTCAAAGCGGTGTAATTTTGAGGGATAATATTTTGATAACAATTCTTAGACAAAATAACATTTTAAAATCTTTCGAACTGAAATTGAACGAAACTATTTCGATTTGATTCGATTTGATTTCTTCGATTTTAATCCAGTTCGGTTCATTTTTTCAGTTTTGTTGGACCAAGAACAATGTTAAAAAAATAAGTTTTTTTATTCATAAATAAACGTTTGAACTACAAGGGGCAAGTCCAATGTATAAAAGAAAATCGAAAAAATATTTGATGTAAAAGATACTTATTACAAAAAATACAAATTAAGAACATTACAGATTGGGAAAAAGTGAATTTTGTTTTATTCTGGTTCAGCTCGGTGTAGTCAGGTGCTTAAGATTAGAAAATCAAAAGCAAATCGATTTTTTTTAATACACCAACCTAAACCGATCTAACTAAAAAATCGAACTAAACCATCAGTTCCGTTGAATTTTTCGCTTCATTTCACTTTACCAATTTTCACTTACATTCATAATTAGAATTATATACGAGTTGAGTCAAGCTAAGCGCGCAGGTTTTGGTAAAAAGTTTCCTAACGTAAATTTAAAGTTTTCACCTGCTCTTTTTATTACTCCCGTTTGAGTTAACTTTATGATCACACTTAGTCTTACAATTTCATGATTGAGCATCTAAAATAGATTTTAAGTTCGATTTGTTTACTAACCACATTTATTTAATCGAGCTTTCTTCAATCCAATCACGAGTAGAAGTCATTTAGACCACGTAGTAAGAAGGTTATTTTCTTTTTTCTTTACCGCATGAAGTGATCGTGCTTAGCTCAGCAAACTCATGAATGTCAAAATCAAAACACCATGTCTTAGACTTTCGGATGCACGCCAAAATCCATAATAATGTTATTTTGACGCGTTGCAAAACCTGTTACATAACAAATTTCCTTCTCCGTCAAATTTCACAATAGATTACTCTTGAATATTTGGATAAAAAATTAGTTTTGTTTCCTCTCTCTCTCTCTCTCTCATACACACACACATATGGACAACTACTAAATTAGGGTTTACATAAGCAAAATGATCATTGTGCGAACATTTGGGTTAATGAACAAAAAAGACAGAAGTTGTTGACAGAATGATCAACCTTGTTTTCTTGTGAGGTAACTTTTCCCTATTTACCTTTTCACCGCCATTGCCACTTTTGACTTTACTGTTGTTTCTTCACCTCTCCGACGAACACGTTTGGGAATAGGACACTAAGGTACAAAATGATCAAGCAGGAAAGTGGACTCAATGATGATTGGTGTTCATTGTTTTGGTACTACAAAAGTTGTGCCAGCATCTTTGCTAGATGACGCGCATGCGTGACTGCATCGTGCATTTCGTTCTTGCACGACACTCTAAAATACATATTAAATTGAACACAAATACTATGATGACTAGAAAGATGAAGAATAGTAATCAGTTGACTGTCCCCATCCACTCAATTTTTCTGTGGCCCAAATGATTTTTCGATACCAGGAGAATACCGGACCAAGTGGGGTTATGTATTGTGAGACACCTACTTTTCTATGGCCCCTATGATTTTCCAAGATTGGAAAAATACTAGATCAAGTCGGGTCACACATTATGAGACAACATTACTGGCACTTTGAGTTGGGTATAATTTTAAAATCAGTATAAAGGCTGCTAAATCAAAGGGTTGTTCGAGTGTTAGAACAGATGAGCTGTAAACCGAGACATCTTGTAATTGAAACTCGACAATTTAATACTTTGTGCTACTGGAGAGTTTTGCGCTGTCTTTTTCACTCAGGATTCCGAAGACTAAACGATAATTTAAGAAAAACCTCACTGAAATTTTATTTCAAAGCGACCGGGTACCTCTGCAAGAACAATGTGCCCATTCCTCATTACAAAGGCAAAAATGCTGATACTGCCCATTATCTAGGGTCTTTTGAATGAAATTAACTATGGGGAGGGCAACAGAGAAAGATCTTCCTTTATAACAACTATAGCAGCTCATTTTCTTTCTTTACTTGATTTCTCGTATTGAAAAACTCAACTTAGATCAAGGATCGGCTCTTGCTCACAAAAGGGAATCTACTTTTGTTTTCTTCCAGAAACTTTCTTTTTTCGATATGCCGATAGGCGAGCAAGGAGTTCCACGCATGAGCAAGCGAAAACAAAGTAAGAAGAATTTTTCTATTTTGTGAGGGCCCAAACTGATGACTTCCACTACGTCAAGGTGACACTTTACCGCTTAGTTATATCTCTATAATTTCTCTGCTTTTATTGAGAAATAGAACTGCCGAATGATTAAAAAAAAAACTGCTAATATCTACTGCCTTTATAAATCGTCATTATTGTTTCTGACACCATGTTTTGCGGCGTTATAGTAAAATGCCCGAGGAAAGTACCGGAAAGGCATTTTTTCCGGGGTCTTTGGGTCTACGAAAATGCTATAGGTACAGACCTGATGGTACAGATCTGTACCGATTGCTTATGTGGCGCTCTCCCTCCCTCTCTCAATTCCCGTTTGCATGTGGTACTGGGCCCTACTTGTTCTCTCTTTTCACTTGTCTTCTCACCTGTCTCTTTTTCTCTCTCTTCTCTCTCTCCCTCTCTCTCTCTTCTCACACGTAAGACCCATTCTTTGAAAAATGAACTCTAAAATTTGTTGAAATTTTACTTTTCTCAACAAAGAGACATTTGAACATATTTTACAATTTTTTATTTTGCCCTCAATTTTGTAAAAATTATTAATTTGTCCTGTCCTGATGAGTAATTTTAGAAAAACAAAAAAGTATGAATTCAATTTTAAAAAATTTAAAAAAGTTCTATAATCTAAATATTCTGTTTGTTTTCATATAATTGAACTAATATCGACCGATTTGGTACGTGGATTGACCGGAAATTGTCAAAACCGAATGAAACTTTTTGACATTTTTCATGTATCATTTTGAGGGATGAAAATAAAAAAAAAACCAACCCAAACAGGCTAAAAAAACTTACTGTTGCTTTTTGATCGATCCATGTACCAAATAATTATTAAAAAGATTTGAATATCTAATAAATATTTGCATTAGAGTGTATGGTAGCATAACTTTTGCTATAAATAGGAACTTTTTATGATTTTTGAGGTCTATAAGGATAAGAACTGAAAGGGTCTCTGTTTGATCTTAATTTATCTGTATATTTATGATTTGCATCTTTTTTTATTTATAATATTTTGTATAAAAATATTTTTTTTAATTTTTAATTTGTAACTATTATACCTAAATTTTCATTAAGAAAATTTTGAGAGCTTTATGTTAGGGATAGCAATGAGGAGGATCTTAAATGAAATTGAATATTTTGACATCTTTGTATCGTTCTTAGGGGTATAAAAAATGGCCAATCTATTTCGGCTTAAAAAATTGACTAAAATTTTTAATTTTCGATCGGTTCATGTACTAAATCGGTCGGTAATAGTTTGATTTTGTTAAAAATAAACAGAATATTTAGATTATTGATTTTTTTAATTTTTTAAAATTTAGTTCATATTTTTTTACTTTTTTGAAATTACTTATCAGGACTGGATGAATCAATAATTTTTACAAAATTGAGGGCAAAATAAAAAAATTATAAAATATCTTCAAATGTCTTTTTGTTGAGAAAAATAAAATTTCAACAAGTTTTAGAGTTCATTTTTCAAAGAATGAGTCTTGTGTGTGAGAAGAGAGAGAGGGCGAGAGAGGAGAGAGAGGGCGAGAGACAGGTGAGAAGACAAGTGAGAAGAGAGAACAAGTGGGGCCCAGTACCACATGCAAACGGGAATTGAGAGAGGGAGGGAGAGCGCCACATAAGCAATCGGTACAGATCTGTACCATCAGGTCTGTACCTATAGCATTTTCGTTGAGCCTATGCCGGTGTTTTCGAAACGCATATAAAGCGGGTCAAGTCAGATTAAAGTCACCATATTGGAAAAAATGTCATTTGCAATAGTAAAACTTTATCTACAAATCACGATTAAAAGAAATTTAAATGAGTAGTGTTAGACACTTTTTAATACGATAGTAGCAAAATGAGCATATTTTTATTTTTATTTTTTTACTTTCATCATCGCCGCATTAAAAAAATTGACTAACATAGCTCATTACAATTATATTCTCTGAATTTTACTTTCAAATTTTTTTTAAGAATTTACTGTTTACTTAAAAAAATATTTCAAGATTAACAACAAACTCAAAAATTTTAAAATAAAATATTGCTAACGTGTGTGTGCACAACACAGAAGAATATTTTATTTAAAATCCAAAATAGTACTCCCTCCATCCCAATTTGTTTGTCTATTCTCGAAATTTCAACTTATTTAGGAAACACAATCATTACTCTTAAAAAATTTTACTTTCCAAGAATACCCTTAACTTTTTTAACATTAAATGAAAGTTTACGTTTCCCAAAACATGATTTTTTAAAAAAGGAAGGGCATTAGGGAAATTTTGACAAGTAAACTTCAAAATTAGACAAATAATTTGGGACATCTAAAAGTCAAAAAGTGGACAAACAAACTGGGACGGAGGGAGTACTTTTTTTTCATACAACACATACTCCATTTTCATATTTTGTACAAGTGATTTATATTTAAATTTAAATTTAATTTGTTCTCATTAGATTGTAGTGTGACTTCTAAATTTTTATAAAATTTATTCTAAACATGTGACTTTTCTGTATAAAATTTGTGGATTCGTTGTTGTATACACACATAACACGCAATTAGTTCCGCTCACTGTTAGCAGCGTGTAAGAGAAAAATTGATTATATAAGTTGCGGAATCATCCAAACAAACACTCACGAATGCACGAATAAATAATGGAAAAAAAAGAGCGAAAATAAAATAAAAAGATTTTTATGTTGTTCTTCAAATGTATAATTAAATACATTCACGATTTGCGCCTGTTTCATTATATAATAAATGAAGAAGAAGAAGAAACATATAAGATGATACATAAGCTTCTTAGAATTTGTTTTGGTTATTACAACACCAATTACTATAATATCTCCGACCTAAGTTGTCGAATTCCTTGACAAATCAAAATTAAATCAAACTTCACAAATTCAATAATAATTTTGAAAAAAGCAAGTAAAGGATTTTATGGGGTATTGTTTGCCACTCAAGGGAGGTGTTACATTTGCAATATCGTAATCTATAAATGTGTGCCTCTACTTTGTGCTCCTCCCTAACATTTTTTACTACATTAAAGAACCTAAATTCTTTGAGTGAGTTAGAGCGCAACCATCTTATCCACTGAACTAGCTAAAAACTACTGATTCGGGTGAAAACACTGAAAGAAAAGTACTTCGAAAAACTGCCTACATACAAATCCGCATCTGATGACCTGCTGACGAACAACAAAGTTATTTTTGTAAAACTCGTTTACCATACTTCATTACACTTAACTACTTTCAAGACAATTCATTCACCTTAATCAATCTCGTTCTTCTATTCCTTTTTCAATATGAAAAAAAAATGAAAAATGAAAAGGTCGTCTTATTCAAAACCCCAATCATAACATCCCTTCTCTCCCACTTCACATCTCAGAACGCACCGTTCTTATAAAGAGAAACGCGCTTTCACATCTTCTTAACCCGAAATGGCTGAGGAGAGAAAAGTTCGTCGCACCCTCTCAACTGGATACCACATAACATACTAACTAGCTTGCATTAAATCAACAAGCTCGTACTTACGTGAAACAAGCAAAGTACATGAAGTCATGAACCAGCACATTCTACAACTCTTGATCCACATATATGACTCTTCAATCAGGTACTTGCATATGAGATGAGTTTTTGCCTTATACAAATCGGGTCAACGACTGAGGAAAGTTTAAGAGAGACAGGAGACCTAGCAACTACCCAACGATCGAGGTCAAAGAGCCATCTGGACTCCGACAACATTTTGAGCGTCAAAAAATAGCGTCATTTTGACGTGCAACACATTCTATTGTGCACTGTGCACACCTTGACTATTATACGTTGTGCCAAGCAAGTCCTAACGGGCAACATTTTGAGCGCGAGACATCTTCTTAACCATTATACGTTGTGCCAAGCAGATTCTAGACACCTTGACGGATTCCGGTAGCATTTTGAGCATCAAACAACGTTTTGACGGGCAACACATCTTCTTTCGCACTATGCAATGCGATAGACATAACAGGTCTCTCTCGTCTCACCAAATTATAGCGCCTTAAACTCACATTTAATTAACCGAATCAGTCAATTTCTGGTGTAGCACAGATAGATCAATGCATGTCATGCCACTAACCTGCAAGGAAAACACAACTAAATTTAACTTAGTCTTAGTGAACAACTTCAACTTTTAAGTGAAACCCGAAAATGAGAAGAAATTAGATAAAGAGAAACCCTAAACTTAGCAACTAATAGAACTTAAATTTGGCCCGGCGGTTAAGGCTCGAAATTTAGAATTTTAATCTCTTATAAGTTCTCAAATTTGAAATCTTTCATATGCTATCAATTTTTATAAAGTCGGTCTATACAGGATTTTGGCTTAGCTTAATTAATTGGAGTCTCTGCCAGCAAAAGTTGAGATTCATCTTCCAAAAATTAGTCGAGATTCATGTAAAGTGACCCGGATAATCTGACTTATAAAAAATAATGGGTTTTAACCTGCTAGGAATACCTCAGTTTGAATTGTGTGAAGTAACCTATCATTGACTTGGGTGGAAACACAGCTAACAACATCCAGCCCTTGTTCTAGCAGTACTGCAAGCACTTTTGATAGGAGAAACCCTTCTTCGTTTAAGTCACTATCAGTCAGAATCTCCACGCCGCCATGGCAATGGCCGCATTTGATGCTAATGGGCAGCCAATTTCTTGAGCTTGAAATTGATGTGGAAAGTACACCTGAATTGGAAATCATTTGTATGTTCTCTCTCTTGATTTTCAGTTCTTTGATATTCTTCTCCATGTGTTTTATGTAGTTCACACCCTCATGAATGTGATCCGATATGGATCGCTTTCCCTGAAGTAACATCAACATAAACCCATCCATTCAAACACAATTAAGTTTCAGTCACACAGAGAGAGAGAGAGAGAGAGAGAGATTCTTGGGGGAATTCAAGAGGGATCTATGGTTGCAGCGACCATTCATAAGGATCTTGGGAATTCTCTAACACAAAATAAAAAATTCTTGAAATTCTTGAAGATTTTAAGTATTAGAGCAGTACTTATATATAAATCTAAGCATACTTAACGACTTTAATACAAGACAGTTATTTATTTATTTATTTTTATCAGCAAAAATAAATTTTATAGCCATTGATAGGAAGTTAATAGATTCAGAATACAAGAGGACCTACACATTAATTAACTGCATAAGTACGTTGGCAAGAGGCCAAATGAAGCAGATTAAGCATGTAAGGACAAAAAATTTCTTGTCTACACCTAAGTAACATTTCTCAATGCTCCTCAAGATATCATCCACCAAGTAGTCCATTAGTTTTAGCTTGCTCTTCAACCATAAGATCGATCTGGTCTGGATAACTCGGAACAAATCCTCCTCGTCTGGATTTTTGGTGTTGGAGGACAGGGCATTGCGGGCCAAGCATAGGCCCCAAATGATTGAGAAAAAGCAGGCATTCCACAGTGGCTTTTCCTTTTTCGGAAAGTTCAGACATAGATATACGAGACGGTTGTTGTAAATGGTAGAGTAGCCTTACTATTACAATCTATTGAAGAACACAAGAAAAGAGAGAGCACAAAATTCTTCACCTTGAAATATTCAAGAGGGAGAAGAGATCGGAACGATGCATGAAGGTAACGCATTTCTTGCCTTCGTTTCTTTTCGATTTCTTTGTGGATGGCTTTGATCTGCTTGTTATCGTCGTTTTCCTCCAGAATGGGTACTAAATTCTGCTGCCTTTTCCCACCCCTATTTGTAAAGTTCAGGTTGCTTCTTTCCAGTGAGGCATCATCATCCATGATCAGATCCTTAAAACACCAGCTCACCGTTGCTTTCTTTCAATGGAAACATAGCCCAAGTTGATTTA